>CM032446.1:159826365-159858865 GCA_019049505.1 Pachyrhynchus sulphureomaculatus
GAAAAGAATGTTTGTGTGCCGATTAATTAGGCAATCAACTCTAGTAATGAAGAGTCATATCTTGGTTATCAATAATCAATCGGTTATCAATACCCAATCGGTTATCAATACTACAATGTAATATATAAGTTGATGTATAGAAAAAATAAAAAAATTTAGTGATACATATATTTTTACATAAACCTTCGAAATATCAATCTATCACAAACCTAGAATTAAATAAACCGACCAATTGCAAGTCGAACTTGCGCTATTAGTCTTCCATACGATAATTGCTTTTAAAATAAAAAATTTTGTTCTGGAAGTATAAAATCAGTGATCAGTGACTTCACAAAACACACCCCCAAATAAGTTTTCAACAAAATTTGTTTCCAATCTTCATCGAAAACCTTGAAAAATTGTTTTTTTATATACCAGATAAATTATCAAACGTAACGCACAATAATTTTCGCTTAATCTCTATGAAAAATATACCAGAATTTTTTCAAAATTTTTTGATTAGTGTTTTTCGAGAAGGGAGCGTGAACATCGATTTTTAGCCATTTTTTAAAAATAATACAAAGAAGTGTGTGCAAGTATTACATCATATATATTTTTGAACACCTATTTTACAAGCTTTCATTTGACACACCACTCGATGACCAGGTACATTTTTTATTTTTTTTTATTTTCGATTTCACCCTCCAAAACTAACCCTTTAAATCAAAATTTCTTCTTCTTCTTTATATTAAGCATTCCTGTTTTTCTTTAATGTATCCTCGCTACAGGTCGTCGTTCCATCGTTTCGTGGGCGTCCTATACTCCTTCGGCCAACCGGTGATTTGTCTCGAGCTATTTTCACCAATCGTCGTTTTATGTGTTGGTTCCATTCTTGTTTTCTGTTTCTTATCCACGTGTTAATGTCCTCTACTTCACATATGTGCCTTATGCAATTCTTCTTAATGTTTTCATTTCACTTGTTTGTATGTATCTGAGTTTTGCGGGTTTCTGATTTTGTCTCCGCTGTGTAGGTCATAACTGGTCGAACCACAGATTTATATATACGAGACTTTACTTCTGTTCTCAAGAATTTATTTTTCCAAATAGTGTCATTCAAGCATCCTGCTATTCTATTGGCTTTTACTATTTGTTCTTTTATTTCTTCTTCTATGTTGTTGTTATATGATAATTTAATTCCTAAATATTTAATTGCCATCACCTGCTCTATAATCTGATTATCGATTTCCAGCTTGCACCTAATTGGTTCTTTGGAAATAACTACTAATTTGGTTTTTCAGCTGATATTTTCATATTAAATTTCTTTGCTGTTGTATTAAACTGATGTAATAATCTCTGCAAGTCGTCTTCATTCTCAGCGACCAGGACAGTATCGTCGGCGTAAATCAAAATTTAACTTTCGAAACTACGTGGCTTTGATTGGGCCATCAATTCCTATATTTGTGCCAGAGTTCAGCTTTCTATGTCAAAGTTTCGTAGAAAATCAGGAGTGACAGGCGGACGGATAGACTCAGAAGTGATCCCATAAGTGTTCCGTAGGGAACACTAAAAATTATATATAAATTTGATTTGGACCAAATATGATTCGTCTCTGTAAACCCTACTTAGGATTTTAACCTACATCTTTATAGCTAGTCAACAAAAATAAAGACATTTAAATTACAAACAGATAACAATTTTATTAGGAATGTATATAGTCAATTACAATACATATAAAATAAAGATACAATATTCTTTCAGATACAAAACAAAGGTTAAGTCTCCTCGATTGGTACTTTCCTATCGAATGTTAAAATATCTTTGGTATGGTTGGCCCTTTTGTACTCTTTATGTTTTTCTTGTACTTCACAAAAATGTACAAGTAATGTTTGGAAGTCTATTGTTATTTGAGTCTTAGATTTATTAACTACCCTAAAAAAACATTTATCACCTATATATTGTTTAAAAAACTTTTTGTTAATCAAATTTAAAATACTGAATTAATTTTAATTTTTTCCTATGAAATGACAACATGTTCAAGGTAATAACTGGTAGTAATTTTAGCAAACCTCTATCTCGAAACAATAAGAACTAAAAGGGAATATAAACGTTCACTCATATTAAATATTTTTTTGTAATAACACGAAATAGGCATTATATTTAACAAGTTACAAAACTGAATAAAATAAGTCCGCCAAGTACAGCCTACATAAAAATTGTATAATATAAAAGAAATGATGTGTTGAAATTAATTACTATTTTAAATCCTGATTAACTTGGTCCCGTAAAATATATGCCAAATGCTAATGGTTTTACTTGCCCACAGGACGTTGAAACGTCTGGACTGTATAATTTTTTCCGGACCTCTTGCCCTTTTGTTGAGAAATAGGAATGCCAAAGAAGAGAAGTAATAAGAAAATAATAATGTGAGGTTGTAAATCGTCGTGACAAATTCAGGTGAAACGAAAATTCAGCTGAATTAAATACATTTTTATATTATTTATGATATTAAAACTTAAAATACACCCCTATGAATAAATAAATAAACAGAGGATATTAAGAAGCTATGCAAAACATGGAGTGAGTTCAAGTGTTGGTTCGTGAAAATAATAAGCTTAAAATAAGCTGATACTGCTCAGAGGCTCAACTTCGTTTATTTTTTCTTCTCTGTAGATATTAATTACGAAGATTTAAAGCATCAAAAGCCTTAACATTTCCTTAAAGTAACGGCTTGACTCCAAATTTTGGGAACGCGAATAATCGACCCGTACTTCTTTGAACATAACAGAATCTGCACAGAACAACTGTTAAATTTGGAGCAACATGCACATATCATCACATCCAGTTTACGAAATGTTGTAGGGAATAGCCAGCGAGAGGCGCTATATCAAATACTCAAAACAGATCTTTGCCAGTCATTCGACATATGTTCCCGAATAAATTGGCTTTAAAAAGAGGTGATCATTTGACACTGATAAATCTTTACTTGTGGAGATATGTAAAATATAAGGTTTGCCACCTGAACCAATTAAAAGAAAATATCCGATAAGAAAGGACAGAGATCGCAGGAACGACATACCAAGCAGTGATCAATAATTTCTCCGCCCGCTTAGAATAGTGCCGGGAACGTAACGGTTCACATTAACATATTATTAAATTTAGGAGCAAATATGTCTTGACATGAACATGTTGCAGGCCTAGCAAGGAAAGCTTCTCAAAAGTTGGGAATATTATTTCGAACCAGAAAGCTTTATACTCCAGAACAAACTTGTTTTCCAAAATTTTTAGTTTCAAGCCCTTGATTTGCATTCAATATTAAAAATTGTTAGACGCAAAATATAATCCTTTAACCAAGTTTTAAAAAAATATTTTGTTTTTTAGGCACCAGCACTAGCGTATAGTTAGTATAGGAATTTTATCTCTATTAACTTACTTATCATCATGTTGTAAATGTAAACTTGGTATACAACTTAACCTATTTTTTAGAGTTGTAAATGCTTCAGTTTGAGGTAACAGCATCAATAAACCATATAAAGCTCTAACTAGATGTTTATCACAAGGTACTTCGAGTAACTCTAATCTTAAATCTGAAATTAAAAAAAATGGCTAATTTAAACCCTAAACACATTCCAAATGAGTTTTCAACAAAGCTTTTTTTTCAATCTTCAGTGAAAATTGATGACCTTGAAATTTTTGTTTTTTTTTATATACCAGATAAATTATTAAAGGTAATGTACTCGTGATAGTTTTCTTTAATCTACACCCTGTAGAGACTAGGCCAGAATTTTTTCAAAATTTTTTGATCAGTACTTTTCGAGATAAGGTGGAGGGACAGCGATTTTTCGCATTTTTTTAAAAATAATATAAAGAGAATTGTGGACAAGTATTACATTATATATATTTTTGAACAAAAATAACCCTTTAAGTCAAAATTTATCTTTCAAAACTGCATGGCTCTGATGAGGCGATCAATTCCTATAGTAGGTCTAAATTTCAACTTTCTATGTCAAATAGTTTCGGAGAAAATCGGGAGTGACAGACTGACGGACGGACGGACACCGAAGTGATATTTTATATATATATATATATATATATATATATATATATATATATATTATTCCTGCACGCGACGCACAATATTCGAATTACTCAAATGGAACTAATGGCATGGGCGAAGCCATTAGTTCTGGTCAAGTAACCAGTAGAGGGGACTATAAGGAATACGCCCTCTGTCTTTATTTAAACAACTTTTACATTTTATAATTTCCATACTTTCGAATGCGTTTAACAATCTCCTATCAGATACATCTTTAATTAATCTTAGATTATCCAAAGTTACAGTAAGATTAGCTTCAAGAGCATGTTCGGCAATGGTAGACTTTTCTGTTCTACCGTTTTTCATTATAAGACCAATTACCGAAAAAACCCCATTCTTATGTTTCATGGACTTCCTTCCATAGAGTATTATTAAAAGACATAGTACTTAAAAAAAGACATCGTTGCTCAAATACATGCCATGAAGATGTCTTGAGCCCACTACTTTTTAACGTATTAATGGAGGAAATAATTAGGTAAGTTCATAAACTAAGGGATTATTGAATGGGTGATCAAGAAATAAAAAAATATGATATGATGAGGACGCCGTGCTGATAGCAAGGAACAAAGACTATATTCAGAGGTTACTTTAAGAAAATCGCAAAAATAATTAGAATGACAACATCGGTAGCAAAAGTAAAGTGCATAGCAACATCCGAACATCATTAAAGTTTAAGTTTGTTATTGATGAAAAAATTATACAATAAGAAATGAAGCTTAAATATTTCGGCATCGATATATAGAGGTTTGTTGTAATCGACACAGAAGTGAGAAAGTAAGTGACTTATGCGTGGTTGAATAAATATAAATATATATATATATATAAATATATATATATAGATATATATATATATATATATATATATATATATATATATATATATATATATATATATATATATATATATATACACACATATATATATATATATATATATATATATATATATATATATATATATATATATATATACATACATACATACATACATACATACATACATACATACATACATACATACATACATATATATATATATATATATATATATATATATATTAATTGTAAAATTACATTTCAATTATAAGGTTTACTTACATGCAAAAATGGGAGATTCTATAAGTTGCACCAACTTATCTATTTCCATAAGAAAGTCCACTGTAACTTCAATACTGCCGCTAATTAAATATTAAGGAATCCATTTTTAAACAAAATATTTTTTAGAAATATCTAGTTTATAATACACATTTTATCAGAAAAATACTTCCCTACTCCAAAATGGAAAGCATACAGAAGAAGTTTTACAATTTGTTCTACTTTTATTACCATACAGTCTAGATATTTCAAAAATAAGTTCTTAGTAATAGGAACTTTAGCTCCAAAGAAGGAGCGGTTATTAAGACAATTCTCTACAATAATGATATTTCGGTCGGTTATGAAATAAATAACCAATCATTACTGGCGTATTTTTTAATGTTCAATTAAAGAGCAATAAAAAGGATACAATAATTTAATCAGGTCACATGCATGAGCGTAACTTTGAGTAAGTAAGCATAGTGCCACAGTTGCTACTGGATTATGACACCAAGTTCTGTACAAACATAAAAATAATTGCCGATTCTCCTAAAATAAAATTTCCTTTGTAATTTGAAAGTTAGATATTTAAAAAAATAATAGAGGTAAGTTTTACAGCTTAAAGAAAAAATAAGTTCTTATAAATTTGGATCAGGAACAAGTTGGTTTCCAAAATAAATAGTTATATGGGAATTAACATTGATACAATAATATGTGGGGTGTTTTAAGTCATAGTTTACCAAATAAATATCTTCAAACCGCAAATATATGGAAAAAAATTAAAAAAAAAAAAAGAATTTAAATGATAAAATAAGCAAGTAAATGGTTAAAAAATTGTCGTGTGACATAGATGGAGCTAAAAATATATCACTCTGTACATTATTTTGAATGGTATAAAAAATGCGAAATTTAAATCAATTATCTTTAAAAATGTCTAAAACTAATAAGAAAACTTTTTACACCTTGTACTGCAAAACAAGAATCTGAGTTTTAATAGTATCTTTTGATTTTTCATATATATTCAATATATCTCATTACAGATATAGTGAAAAAAATGGTAAATATCAGTATAGTGATGGGGAGGTAGACTATAAAAAAAGTGCGCACCGCAAAATACTCCAAAAACAATGCGTTACTAAATGGTAGCGACTTATCGTATAAAAATTATAAAAAATTTAGTTGATACCAGAAGACCATACGAGGTTAATTTATTAAGGCATAGTTAAAATTACTTCGCATGTACTTATTCTGAATGTAAAACGGATACTGAACAAGACTGATCGTCTTAGAGGAAGAAAACCTTGAACAAAAATCATCTGGTCATCCAGGTTGGCAGGTTAGCGTCAAGCTGGTTACCTAGGACTTGTAAAAATTTCTACTGACCACAAACCCTTGAAACTGCCGATTTATTATGTGGTAAATGAGGCGGGCTAGAAAAATTAATAATTTACAGATTAGACGAAAGCTTTAAGAAATTAACCCAGGAACTAAAAGATCTAATAAGGATATTGTCATAACTGAAACAAATTAAAATATACTGGTACAGAGACTATAAACAACCTGCAAATATTCAGCGGCGATACAAAGCATTGAAGAGCTAACAAAAGACTTCTTGTTATTATACACATGAAGTACCATAAATACGCCGATTTTGATATGGTGATTAAAAATAAGGATGGGGAAGACAATGGAACTGATCGTGCTTAGAGCCATTAATAGAAGAGTAACCACCGAGCACACTATAAAATAGTAGGTTCGTATGTTCGAATGATAATGGGAATCATCTAACAGAAGCAAAATACTACTCTATAACTGAATGATGTAAGAGAGTTTAGCAGAGTAGCATGTGATCATGAAAAGGTCCAAATTGTAAGACCTTTTACAACGGAAACAAAATGAGCGGCGATCTAAAAAACAAAAGTTGCCTTATCCCAATACTACAATTTAGATGCAAAAATCTTGAGCACAATAAGGCACATAAGAAATCTACGAATCAACACATTTAGGAGGAAAGGAATGCTCAGAAACTTATAACATATAACTTAAACAGATGAGAAAGTGTATTTAATATAACAACTAATAACAGGGGAAATACTAATCCAGGAAGAACTAATTAACAATAATGTGGCAAGTTTTAAAAAAGCAACGAGACAACTTTAAAATGAACGAACTGCAGTATTTCATAGGAACTAATTAATGTGCCACAACTAAACTTTGAAAAACTTTCTTGGTGTACGAATCAATAGTTAAATACTTTAACTATGCCAGATGAATAAAAAGCCGCATACATCTCACATACTAGTCTTGGGAGTTATACACGCATTAACGATTTTTGGTCCTCATTAGTAGCACGCCACCAAGTTAGGGAGGGCTACCTTTTAAGTGTTCACAAAAACAATGAAAGAAAAAAAATTTTGTACAAATTGTTCTATTCGCCTTTAAGTTTTATACACTTTTGCATGCGTTTGAACCATTTCTCCAAACATTTTTTCCAGTCTGAAATTGGTACTCCAAAAGCATGGTTTGGAAGAATTTCACAGCTTCTCGAGGTGATGAAAATCGCTCTCTACGCATTTTTTTTGACATTCGGGAACAAAAAGAAGTCCGTTAGGCGATAAACCTGGTGAATACGAGCAATGTGACATTAATTCGATATTTTTCTCCGTCAAATTTGACGTGTTGTGTGAGAGCTGATAGTGTCCTGATGAATGATGCGACGTTTTCGGTTATTTTTCCTGATTTCATCGATGACTTCTGGCAAACAAACTGTTGTATACAATGGTTGCAACATGTCCAGTATAACTAAAGAAACAAGCGATCAATTTCTTGGAAGTGCTTCACGAACGAACCACTTTTGTTGGATTCGGTTCATCTTGGAATACCCAAATAGTTCACTGTTGCTTAGTTTCTGGGTCGTACAAATATATCTAAGTTTGGTCACCTGCTAGGATGTTGTATACGGATTTTGCATGTCCTCGATCGAATTTTTTGAACATTTCCTTACATCAATTGACACGAGCCTGTTTTTGAGTTCCGGTCAAATTATGCGGAATCCATTGGGAACAGATCTTTTTCACACCTAAATGTTCATGCAAAATCGAATGTACTCCAGTCTTTAATATGCCTAAGGATGCCTCTATCTCACGGGAAGTCACATGCTGATCATCTTCAATTATGTTGTGCACAGCATAGATGTTTTTAGGAACAACCGATTTTGGTCGAACTTCACGAACTTTATCGCTAACGGAAGCACGACCTTGACGAAATTCTGCAAACCAATTGTAAATAATCTCTTCTGATGGGGATTCATTACTAGTTGAAGTTGAACGAAGCGATTCGAGGCATTGTTGGGTAGGCCTTTACTAAAATCGTAAAAAATCATCCAACGAAAACCTTCACGTGAAATTTCCATTTGTTCACAAAACTATTTTTTTGAACGCTCACTGTAAACAAAATTATTCGGCCAATTTCTCTGAACTGTTACTGTTTTAATAATAACGAATGTCAAATTTTACAACAATGGTAATGTCACATCTCAATAGCGCCATCTAGTGGTCGTTTGTAAAACTTAAAACACGGCCCTCGTATAGGATAGAATATAGAATACTTAGTAGTTAGAAAATACACAGTTCACAAAATCTAGACTCATAGAGGTTGTTTATGTGGCTTCCGTGTTATGTCAATTGATGTCAGCAAAATGGTTGTTCTTCTGATTTAAACCACAAATTACAAGCTTACAAGCCCTGGTCTGTGAACTCTTATGTATTTTCTAAGTTCTTATATTACTTCTGACAGCATCCCTGATATTCTTCTTTTTATTAAGATATTTCGCCTGCCTCTGATGCAGGCATATTGCCAACCAGTAGTACTCTTGAGGTAGAACAACCTGTACTAACAACATCTTTTGTCTAAATCAACTAACAGAGAAGAGCTCAAGCACACACATCCCTTATGTTTATAGATCCCAATAAGGCTTTTAACGCCGTTTCTATAAAGAGATTGTAGAAAGTACTACAAAAAAAACAAGTATTAGCTAAACATATAGCCCTTTATCAACTTATGATGTATGACTGGTAAACTTCAAGCATTAATTGTGTCAAGAATGATGCTGTGTATCACCCTCACTAATTCAAAGTATATGGAGCAAAAGTTTTAGCTTAACTGGAAAGGAAATTGAAGGTTCTGGTATCGAAGCAGGAGAAACATGTTTGTATAACCTACAGTTTGCCAATGGTGACGATAAAGTTATTGTTGCCAACGTGAAGACTGTAATATGTGATGTTAAGGAAGGATACAGAAAATAAGGATTAGAATTAAATACAACACCATCTTATAGAGGTAGAACCATCTAGTATCGAACTAGAAATAGTTAGCATATATAAAGACTTTGTGATAAATTAATGGATGGTCGGATCCCAAGCATTAGCTGGGGATTTAAAGAGAAAGAAGAAACATATGCTTCGACATGAAAGTAGTATAAGTTTACGCAATATTTCTATTATACAATATGTTTGTAGATCTTGATATTGTCTTTTTAAATTAAAATATTTGTTTAAAAAAAGAAACAATAAAACTATGTTCGATTTAAAATAATAATCTATTAAATATCTAGTAAGATAAGTAAGTTTGGTAAAAATGCAAGAGTTAAATTGATGCACTAACTATTGCACTCATTTAACTTAGTAAAAGTTAGAATTCAGCTTAGCGCTAGTGCCGCCTAGTGGCGAACACAGTTCACACGCTGTCTTATAAAACTTTTAAGTTTTACTATCCTTTTACGTAGTAGTTCTGGTAGTTTATTGTTAGCATTGATAAGGTTAGTAGTCAGATCTGCAAATAACTCGACTACATTTTCACAATTTTATTATAAATTGGTGATTTCACGAAAATATATTGAAAATTAGTTATCTTACCTCGGAAGAGAGATCTTTTAATCTATTTCTAAGTTCGAACAGTTCTGATGAAGTGAAAAGTATCATATTCAGGTGATCTACCATAAGACTAGCAAATTTAAGGTTTGGTTCTGTTAAAAGTATCTCGGCCAACGTTCTGTATATGTTTTCTG
The DNA here is from genome assembly GCA_019049505.1 of Pachyrhynchus sulphureomaculatus. Lineage (NCBI taxonomy): Eukaryota > Metazoa > Arthropoda > Insecta > Coleoptera > Curculionidae > Pachyrhynchus > Pachyrhynchus sulphureomaculatus. The sequence goes on from CM032446.1 coordinate 159,836,577, forward strand.
TGTTAAGTAACACACATAATTGTCTAAAAAATAATATAAACAAACAATATATATAAAATCAATAATGTAACTACTAATATGAATGCTGCTTTCATCGATTTTAAGTATTACGGGGTTACATACACCTGAGCACTGCAATGAAAGGTTACTAAGTGAATAATACAAAAGAATGGCGATTATATATTTTTATTGTACTTTAAATTATTAGATTTTTTTTTTAAATATGTTTTAAATGTTAACATTATTTTTTATCGGGTTAAATGGACCACTGATGAAAAGTATGGTGCCTCATTGTCTGCCGGATACCTTCACAAAAAATAATCCATTCTGCAAAAATAAAAATTAATCTTGTAAAATAATGTAGTAGTTAAAAATGGTCGAAGGTTTTTTTTCAAAAATAAAAAATTTACGGTGGTTCAAACTTTAGTATGCAATTTTCGACCAAAAAATTTATGTTTAATTATTTACAAAAAATTGTCCGTTAGAAAAATTTAAAAAACCTCTCAACAGTTTGTAGAAAAAATAATTATAAAATTTAAAAAAAAAAGTTAAAAAATATTAAAAATTGAGCGGTCCCAATCCGACGCCAGGTCACATTTAATGCGATAACTTGGTTATGGAATGAAATTTTCTTAAAATTTGTTTTTGAATAATTCTTAGGAGTGTAGAGAATAAAAATTTGTAAAAAAAATCGAATTTTTGAAAATTCGAGGTGTATGTAACCCCTTAATAAGCACAAATCCAAACAAAATTAACATAAAAAAATAACAAAAGATGCACGGTACAGTTTCTGAAAAACCGTAATATAAATAAACTTACCTAATAATAAAAGATCCTCTGTCATCTAATAATCGTTTGTCAGTACTAAATGATCCGAGTAGAGTAACTACAAACTTATTATAGTAATTATTCTTTTCTGAAAAATAAAATAAAACTCTTTGTACTCTTTACTAACCTGAGCTGTAATAAACGACTTACGTAGAAGTATGATAATTACTTATTCACCTTATAAAAAACTGACATTTAAAAAAAAAACAAGTTTCTTTTTATGGGTCTAGCACGCCTGCTACAGGGAACTCCCTAAAGCGCTACAGGAGCGACATGTGAGCAGAAAAAGCGATTTACGTTGGTCTTGAACCACTGTCAATTGTACTAGGTCGGAAAAAGTTCTGAGAAAATTATTCCAAAGGGATGAGGTTCTCCATATAAAAGACTGCTTGAAAAGGGTTGCACGAGGAGTAACAAGCTGAACGTGATATGGATGTAAAGTATTAGCGCGATGTGTATTTCTCGCACGCACCGCTTTGGGAGGAATAAGCGGGCTACATTCATCGAACACTTTCTATGAAAATACTTGTAGAATAGACTCAAGTCGCCAACGTTCTTCGATGTTCCAATGAATCAAGGTTGCTGGCCAGTTCTGGGTCTCCAATCAGGCGAACAGCTCTCTTCTGAATAGAATCCAACAAATGCAGTGTATGTTTGAGAGCACAGCCCCAAACGTGGGAGCAGTATTCCATCGTTGGTCGTATTTGAGCTTTGTACAGAATTAACAGTTGTTGTGGAGTTCAAAGTAACATTCCCAGTTTTTGAGAATCTCTCTTTGGTACGCTTGCAACATGTTCAGACATATTTGCCCCCAAATTAACGCCCAGCCAATTGAGTGACGATGCTAGAGGAATGGAGTGCCCTGACATAACTATATCGGATTCAGCAACATTAACTTTTTTAGAAAAAAACTGCCGCCTGGGTTTTTTTAGCGTTAAATTGTACTTGGTTACTTTTACCCCAAGATAGAATTTCTTCCAGGTCTTTGTTAAGTAGAACGACCTCCTGCTGTCTGCGGATATTTGCATGAGTAGCTGATGTTCGAGCAATCAAAGTGAATGATGAGATAAACGTACTGTCATCTGCAAAGCTGTAGATTGGATTCCTGGTCTTTTCCAGCAGATCATTAATGTAAATGAGAAAGAGAGTAAGAGACAGTATGGAGCCCTGGGGTACACCGGCGTTGATAGTGAAGGTGTTAGAAAGAAACCCGTCGATTACCACTCCTAAAGAAAGCTCTTTGAGGAAACTTGAGAGCCATAAACAGAACTTTTCAGACATACCAGAAGAGCATAGCTTAGCCAACAATACATCGTGCTAAACACGGTCAAATGCCTCGGATATATCAAGAGCAACAGCTCGAGATTCTCCACAGTGTTGAATTACGTTGTTCCAAATATGTGTTACATAAGTTAGAAGATCTCCTGTTGATCTATGTTTACGAAAGCCATATTGATAGTTGCTAATAATATTGCTTATTAAGCGTCCAAAAAACTGTACTATTATACTGTAAATTCTATATACTTTAACCAAAAACGTTGGTCTGAAATTTAAATCATAAGTTGAACATGAATGGATTACTAAGATCTACCTAGAAAGATTCTTAGGCAACAATCAAGTTGTCGAACGGCCTCATTTCATAATTTTTGTAAATAGCCTATTTTAAAGTAAAGTTTAAAGAAATTTGAAAAAATTCTTCGAATTTTGTAAACAAGATCCTCTAATGGGCGTTTATAACTAAAAGAAACACCATTTTATAAAACTGTGAACAAAAGAGCGCCGAGAAAATGTTTATGGCAACCAAAATTTGGCAAGCTTAATCGTCTGTTTTGATTGGTATTATTAATATTGCCAAATTCTAGTTGCTATGGACATATCCCTTACGCTCTTTTGTTTACAGTATTGTAAAATTAATTACAAACGCCCACGATCAATTAAAAACTCCAAATTCAGTGAAATCAGAAATTCGTCGTTGCGAAAAATATAAAAACAATTATGCATTTTTTTCTAAAATATTTTCAATACCTCAATATAATATTTTTTATTTAATCTAGAATATACCTATGGTCTAACAAACAATACAGATCCAACAATTTACAACCCAATGTAACGTTAAAAATTACTATGGTCATTAAACAGGGCAATTTATATCTGGTCAGTATATATAGTCCAAAACATTTATTTAAGATAACATAAGTCAAAGTCCATTCACTTAGTGATTAATGAAAGTTCTATCACTCCTAAACATGTAGAATTTAAAAATATATTCGCCTATACAGAGTACAGCTGCACCTATTTTTCTAGACATCTCCATGGAAAACTTTACATTTGACAGTTTTCGAGATATTGGCATTTGAATATGGCATATTTGAGACTCTTACAGGTATAAAACCTTTAAAGTATAAAACTTTGTAGTAAAGTCGAATAATCTCTAAAAAATAAGAAATTGATACTTTTAAACAAAACTGAAAAACTAGAATATAAAACCAAAATCGTCTTCCTTAAAGTTGCTATCCTTAAACTTGTTAAGATTTTAGCTGCACGAAATGTGACAACATAATTAAGAATTATATAATGAAGTAGGTACTTGATTTAGTCCTTTTCAATATAAAATTTATGTTAAATTTTTTCTCTGAATATTCTAATTAGTCATCATGCTCTTTTGCGTAAATACTGAGAGAACAGATGGCTTCTTGGTTTTTGTAGATATGTACATCTTATTATTAAATATTCTAAAAAATAAAGCACAAATAACATAAACATAACGAAGAGCATATGAAATTAACAACCATTAATAAACCGAAAAAAAATTAAATGTTGAAAAACATGCCTCACATTTATTCAATATTCAATTTTATATTTAGAAATGTCCTGTTTTTAGTGTTCCGTACGGAACACTTATGGGATCACTTTGATGTCCGTCTGTTTGTCTATCACACCCGATTTTCTCCGAAACTATTTGACATAGAAAGTTGAAATTTGTTACAAATCTTGATGGCCCAATTACAGCAGTATAGTTTTGAAAGTTAAATTTTGACTTAAGGTGCTCGTTTCGGGAGGTAAAATCGGAAGTGAAAAAAAAATTTTTTTTGCAAGGTCATCGAGTGGAGCGTCAAATAAAAGCTTGTGAAAACACGAGTTCAAAAATATATATATGATCTAATACTACTATAATTTTATTTACGTATATTATTTTAAAAAAATTGTCAAAAATAGCTGTCCCCGACTCTATCTGAGGGTACTACTCAAAAAATTATGGAATATTCTCCATAAGGTTTAGATAAAATGAAAACTATCACGAGTGCATTACCTTTGATATTTTATCTGGTATATAAAAACCAAAATCGGAAACAAACCGTTGAAAACTCTTTTGGGAAGTGTTCTGTGACGTCACCGTTCATTTTATACCTCCGGCTCAAAATTTTTTTTTAAAGCAATCACGGTACGGAACACTAATGCGCAAGTCCGACTTGTGGTCGGTTTTTATTAGTTAGATTAACTAAATTTTAAACAAAATCGGTATATTTTAAGTACTTAAAATAAAAATTTATTCACTCTACATAAGGGATTCGGTTCTTAATATATTATTAAATATTCTAAAAAATAAAATACAGTAACAGACATAACGAATAGTGTATGGAATTAACTACCGTAAATGAACTAAAAAGAAAATATTAAAGTTGGGTGCCACATTGTATTTAGGAATGTCATGGTTTTTTTTTTTAGTTTGGTTAAGTAGATTTTAAACTATGCATGTACATTTTAATGGCTTTATTGCTTGTTTAAAAGTAAAAAAATTAAAATAAAAAAAGGCATTTACTTTGCATCAGAGATTAAATTTTGATATTATTATCGAGTACGATTTACAGCGATTCAAGAACAACGTGAATCGCTTTTTCCGCTCATATGCCGCTCCTAGAGCGCTTTAGAGACTTTCCTGTAGTGTGTTAGACCCATAAAAAAAATGTATTTTTAGGACACCAAAAATATATTTGCCTAGTGGCATCTTACTTTGAAAATAAACTTTAGACTGTATTCTTTGTTCATCTTGTATACTGACAAGTTTGACGTAATGACTAGGATCCATTAAAAATATGCCACATCCTTTCAGGAATCCTAGGCCCGTTTTTAAACAAAAAATAAAAAAAAATACGAATTATTCAAAAACTGCAAGAATTATTAAGATATTTTGAGATACAAAAAAATATAGCTACCGCTACAGAGAGACAAACACCGGGAACAAAACGTCGCGTCGCCGCAAAACAAAGCCGGCTGGCTGGATCATTAAAATGTGCCTCGTCGAGTTTCTCAGAGAGGCAGAGCATATTGTTTCCTATTATTGTTATAGAGGGTATTCCATTAAGAGCGTCCTAATTTTAAAATTGAATAAAACAAAGAGTTTTTAATCAAAATTCATTCTGAAACTTTTATTTAATGAGAAATTTTCTGCCATTTAAGATTTAAACAAGATATCTCTCAAATAACCGCCGCGGATCTTTTTGCAGACACGAATCCGCTTACACCGATTTTCCATGACTCGGGCCAGCATTTCTGGCCTTAAGCCAGCTATGGCACGACAAATGTTGGCTTCGAGTGCACCAAGAGTTGCCGGTTTGTTGCTGTAAACTTGTGATTTAACGTGGCCCCAAAGAAAATAGTACAAAGGCGTTAAATCGCACGATCTCGGCGGCCACGCAGTAGGGCCATTTCGTGAAATTAATGACTCACCGAACTTGGCGCGCAATAAAGCCATGTTTGGGGCGGTGCGCCATCCTGTTGGAAATAAAAGTAGTCTGTGTCCATTAGGTCAAATTCTGAGAAGAAATATTCCTGCAGCATCGAGTTATAGCGCTGGCTATTTATGGTAATGGTAGCTCATTCCTCATTTTTAAAGAAATAAGGTCCGATGATACCTCCGTGCCATAATCTACACCAAACTGTGATTTTTTGCGGATGCAAAAGAGTCTCATGAATCACGCTCCAATAACGGCAATTTTACTTTTTAACGAAGCCATTGAGCCAGAAATGGGCCTCATCGGAGAAGACGATTTTGTCATGAAATTGGTTGTAGGCTTTAGTTCTTGGACCAATACCATCTTATACGGATGCAAACCCAAGTCCAATCGCAAAATTCGCCAAGTTGTAGTTTGAGATAGGCCCAACTCTTGAAAACGGTGCAGAATCGACACATTTTGTTCTCACGAACACTGGCTCGAACATCGGCGATATTCTCTTCATTGCGAGCGTTTCTTACACGTTGGGACACCTTTTGTTCGTGGAGAGTAAATTCACTTTCAAACATCATAATTATACGCTGAATAGCACGATCATTTGGAGCAGAATGACGACCGTGTTTTGATCGAATTGCTCTTTGCGTAGCGCGAACTGAACGCCAATTTGTGAAGTAATTTTGAACAATTTCCAAGCGTTCTTTTAACGTAAACGATTCATGATTAAATGGCAAATCTTACCAAACACAACTGACATCAGATGTCAAACATCTGCCAATCAACATGACCGCTATTAGCTGTCAAAAGTCGGACATCCCTAATGGAAAACCCTTTATATTATACAACTTCTGCGAGGCACATTTTAACGATTCAGCGGTAGCCTTTGGCGGTAGGCCTTGTTTTGCGGCGACGTTTCGTTTCACTTCTTTGTCTTTTTGTAGCGATAACCATATTTTCTGTGACTAAGATAAAGTAATATAAGAGGTTTTTTTTTGGTTATCTACCTAACAATGAAAATAACGCCGTTCAAATAAAATTGCTTGTCAAATTACTGTCACTGTTCTAAATTCTTTGTCCAAATTTTGTACGTCATTGGCATTTGCAGTTTCTACGATCGATATAAGTGCAAGTAAAATAAGTTTTTCTCTAGTGATAGAAATGGACCAAAAGTTATTCACGAAAGAATATCCCAGGAGTATGGTAATGACTCTTATTTTTAAGTAAAATTTTGGTCCAATCAGGCCGAAACTAAAAACAGGATTATCTTAGATCAGGAAGACCGGAACCACCGACCAACCAAGAATTGAAGAAATCATCAAGCTGTTGAGGATTTGCTGCAGTCAGATCGATGAATTAAGGTCTCAGTATTTGCTAAAGAAGCTGAAGTATCCGAAATACAGTTTTCAAGATTGTGCAGTGTGAAGATTTAGGGATAAAACAAGTTTCTCCACGACTAACACCAGAGCAGAAACTGGCGAGAAAGTAATTTCTCAAGAAAATTTCGCCACTTTAAAGATTGAAGAAAGTTATTTGTCGCGAACTAACCTAAGCGACGAGACTTACGTATTCCATCGAACTCAAAACAACTCGTTACCTCCCAAGAAAGGGAAAACTCTGTCGCCTTCTAGAAAGTAGATGACCGTTTTTTGGAACTTCAAAGTTAGGATGGCAAAGGTAGATAACTTAAAAAAAGTACCATCGTATCAATGATAGATAGTCACAACCTAAAAGAAAAATCTTTATACTCTGATAGCGTTTGTAGAGTGTTCAATTGTTTCAAATTTGGTCAGAATGTGAATTGCATCAGTTGAGAATCAGCAAAGAAAAAACACATTCGTCGCCCTCTTCATTGTCATATATGTAATAAAATGATCTACCTATTTTTACGTTTCTCTCAGAAATTACCCATTACCTGTCAGCAAACTCTAGAAATATAGGCTGTTTGGCAAACCCCGTGACAAGATATTTGCAACTATTGCATTTATAATAACTATGTATGTGTGTGTATATTTGAGAATTAAGCTAGCCATAAATTTAAAATTAGAAAGTAATCGTGGTTACATGGCAGTTACGAAACCTATTTTTATTTCGCAATGTGTTGAGTACCTTGAGGCCCTGTTGACTTGAATATTGAAAACTATGTATAATAATCACAAAAATAAACAAAAAAGTGCGGAGTGACCGACTCAATGCGTTGCAGTTTTTCGTAACATAAAATATTACTAATTAACTCATTGGTTTTATAGTACGAACTTTCTTACATCAACATTTAAAACAAATTTCTTATTGTACTAAACATACCTTTGGCACCTACATCTGTGATAGATTTTGGAGATGATATTACCTCAGCAATTACCACTAAACACTGCTGAACAACTTGATCAGCTTCATCTGACAATGTTCTCTGAAGAGCAGGAAACAATTCGTCAATGTAATTTACCATCTAAAAATTAAAATAAAATTTTTCGAAAAGCTGTGTCGACATGACTACCATCGGTATTATTATTTCTAGACTATCGAATCCGCTATAAAAATTTGTAACTTAAGAAAACTATGGCGGATTTAGTGTTTTCTTTTTATTGATGGATTTTATGTACAGAATATGTCCATCGAAAATATAACTTATCTTTTATATATGAAAACATATTTTAATTGATAGACAATGTTTCCTTCCTATCACTTTAATTCAACATATCATCGATTAAATATTATCACCACACTATCCTACAACCTTCGCTTTTTGATTTTCAAAAGAATAAAAATACAACTGACGCTGTGTTTCATTTCTTGGAGAACTTATATCTTGGGCTCAATAAGAGTAATCTAGCTGCAGTACTCTTTTGCGCCTTTTCTAAAGCTTTCGACTGTGTAAACCATGAAATAGTGCCGGGCAAACTCCTTTTATGAGGCTTTTAGGGGTAGCTCGGGAATGGTTTTCGTCCTATTTAAAATACAGAAAACAACTGATGAGAGGTGGCATGTCTGAACCGCTTCCTATTAAGTATGGCGTCCAGCAAGTTTCGGTACTGAGTTCCTTATTTTTCCTCATTTATATTAACGATTTGGCCACTATCGATATTTCAGGCCAGTTTACTTTGTTGCGGATGATACCTCTCTTCTTTGAGTGATGTGCTAAAGAGCAGCGTGTCTGCCGACGTGTAGAAACTTCAGTCCTGGTGTGCGGCTAACTCGCACAGTTTCAACATCAATAAAACGAGCATAATAACTTTAAAATTTGAAATAACTGTTCCATTCCAATTTCCAACAAGACAAGTTCTTGGGTGCTTGGATTGATGACAAACTGAAATTTAGTAACCATATTCAGGCCCCTAAAGCCAAATTCATTTCTGGTTGCTACGCAGTCCGAGTGGTTTCAAATGAACTGAAAAGTGGCATGGCAAAAAATGTTTACTTAAGTTAGGTGGAAGCCCATTTGATATAGGTATACCGTTTGGGGATTTTGCAGCCAATATCAGTTTCATTCTGCAATAACTGGTCAAGCGCAAGTCGGACTTGCGAAATTAATGTTCCGTAGGTTGATTGCTTTTAAAATAAAATTTTTTGTTACGGAGGTACAAAATGATCAATGATTTCACAAAACCCACCCAAATAAGATTTCAACAAAAAATTTTTCCTATCTTTACTGAAAACCGTACCTTGAAATTTTTATTTTTTTATATACCAGATAAATTATTAACGGTAATGCACTCGTGATAATTTTTGTTCAATCTACACCCTGTGGAAAATATTCTAGAATTTTTTTTTTATTTTCCAAAATTTTTTGATCAGTACCTTTCGATGTAAGGGGGGGACAGCGATTTTTTGCAATTTTTTAAAAACAATACAAAGAAAAGTGTGCGCAACTATTACATTATATATATTTTTGAACTCCTGTTTTGTACAAGATTTCATTTGACACTCCATTCGATGACCTGGCAAAAATTTTTTTTTTTTTTTTCACTTCCGATTTCACCCCCAAAACTAACCCCTTAAGTTAAAATTTAACTTTCAAAACTATACCGCTGTGATTGGGCCATCAAGATTTGTAAGAAATTTCAACTTCAAAACTACATGGCTCTAATGAAGAATTCCTATATTAGTGCCAAATGTCAACTATGTCAAATAGTTTCAGAGAAAAACAGGCACCGAAGTGATCTTATAAGTGTTCCGTAAGGAACACTAAAAACGAGCAACTCGCTATATGTGTAAGGCAAATGTTAGAGACCATTGTAGACCATTATTTTATCAACAAAAGATTCTAACCTTACCTTACCTTCTAATACTGAAAACTGCATCTCTTATTCACAAGCAGTTCTGGAGCATTGGAATGATTAATCGACATGAAACAAGAAAGTCTAATAATATACCTTTATCTATTCCCAAGTTAGGACCAGACGTTCATTCTTTTTTGAGAACCTCAAGCTGTGTAATGACCTTCCACCATGTACGAAACGCAGCAAATATTAAATTATTTAGAAATTCTTTTAAAAAATGAAAAATGCCTTTTATTCCTTGCAAGAGTTTTAGGACTGTAACCTGGGTTTTTCAAATAATTGTGTTTTATTTATTATTTAGTGTAATTTTAATAATGTTTCAGTAATTTATTTACTGTTTAGTGTAATTTTAATGATTTTTCAATAAATTTTTTTCTGGGCTGAATACGATTTTTACCAGAGTTGTTTTTGACATCTTATGCTGTGTACACTTATGTTTATGTCTGGATTATTCTTTGAATTATAAAATTATTTTAATGATGTGGAAGCTTGTTTATAACATACAAGAAATAACGCGAATTTTAACAATGGGTGCGCTTGTATTAATCAAAATAGAGGATTAATCTCGCCAAATTCTGGTAGCTATAAACATCTTTTCTGTGCTGTTTTATTCACAGTGATGTAAAATGGTGGTCCTCTTTAATTACGAATGCGAATACAATTATTATGAAAAAATGTTTGAAAACTAAAATGATTAAAAATGAAGTAAATAACTAACTTGTCTCAATAAAAAAACACATCAGGGCTAAGTAATTTATTTATTCAGTAATAATTAATTATTTTAATAATCTTAAAATTCGACTTGCAAAGTCAAAAACAAAATTTCGCTTTCAGAAACGTTATTAACAATGATCAAAAAAGACATTTTAAACTATAAAGTAGAATTATGCTCATTTTTATTTCGTATCCTATTTTCCTAGTAACGAAATTACTCATTATATTGAATTTCAACAAAATATTGATTTACCAGTTTTTTACATTAAGTATAAGAATTTAACACAAACAAAATAACTCCGCCGTCATTTTTAACTCACTGATTTTAACGTCAGATGTATTATTCTAGGAGTAATAAAACGGCGATTTTCTTGTTATATAGACCCTAAAGCGGGGCTCCCTTTTCACAATAATTTTGTCGCCGACATCCGCCTCTTGCTGTGCTCTACTTCATTCTTCATTCATATTAAAACTGCAACTGCGCAGCCCAATGACTGTTACTTGCTAACAGCTCAATTTGATTCGTTATTGCGGGAACGATCTATCACCAAGTAGTGACATCTGTTTCTTTGTTTCTTACGTCTCTATCCTCGATTTTCTGAAACAATCCACCACATTCGACAGAGTGCAATGGCACTTTTGGAAAATTCATTTTAGTTTTTCATAAGCAAATAAGAGCAATGCCGTATCATTTCGAATTTGTGCACTCTGTTGTCGGCTACTGAGTACATTTAGCATTGTAAAATCACAACTACCTGCTGAACACCTGATTTTACTAGCAGCTTCTGGAAGATATTAAGAGAGGACGTAGTTCTCACTACAGACGGACATCCACATTCTAATTGTGTCCAGTTTACAGCATTCGTAAGATACGATAAGAAAAATCGTACTACACAAGGTATATTACGATGAGCTATTAGACACCAATACGACCGGATAATGTTTATTTGACACCGTTATGAAGAGTACTAATAAGCATAATACTGACTGAGCGGAATGCGTTGGTATATGCACCGATGGCGCCAAGAGTATGTCAGGATACCAATCTGAGCTTATCGGCAAATTCCAAAAAGTAATGCCCAATGGTACATGCCTATACTCTTTTTTAAATGGAGAAGTTCTTGCAACAAAATTTTTACTTTCTGAAATGGACTGTAAGTGTCCTTAAAGTACATCTTCTTTTTCACACAGAAGATGATTTTCAATGGTAACGTCTTATCCAATTAAAAACAGAACTTTTGATGTACTTGCAAGGTGAAAAATCGGAACATGAGCATTTATTTTTCAATTCTCTTTGGCTTCTTAGGTTGGCGCTCCTTGACATTTTCGATTACCTAAATATTTTGAATACTAGTTGGCAGGGCAGCGACGTTAATATAATAACAGTCAAGTGAAGGAATATTGACATTAGACTAGAACTTTTTTTCCATAATCCAGATCAGTTTTGGATCAAAAGGATGCAAGAATATTCCGAGCTGGTGAACAAAACATTTAAGTGTTTGGTGAAAAATTGCCTCGAACTGGAAAATGATCATTGTGTGTATTCAATACAAGGCTCGGATTTGAAAAGCTTGCATCTAAGAAACAGACAGATGTGCCATATTAATATTTTTTACTTTGTAATTTGTCTTTTATGTTTATTAAAGTTGTTAACGTTCTGCAGGGTAGAAGAGTTGTTTATGTTTCCGAGTTTATGACGGGCGTGACCCACACTTTGGGAACAACTGATATAGACGGTCATATACACACTTTCCTATAGAAAGGATAGATTTATCTTTCGTATATTAAAGACAAAAATAGAAATATTCGTCACTTTTAAACATATAGCTCTCGCATTAAAGTAATAATTCTAATTCTCCAGTCATGATTATCTAACTTTACATGTAATACCATATTATTTCGGCTGCTTACAAAAAAAAATATACCTTGAATATCGAAAGGAAGTATGTGTTTAGTATCTAGGACACCACATGATGACATCAATTTTGTACGCGAGATTTGAAAATTATGAGCCGAAAATAGCAACACTGGGTTAAAAATACTTTGATAGACGATCTTATTAGACCTTATCTCAACACGTTATCTTATACAATTCCAGAAAAAAATTATAATCAACCGTTATTCAAGGATAGAGCGTACAATAAAATAATAGTTTTCATCGCCATCTGTGATAATTTCGTGACACTAAAATTTTCTTAGTATGTGCAAGTCCAAGTATTTGTAGTCATATACGTTCTTTTTTAATACCGTCACCATAAGCTAAAGAGCTAATGGTACAAAATTTTAATTTAGGTCAGGTTTCAAATACAATTAAATTTAAAAATATTTCAGTGGACCATTTTTGATTTACTTACCTTACTTGGCAGTTTTGTATACAAATCATAAATCCATTTTAACACAGCCACTTTGGTTTGTATAGAGTTATGCATAAGATATTGTATTAATACATCTACGACCGATTGCAAATCTATTTCATGGGGTACACTATTTTCAAAATCTAAAAATAATTATAAAATTATTTATTATAAAAATTTGCGTTTATTTACAAGCACGTGCAATTTAAAGCTCTTTACTAAAGTACAGAGAATAGATGGAACTGTATTACAATAAATCCACAAGTTAGCTACTTATAATAACAATAACTTTTATACCGTGGAGCCTGTCTATCGTAATAAACTAAGCACAAATGATTTATACACCAAAATTGCTTTTTAAAATAACACGTAGGCAGGAGAGTTTTTGGCCTGACACATAGAGTCGCACTTTTCAAAAAATCCATATGATTTTTAGGAAGTTTCATGACATTTCGACGATTACTTTGCAAGTTACAGTGGTTTTAGTGACGCTACTTTTGATATTTTCAAAACAATGGAAAAAATCGAATTTCGTGTGTTGATTAAACACTGTTTCGTGATAGAAAAAATACCGTTCAAGCAAAAGCAATATCTTGATAAGTGTTTCGGGGACTCTGACCTTGGAAAATCACTCATCATTTGCTGGTATGCTGAATTTAAACACGGTCGTAAACACACAAATGATGTTGAACGCTCTGGACGGCCAAATAAGTTGGTTACACCGGAAAATATCAAAAAAATCTACAAAACTGTTTTGGATGGCCGTAGAGTGAAATTACGTGAGATAGCTGACACCCTAAAGATATCAAAAGACCGTGTTGGTCATATTTTGCATGAACATTTGGACATGAGAAAGCTCTGTTTGAAATGGGTACCGCGATGCTCACAGTTAACCAAAAAGAACAACGTATTGATGATTCTGAGCGCTGTTTGGACCTGTTTAAGCGCAATAAAAAGGATTTTTTCATGCGATATGTGTCAATGGATGAAAAATAAAAATTTTATTATACATTCAATAGTTGCGCCAAAAAAAAAATATTTTATGCCTATTTTTCTGAGCGCCAAGGTGGCGTAACCCCTTAAAACGTGACTAAATCTTGGCTTATGATTTAGCCTTAAAATGTACTGAGAAATCTAAATGAACATTTAAAATACACATTATTTGCAAAGCTGCATTCTTTTACCATAATTAAAAAATAAAGTTTTGTTCTAATTATCTTTTTTATAAGATTAAAATTTAAAATTACAAAAACAATTTAGTGACACGATGTTTCTATAACTACTTTACAGGGGTACTATACAAAAAATTTACAAAGCAAAATGAGTGACAAAACACGAGAGAGCATTACTGTAATTTGTTAATTACATCACCATATTTAAATGGGGGGGGGGGGTAACAGTAAAATTCATCTAAAGTTAAATTTTTAAAAAATCTTGTCCAAAAAATATTGATTTTCTAAACTACTTAGATACGTTACATAAAAAGGAAATATAAATTTAACAACGGCAACGTTGCTTTCCCTCTCCAAAATTATCACATATCAATTTTTAATTCGAGGGTCCATGCAGCAATTAGCATGACACACTTGTTTGTAGCGGGGGATCCACCGCTGAAATTAAAACTCGATAAAGGTTTTAAGAAAATGCGATCCGTCCGATAGGAATAAATAGGCGTTGTTCTGATTTTTTTTTCAAAATTAACAGGAATAGCTCAAATTATACTAATACGACGTTAATAGCAATGGCACTGCCAAAAGGCAATCGTATACCCCATTCCTTATGAATGTAAAAAGCGCCTTTTTAGAAACAGGGGGTTTTTATCAAAATTAGGGATCAAAAAGTGACTGAAACTTCCTCATAGCTCCCTTGATCATTGGTGATAACTTATGGTCAACCATAGAAATAGACAAGTAATAGGATATATTCCTTCAAAGTTAAAAATTATGATTTTTCGTTTGATGTTATAATATTTACTGTGGGATTATAAATGCTTATATAATATGCAGTGTTTTGATTTTAGTAATGTAAATTACATCACTCGGCAAATCCTGCCAGCGCATAAATAAAGCTTCGACTGTCATCTGGATTGTTATAATATACATTACGAGGATAATCTGGTATAAATTAGATTGTAAGCTACTAAGTCAATTGACCTATTTTATTTATTGTTAATAAAAAGAGGCTAGATATCCAATTCTGTAAGCATATTCTTTTTCCTTACCGTTTTCAAAACTGTTTCTGTATTTTCTTATAGTGCAGTAAGAAAATCATTGAAATTGCTCAGTTTAGATACAGTAATATTATGACTTTATTCTCTCTGGGGTATCACCAGGAGTATTGTCCTGAGTTTTGGACCTCGAAAAACTTGTACTCTTTTGTTTATAAACAATTTAAATTTTCAAAACTCGTTTTTTGTGCTTAAAATGCGAATAACTCCGGTTATATATGTCGGATCGCGACAAAAAAAAAAAACAAACTCTTCATAATAAAATTTCTAACAAATCCTCGTTAACTTTAAGTCGCTCAAATGTGTACATAACCTCCAAATTAAAAAAAAAAAACGACAAAAAACTGTTTTTTTTTTTTCATTTTACTGTAAAGGTCGACTAAGTGAACCGATCGGCTTGAAACTTTCAGAAAATATTCCTTTTTATATAGTAAAAATATTACGAAATTTTGGTACAAAAATATTGAAGCCAGTGGACATATGTTAATTGAATTTGTTATTTAAAATTTGAATTGCCCGCCATTTGATGTCATTTAGTCCAAAATGGATCTTTTTTTCAAAATTTAGGTCTCGACGTCAGCTTTCCGATGCTCTTAAAAAAATTTTTTTGGAATCACTTCAACCATTTTTTTTTTACATTTGTTTAGTAATCAAATAACAACTGACATTTTGAAATATGCCTTTTGCTATAGCAAAAATACTCTGAAAATTTTGGTTCAGAAATATTGAACCCAGAGCGCAAAATTGAATTTGTTATTTAAAATTTGAATTGCCCGCCATTTGCAAAAATGGATCTTTTTTTTTTCAAAATTTACATCTCAACGCCAGCTTTTCGACGCCAGTTCACTCGTAAATCCACTTTTCTTAAGAATTTGATGAAATTGAAATATAATAAATGTAAATTTAAATTTAAAAAAATTGACCGATTGTGAAACGAGGTATTCATAATTAAAGTGCACATAATTAACATGCAATAGGCCAATGAAGTATAAAACAGGCATAGTTTCCTGTATATCTTAAGAATCAGTTTTACGAATTTTTTAAAAAACTAATATTTAGTAAAAAAAAGAATTAGAAAAGTTTTGAAATAAAAATATTTTTTTTTTAGCGATTTGTTAAAAACGATATAAATGTTTAAAGTTGATATTTTTTTAAAAGAATAACCGCGTAGTGAGGGACTGGTAACAATTTCAGAACGCTGTATGTCGTCAAACTTTACGCGCCAACGTTCAAAAAACCATTTAAAATGGTTAACTTTTAAGCAGAAATTCATTTGTAGGTTTTATCTTTAAACATCAAATAAAAATATTAAATGTATTAATTAAAAATTTGAATTTGTATCTTGATATTTATTATTTTTTCTTTAGTATTTAAAAGATTTATATTTAAACCAAAATATGTTTGTAGGTTCAATAATATTATGTTTATTTATCAACATTGTTACATATCAATTGATAACAATATTAAATATATATTTAAAAAAAAATGGTTTTATAAATTTTCTCGGTAAAACTAAATAAATAATTAATGATACTAATGATAAATAAATAAAGTATTATAAACTATTTGTAAAGTAATTAATTACTTTATTTAATACTGGCGTATCTGTGGTTACACGTGGTTTCCCATTATCTTTTCGACTAGATAAGAATTGTACTATTCTATTCCTGTAGAACCCCCATTTATCATAAGAACTTTTTAGATCTTCCAAAAGATGCAATTTAATCTTTTAATTATAAGAGCTGAAATAACACTTTTTAAAGGCATTAAAGATGGCAATATTAGTTTTTTCATGACGCACTCTTACGATACGTAATTTGTAATTACGACCTAAACGTTTCCCATGAGTTATCTTTTCTAGTGAAAGGACGTTTTTATACAGACAACATTTTAATTCCGAACTCATCTAACTCGATCCGTCGGCTACTACACAGGTTAGCCTCTCCAGTTTTTAATTTTTTCGCGCCATTCATTCCCGAAATACTTTTTTTGCGTTTATTGATGAGCTTTTCCTTTGCAAATTTGCCTTTATATCGCAATTGATCATAATCAAAAGGCATTTTTTATTTAATTTTTTTTTTTTTAATTTTAAAACAGGTAATATGGTCTAAAGAGTCAACATACACAACGTATAATAAATACAACCTATAAAAACGTTACTTCTATACAGCATTCGGTATACGCATTGGCAGCGTTGCCACATTTATTTTCATTAAAAGTGTGATTGTATTAGTGTGTCTGCATATGAAAGTTTCCATCTATCGAATACAGTCTCCGACAAAAACAAAATAGTCTGCCACTGAGTATTTTAAATTTTTTGTATTTACTGTCGGACTATACGTTTGGCTCAGATTGTCACGAGTGAACTACCTTAACCGTTTGTTTTTTACATTTATTTATTAATCAAATAAAAATAAATGCGTTTTTTTCGGTCATATTTAAAAAAAATTGAAAATTTTTTATCACATCTGGTAGAAATCGCGAGACCTTTATTTAAAAAAAAAATCATTTTCGTTAACAATTTTTTCTTTTCAAAATGTCAGTTGTTATTTGATTAATAAACAAATGTAAAAAAAAAATGGTTAAAGTGATTCCAAAAAGATTTTTTTTAATAGTATCGGAAAGCTGACGTCGAGACCTAAATTTTGAAAAAAAAAGACCCATTTTGGACTAAATTACATAAAATGGCGGGCAATTCAAATTTTAAATAACAAATTCAATTATGTCCACTGGCTTCAATATTTTTGTACCAAAATTTCGGGATATTTTTACTATATAAAAAGGAATATTTTCTGAAAGTTTCAAGCCAATCGGTTCACTTAGTCGACCTGTACAATAAAAGGAAAAAAAACAGATTTTTGCCTGTTTTTTCAATTTTGTAGGTTATGTGCACATTTGAGCGATTTAAAACCAACAAGGATTTGTCGGAAATTTCATTACGAAAAGTTTAATTTTTTTGTTTGTCTCGATCCGAGTGATACAACCAGAGTTATTCACATTTTAAGCTCAAAAAACGCGTTTTGAAAACTTCAATTGTTTATAAACAAAAGAGCACAAATTTTTCGAGGTCCAAAATTCAGGACAATACTCCTGGTGATATCCCAGAGAAGATAAAATCATAATGTTGCTGTATCTAAACTATGCCTATCTCATCATTATTTTGACTTTTTTACTGCACTATTATAGACTCACAGCTATATTCAAGTATTATAAGATTAACTGAATTGATCGAAGTCTATTTTCAAAAAGCCTTCTAATAAACAAGGATCTGAAAATGGTATATAGCTGGTTTGTTTCTTGACGTCACTAAGATTAACTAACTTTTAATTTTTTTCTTTATTTTGAAAGTAATTAAAGCGAAAAAAATTCGAAATAACAACGTGTTCAGATGAAGTCTTAATACTACATGATGATACGAATTTATTAATATAATATAATAAAATATCAAGTGATTTGTTAATAATAAAAATAAGTGTTATATATTTTATATTACATTTTATAAAATACATGCAGTTTTTACTTAATATCAATTGAAGACAAAAATTAAAAGAGGAGAGACCCATTAACCACTGAACGTGTAAGTAAAAAAATCTTTAATGGTATAAAGAGAACTACAGATTTATAAAAAATATTTAAGACATATTTCTTTATCCTTGCCCGAGTATTACACCTAATCTTTAATACCTCCGTAACCGCGAAAATTCTCCTCGAATTAAGGGATTACGGTTACATAAGGTCTATTTACAAATCAGATAACCAGGATCAGATAAAAAAATTGTCGATCAATTATAACCTTCCAAAGGTCTTCGAACTTATGATAACTAAGTCCTTAACTTCTCAATTGAGCTCTACCATAATTATCCGCCAATTTGGATTTCAAACTGGAAAACAAAAGATTGACCTTAATCTGCTGACTTATGTAGGTTTTATATCGAATTATTTGAAAAGACGCACTCACATGGATTCATTAACATTAATTAATACCGATTTCTCGAAGGCATTCGATAGGGTTAACCAAGTTGTTTTTCTTTCTAAGCTGAGGAGTGTGGGTGTTGGCGGAAAGAAGCTTGATAGATTAGGGAATTATTTGATGCATCGCTCACAGATTATTCACTTCAACAGTTACTTTTCTAACAATATTCATGTCCCTTCTGGAGTTCCACAAGGTTCGTACGTTGGGACCTCTTCTTTTTAGTTCGTTTATTAATGATTTGGGTCGTCGACTTGCAGTGAATTTATCCTTTTTGTTTGCTTTAAACTACAAACTGATCTTAATTGTTAGTTGTCTTGTAGCCTGGTGTTAAGACAATTGATTGGGGATACACAACATTTTGAAGTTAAGGATCTGGGACTTATTACAGACTCTACATTGACTTTTATACCTCACGTTCAAAACTTAATCTCAAGATTCTGACAACTCCTAGGCTTTATTAAGCCTATTATTCCCGACTTCATCAGTGTTACTGCAGTCAAGCAGTTGTATTGTTCATTAATTAGATCTCATTTAGAGTAATCATTTAGTGGTTGGAACCCTTTCTAAAATGTACACGTACATTTTTTAAGTGTTTCACCTAATTGACTATTTCCCTATTCTACATACCAAGAAAATTCTTTCGGTACTAAACTTAGTGTCTTAGGAAGACGTCAAATATGAAAACAAAAAAAACTGTCAGCATTACAAAGCCAACTAGGACTGTTTAAATGGCGCTCTACAAATATGAGCAAACTATTAAATAGTATTTTTCAGTCCGTTTAGAAAAATATGTATATAACACTTGATACTTATTTTCAGTCGTTACCGATATTCAAGTTATTGGGACTGAATTTTTACTTTTAAGTGGTTAAGTCAATTTACTCGTTTCCTATTTGGGGTATCAAAAACAATGCTTTTACTAGTAAACTTAGCTTTTTTGGGGAAGCCAAATATGATAACACAAAATTTGTCACTTGTTAAAAGTTACAGTGGCATCCTCTACATATAAATAAATCATTAAATAGCATTTTTCAGTCTGTTTACAAAAATATGTAGCACTTGATATTTATTTTCAGTTGTTGCTGAAATACAGGGCAGTTAAGTTAGTGAATACTGCTCCCGTGTTTAGGGCTCCGCTCCCAAACATACATTGCATTTGTTGGATTCTGTTTAGAGAAGAGCTATTCGTCTGATTGGAGACCCGGAACTGACCGACAGCCTTGATTCGCTGGAACATCGAAGAACGGTTGGCAACTTGAGCCTATTCTACAAGCATTTTCATGGAAAGTTTCCGAAGGATGTAGCCCGCTCAATTCCTCGCAGAGCGGTGCATGTTAGAAGTACACGTCACGCTAATACTTCACATCCGTATGAAGTTCAGCTTGTTACTCCTCGTACAACGCTTTTCAATCAGTCTTTTATATGGAGAACATCATCCCTTTGAAGTAATTTGCTCAGGACTGTGTTTCTCAACGAGTACAATTTACAGCGATTCAAGAACAACGTGAATCGCTTTTTCCACACACGTGTCGCTCCTGTAGCGCTTTAGGGACTTCCCTGCAGCACGTTTGCTAGACCCAAAAAAAGTGAAATAAATTTAATTTATTATTTATTTAATTATTAAATTTATTCTCCTAATTTCATGTCTGTGTGGGTTTTCCAATACTATCAATATAATTTAATTAGGTGTAATATTATAATTAAGAAATTATATAAAATTGTAAACATTAAACCTAACTTGACAGCGAAACGCGTCATTGCAATTACAAATAAACTAACAGTCTTTTATTATATACAGTGCGACCTCGATAATCCGGACTAAATAAAACCGCGGTGATCCGAATTAGTAAATAATTCGAATTACTAAAGAAGGACATTATTTATATTAAAAAACGAATCATTCAATACGAAACAACTAAAAAATAATACATAGAATAATATTTAAAATAGAAGCTCCCCCCCCCCCCCCCCCCCCCCCCCCACACCCCCCCCAACATATCTTATCAAGTTTTATCCTATTTTGTAAAAAAATTTGTAATTTTTGTTTGCTTGACCCTTCTCTGGTCATAAAAGCAATTTCTTTTAATCTTTGAAGTACAAGAACCTCACTTAGAGGGATATCAATTTCTTCTGCCCATCTCATGCACACATTGAAACTTTTAACTGCCTCATCATTCTTCACAGTGTTCTTAACGGTCTGGTTTGTATTAGTATTTAACTCTGAACCTTCATTATCACTCTCGTGTTGTTCATCGTATCATCTATGTCTTCCAGTGGTAACAAATCTTCATCATTTTCAAGCCAATTACATATTTCCACGTTCGTGAGATTCTGCTCAGTGAGAACATTCAGCATATCTGAAACATCTGTTAAACATTTTCGAATTAACCAAAAAAAATACTAAAAGAAAAATTTCAGGCTTTACCTTTCATTTCTTCATTCGTGGAAAGCAAATTGTGCCACAATTCACTCAGAGGAATCACATCTTCAGCATCATATTCAGTGTCTGGGTTGGTATTTGCCACATAAGCCATAATTTTGTGCCAGCACTTTTTCAAGACTTCAGGGGAGACTTTTTTCCCATGAATTGCATAGTAGACATACAGCATCTTTTAGGTTAATGCATTTTAATAACCTAACAAGGTTTTCTTCATTATTTGATAAAATATGGGCTAAAAGACTTATCCGATAAAATAATTTTGTCAGTCTGATTGCATTCTGGTCCATAGGCTGCAAAAGTGCAGTACAATTTGGTGGAAAAAATAATGTTGTAAACTGTCCATCCTCACTAGTCAGCTCTTCTATAGTTCCATGGCTCAAAGCGTTATCAACGATTAGCAGGCTCTTTCAGGCAAGTTGAGACTTCTTAAATCACTTTTGACTTGACGAATAAAAGAATGATGAAACCAGTCTAAGAAAATTGCTGTAGTCATCCATGCATTGGCAGATGATTTGTACTCAACAGGTATGTTCACATTTTTAAAAGCCCTCGGATTTTTTGCCTTTCCTATCACTAACAACTTTAGTTTTTGTGATCCATCAGCATTGCAACATGCTAGAAAGGTAACGCGTTCTTTGTTTATTTTTCGACCTGGTGCGGTCTTTTCCTGAGAACGAACCAGCGTTTTTTCAGGCAACATTTTCCAATACAGAGCTGATTCATCTGCATTGTATATTTGTATGTTAGGT
>CM032446.1:159863865-159923865 GCA_019049505.1 Pachyrhynchus sulphureomaculatus
CATTCACTTTGAACGTTCGAACATCGGCTACTCAGATGAATATCAGCAGACAGCAGGAAGTCATTCAACTTAACAAAGACCTGGAAGACATTCTGTCTTGGGGTGATAGTAACCAAGTGGAATTTAACGCTACAAAAACCCAGGCGGCAGTTTTTTCGAAAAAAAGTTAACGTTGCTGAACCCGACATAGTTATGTCAGGGCACTCCATTCCTCTAACATCGTCACTCAATTTGTTGGGCGTTAATTTGGGAGCAAATATGTCCTTGCATGAACATGTTGCTGGCGTAGCAGGCAGAGCTTCTCAAAAGTTGGGAATATTATTTCGAACCAGAAAGCTTTACACTCCACAACGACTGCTAATTCTTTACAAAGCTCAAATTCGACCAACTGTGGAATACTGCTCCCATGTTTGGGGCTCCGCTCCCAAACATACACTGCATTTGTTGGACTCTATTCAGAGAAGAGCTGTTTGTCTGATTGGAGACCCGGAACTGACCGGCGGCCTCGATTCTCTGGAACATCGAAGAACGGTTGGGGACTTGAGCCTATTCTACAAGTATTTTCATGGAAATTATTCGAAGGATGTAGCTTGCTTAATTCCTGCCAGAGCGGTACATGTTAGAAAAACACGTCGCGCTAATACTTCACATCCGTATGAGGTTCAGCTTGTTATTCCTCGTACAACGCTTTTCAAGCAGTCTTTTATATGGAGAACAGCATCTCTTTGGAATAATTTGCCCAGGACTGTGTTTCCCCCCCGAGTACAATTTACAGCGATTCAAGAAACAACGTGAATCGCTTTTTCCGCACACGTGTCGCTCCTGTAGCGCTTTAGGAACTTCCCTGCAGCACGTGTGCTAGACCCATAAAAAAAAATTATATATATATATATATATATATATATATATATATATATATATATATATATATATATATATATATATATATATATATACACACACATACTTCATAAGTAGCTTAACAACAACATTTTCATGCCATACAATAAATTATAAATGATACTTTTAGGCTGATCTTATTAACAGGAGTGCAAATAGTCCAATATATTTTTATATACATTAAACAGAAAGTAAAAAGCTTTAGATCATTTTATGCAAACAGCTTAAAATCATTAAAAAATATGTATAACAAATGCACATTTCTCCTAGTCTATAGGCAGCTCGGCTTAATAATGAGATAAATTGTATGTTATCAATAGAAATAATAATAAACATAAATTTTTATATTACAGTAAAAACTGGCTTAAAAATTAAATAAATTTGGACTATATATAGATATGAGAATTTAATTAATTAATATTTCATGGGTCTATATGTCAGCACTAAAGTCGTAATATATAAATATAAACTTGAATAAACAAAATCTCAACAAATAAAATCATTGAGAAAATTCATTATAAGCTGCACTAACTAAAAAAAATAAAAAACAAGTATACTTATTAGCATCCTCAGAAGCAATGACTAGAAATCTTTATAGAGCGCATCTAAGGATTATTTTTAAAAATGTTTGTCAGAATAGCCTTTTCCTCGAATTGGTATTTGACAACAGTCACTACTGTCAGTTATTATAGAAGTATGTTCTGAATTTTGAACTAGTGTGGCGTCACATGATTTAGAGAGAGAGCTAGCTTTACTTATAACACGGGACATCCTGTAGAATAGTCGATGGAGTAAATAAGTTATGTTTACGTGAAATAAAAAAAATTGACTTTACAAACTGAAATTATTGAATTAAAAAAAAAATATATATGGCTTGAAGGATAATCGGTTGAATCCTTGTCAACATCCTCGCATATAATAAAAAATGTTGGCACTTGCTTGACAGCTACAGATGCTCTTTCAAGTTAGATCAGTTCAATTTGAGTTAAAAGTGTTTTGTTAAAAATTTCATTCTACAAAAAATTCACTTCACTACGAGGCTGGTTTGAAAAGTCCGTGCAAAGTCCGAGAGATGGCACCACCGGCGCGTATCGAGGTCATGTTTAGTTAGTAGCATCTCTTGAATGAACGCACACCAAGTTTCAGCCATATTGGTCTATTTCTTTGTGTTTGGCATTCGTGTGAATCAAGGAAGTCGAGTGATTTTCAAGAAATGGACGAAAAAGAATTTCGTGTGGTGATTAAACATTACTTTATGAAAGGCAAAACGCCTCAGGAGACTAAAGAGAAGCTTAATAAACATTATGGCGACTCTGCACCTTCGATTAGAACAGTTTATAAGTGGTTTCAAAATTTTCGGACTGGCCATATGAGCACAAGTAACGCTGAACGTTCTGGACGGCCTGTGGAGATTACGACTCCAGAAATCATTGATCAAATCCATGATATGGTGATGGATGACAGAAGAGTTAAGGTGCCTGAGATTGCTAGTGCTGTGGGCATCTCGACTGAACGGGTACATAATATTTTGCATAAACATTTGGACATGAGAAAGCTATCCGCAAGATGGGTGCCGCGATTGCTCACGCTTGACCAAAAACGGAATCGTGTGAAGTGTTGCAAGGATGGTTTGTAGCTGTTCCAGAAGAATCCGGAGGACTTTAAGCGTCGTTTCGTCACTGTGGATGAAACATGGATACATTACTATACTCCTGAGACCAAACAACAATCTAAACAATGGGTTACCAAGGGGGAATCTGCACCAAAAAAGGCGAAGACCGTTCCTTCGGCCGGAAAGGTTATGGCGACTGTCTTTTGGGATTCGCAAGGGATAATCCTCATCGACTATCTGGAAAAGGGTAAAACTATTACAGGTGAATATTATTCATCGTTATTGGACCGTTTGAAAACCGAGCTGCAAGAAAAACGCCCGCGATTGGCCCACAAGAAAGTCCTTTTCCATCACGACAACGCACCAGCACACACCTCAGCAGTTGTGGTCGCAAAATTAATGGAAATAGGATTCCAACTCGTTTCACATCCCCCTATTCTCCAGACTTGGCTCCCTCGGACTACTATTTGTTCCCCAATTTGAAGAAATGGCTGGCGGGACAAAGATTTTATTCAAACGAGGAGGTGATTCCAGACACTAATGGATATTTTGCAGACTTGGACAAATCCTATTATTCGGAAGGGATCAACAAACTAGAACATCGTTGGACGAAGTGTATAAGCCTAAAAGGAGACTATGTCGAAAAATAAAAAAGGTTTACCCCAAATACATAAGTAGTTTTTATTTTTTGCACGGACTTTTCAAACCAGCCTCGTATAAGTTGTCTACAAATACCAAATACAATCAATGTGTAGTGTTGATCAAACAAATTCGTACTACAGAGAAAGTTATTATATAGAAGTTCATTATACAAAGACCTGAATGAATTTTGAAAAAAAACCCAAAACACAACATATTAAATTTTTTAAACCAAAAAGAAATGGTTATCTACATGCATACCTCTGTTTCTTGTTCTTTCTTAAAATCATATCTAGTTTACCCAATTATATCTAGACAAAAAATCAGCAAAAATTCTCATAGTACTATTAAAACTATACAAAATTTATAGACCTTCATCCTTTTTCCCTAAAAGATATCATTCCAAATAGATTTCATTCCTACTTTAAGTACCTTATGTGTACTATGTTAGAAATCAATATCTCATTTTGTTTGGGAATTATCAGACCAACAGACTGACAGACAAACAGACCAACAGAAATGGAAAATTTAGAATGCCGAACATGATAAAAAGCAAAAATCTTGGAGGGTTTTCATACATATGTTAACTCCCCTTACCACGGAAGTATAAAATGATCTATTAATAACTATACAATTACAATACATATGAGGATGAGACACCTATAACCCTAGTTAGTTTTAAGGGTAGACTATTTTTTAAAGAGAAGCTTTGCTAGAAGTCAAATAGGAAATTCCTTAAGTAGATTAAGGTCTCCACAGATGCTTACAGATTCAATTTTTTTGGTTAAGAAGCAAAGAAAATGTTAAAATCAGAAATAGAATTTACAGTGTAAGATCTGTATAACCTACAGGCCATTTTGATAATATTTCATTTTATTGCATTGATTCACTTAAAATAAATTAAAATATTTACATTATTTTAATAATTATGCTATATTATAAGCCATGCTGCTGAAGACAGCTACATCATACATGTTGATTTTTGCAGTAAAATAATCCACAAACTTATTAGCATTTATTTGTGATCCAAACATCTAATATTCAGAGATTTTTGATATTCAGAGAAGTTTTTTTTTAAGAAAATAGTTCATATCTTCAGCTGCTAAATTTTGTTATAAATTATACTTGGATGTATAACACATAGACAATCAGATTCCTTAATGATAATAGCTCTACCTTACTGTTTTCCTCTGGACCTATGGTACATATTTGTTGTAAGCTTCTATTTGAAAGGTTATAAGTTTTAATTTAGGTATTTGCTCACATAGTCAGGTTTAAAAGAAAATTTTTTTTGTTTTGTTATTTGAATATTTATATTTTGACTACTATTATTATTGACAACACTGCCCAACTTGAAAACCAGAATTGAACAGATTTTAACAAACTAACTAGATCATTATTTAGATCAGACTTTCCATTTAAAAAATACCATTAAAAAAACAAGTAAGGCTTTGTTATATTCAGTAGATACAGTCTGTCAAGTAAGAACGTGACCGCTCGTATTCTTGAAAAAATGTGTTTTGAGAACATTTTTTGCTATCAATGGATTCTTTGTGTGCTAACAACAGCGGAATTACCTTAGTAAGTTGTCTAATCGCCTCCTGCATCAATAATCGCCTGACATCTTCGAAGCATGCTGTCGATGAGATTTTCTGTAATAATCTCCAAATTTTTCAAATCTCGCGAGACTACCGAGTTAAAGTCCTCTGAGTCTTTCCTCTGAGATTTCTCTTTACAAGGGACCAAACGTTTTCAATAGGGCCACTCTAATAACTTAACGTGGGCCCAAGCGAGCCGCTTTGCGACGTGTGATTTTCCCTCAGTAAAGGTCTCTTCAACGTGCTTTAGAATTTGACATCATGAGCATGAAGATGTCGTCAAATGGCACCCATTCAAACCCGATTTTCTTAAATTAGCCTCTCCTTGACGCACCGTCAATTTCGGGTCGCGTGAAAACAAAGATACGATTCGTTTTTCGACTTTCGGAGTGACTTTGCTTACCGAGCCACGTTTTGGCAAGTCGTCAACATTTTTCGTCTCGTTAAAATGTTTTACCCACTTCTTCACAAACGATACCGACTTTTTAATATATTTAGCAGCCGCGGAATGTGTCATTTTAGGCTCCTTTGGATGAGAACAAAGAAAGACTACCTTGAACCGACGAGAAAGGTTCCCGTTACCGATTTTTTGTTGAATCGTTAGAATCGCATCTACCAAAAATGAATTATCGCGGACACGTTTTTACTTGACAAACTATAGTTTTGCTACGGCCAGGTTCTTAAAAAGGAGGTTGTGATTGTGTTATAGAAGAGATAAATCTATGTTGCTAAACACTTTCCTAATTATTGCTACATTACTGTAAAAATTAGGAAAACACACCGAGTCATGCAAGAGTCATGATTTAAGGTTCCCTCCACCTTTTGAAAACTTACTAGTAGAGTATTATTAAGCAAAAAGAAACAGCAAACTTTGGTGTTGATCCTTGATCATTATTTTATGATCTTATACTACATCTGTATGCAAAAGAAATATATAACTAAGTGAAAAGATTTAATAATCCAGTCAATACCAAAATTTACCATAAGTTTGGTTAGAACACAAAAGTTACATAAGATAATAAATAAGGATACTTCTCCGGTCATCTGCTTCATAGGCCAAACATGGTAGAATTGCTGTAAATATTCCTGACATGTATGGCAACATTGCTGGTCCTGATAATTGAACAAACTCCTTAATCCAAGTTATTGCGGTAAACTATATTCAAAATAAAAAATAATATTCACAATTTTTTTTTTAAATTTTATCTTTATAATCACTATATGGTGTGGCATCATGAATATGACTAATATGTTCAATATAGTTTAAATTCAAATAAAATGGTGTAGAATTAAATGGAAAGTAAACTTAGTTATATACTTACCTGAACTAACAAATCATTTTTCTCCTGAGCATGATTTATAAGAATGTTAATCATTGAACCAAAATTTACTCTTGATGGATCACTTTTAATACTTCTTAAAAATTCTCCTAATGTTGTTTCACACATTTTTTTAACTTCCAAATTGTTGTCTTCTAATATTCGAAATAAGCCATCCAATATTTCACGTAAATAACTAATGAGATCTAAACTAGGTTCACTATTTAATACTGATATCCAGGATATTACAAACTGACGAGAAAAAGGACTTTTTGTATATATTCTTTCCCTAAGTAATGGTATAAATCCATCAAGGTCAAATGATGTACTCTCAGCTACAATATCCTAAGAATAGTAAGCAAAAATTACTACTTTTGAAAAGTATAGGAACCAAAGCAAACATCAAAACTGTATCACTTTAACACAATGCCTATTTTTCCAACTGGCTTTATAACCACCATAGACTTAAGAATTATGTTATAAAATTATGAAACTTAACGTAAATTTTAGACAATCAAATAGTGAACATCTGAGGCTATTAGAACTATCCCTGGGTGAACAGCAACAACATAGGCTATAAGAACACAATATAATCTGTAGTATGTAGGTATCTTTGAAGTTTTTACATATTCTCGGGATTTTTAGTTCAGGTTAGTTCCTGTTAAGTAGCCCTTATTTAAGTTTCAAATCCATATTCTTTAGTCTTTGGTACTACTATACTATGTTTGTGCCACTTCTATTATTCTAACTAAAGATACAGGTTTAAATTAATAGTTAAAAGTAAAAAGTATTTTGTCATACCTTTAATAAACGATCAAGTAATTCTGATGCATTCTTAATATTTTGATCTGAATCAGTAGCTATTTTACTTAAAGCATTGAAAATAGGAGCAAAATGGGGTAACACAGCACTTCGGGAAACTTTAACTACATTATATAATGACTCACAAGCATAATATCTAACTCGTAAGTCTTGATCTGATAGGCAACCCAATATTGGTTTTATTAATTCATCTGTGTAACTACCAGTATCCTGCAATAAAATAAACATAAATAATATACAAAATTTGCATGAAATACTTCTAAAATAACAGCTTAGTACGTATACTTACTTTTCCTAAAGCAATTGCAATTGCAGCCAAACCAATTAAACCACCTTTTCTTGCATGGGGATTTTGAGATAAGGCAAAATCTTGTCCCAAGACTTTAAGTAAACGTTTAATTTGTCCGGTATTATTTACTGCTGCAAATTCTTTAACCATTCTGGAAATATGATGCTTGTTTTAGGTTCGTACAATAAAAAAAAAAAGGAAACTGATATATGTACTTACTTTTCTATTTCTAAAGCAGCTGTTTTTCGTTTATCATATAATTTGTCGTTGAGTGCTCGAACACAAGCTGCACTGAGTGGAGCATAATCTTTATCGGACATTTCAAAAATATATGTTTCTACAACTTTTTTGAAAAAAAATTACAAAAAAATATAAACCTAAGGCTAGTTTACCTAACCTTTAACTGTCAGTGTCAACTGTCACTTATCTGCAAAAAAAAATACAACTGCTAGCGCCATCTTTTACCTTACCGAAGAAAGGACCCTAAGCCATTTCAATTAAATTTGAATAATGCTATATCACAGAAAATGTAGCTATCGCTACAGAAAGACAAACAGATAGAACTAAACGTCGTCGCAAAACGAAGCCGGCTGATTACTATCGGATCGTTAAAATGTGCCTCGTCGAGTTTCTCAGAGCTGCCGTGCATGTATAAATTGTATTATATATTATATATAATAATAAGTGGAATCTCTAAGAAACTCGACGGGGCACATTTTAGCGATCCGGCGGTAGCCAGTCGGCTTCGTTTTGAAGCAACATTTTGTTTCACGTATTTGTCTTTCTAAAGCTATAGTTATATTTTCTGTGGTCATATCCACAATATAGAGAGGGGTTGCATTAAGCAAACGGGCGTAGGTAATTGTAACCACACTATTTTTTATCTATTCCAAGCCAAGGTCAAATTCTTGAGGAGACGGATTGCTAACCTGTCAAGCCTGTGAAAAGTCCCTACAAATTTTATATTTGTAGATATTAAAATTTAATTTTGTCAGGTAAAGTCAATGCGTTAAAACTATTGTTTTGGCAAGAAGATATTGCATAGTTTAGACATAGATATAAGAACCTGAAGCTAGAAGCCATTCAAAACTAAAATTGGTCACTAATCCGAAGTTAACATTTTCTTGTAATTAAAAACTTTGGAGTTTGTCAGAAATCTGCTTTGAAGCGAGAACGTAAATAAAATATAGTACAGTAATACCCCGCTTTACGCGAGGGATACGTTCCGAAAAAAATCGCGTTAACTGAAATTCGCGTATATCGAGGTTTATGATTAAACATAGTCAAAATTTAATACAAAAAAATACAAATCATTTTAATCAATCACTTTAATTCTAAGAACACTTTATGCAATACATACTCTTATTTTTTACGGAAAAATACATCTATTGTCTTTTGGGTAACGTTTTGTTTACGTTCTTGTAAAATACGTTCATAACACCCAACACTGTTTTTAATTGTTTGACACACGGTCAAGACACGGTCATCATTATTGTCTATACTCTGCAATATGTCCAAACCTGAATAAATTTTTGAAAGTGCATTTTGTATTTCCCCTGAAGATAAAACTTTCTCTTCTACTTGTTCTTCCTCATCGTAGATAGGATTATTCTGTAACTCGATCAGATCTTCATTGCTAATAGGATCGTCGTGCGTTGCTACAAGTTCTACGAGATCTTCTACCGTGACATCTTCAAGTTCAGACCCCTCAATCATTGCAGCAATGTCTTCAAGCACTTGTCTCTGCATCTGGACAATTCTTCTAGGTGCTTCCACTACATCTGGCCAAAGATTACGCCACACCCCATTCATACAACTCATTTTAACTTCCTTCCAAGCCTCTTCTATGTTGTGAATAGACTTCATAATGTTGTATGACTTCCACCACTCTCGCATAGACTGTCTTCCTTCCCCGTCAGTTTCATGAATTAGTTGGCTAAAAGTGCGGCGATGGTAATAAGCTTTGAAGTTTGCTATTGCTCCCTGGTCCATAGGTTGTAATATTGACGTAGTGTTTGGTGGAAGGAACTTTACGTACACTTTTAAGTCTCTGGGCGTATCAAGTGAGGTTGGATGTCCTGGGGCATTGTCTAAGAGTAATATAACTTTAGGTTCAAGCCCATTTCTGTCACAGTATGATTTGACTGATGGGCAAAAACTATTAGAATACCATTCTTGAAAAATTTCCCGTGTAACCCACGCCTTTCTGTTTGATCGCCACACAACTGGTAGACTTGTCTTGTCTGTGCCTCGCATTGCACGGGGTGTTTCTGAATGGTACACTAGTAAAGGTTTCAGTTTGAAATCACCAGTGGCATTACCACCCAGCAGAAGTGTTAGTCGATCTTTCGCAGCTTTGAAACCACTGGCTTGACGTTCTTCCTTAGAAATGAATGTTCGAGATGGCATTTTTTTCCAGTAAAGTGCGGTCTCATCAACATTGAAGATGAGACAAGCAGGAATTTTCTCTCGTCTAACGAAGTCTTGAAACTTGTCTGGAAACTCAGCTGCAGCTTGAATGTCCGCGCTGGCCGCCTCGCCTGTTATGTGGATATTGTGAAGATTAGAACGCTGCTTGAACCGATGGAACCAGCCTCTGCTGGCAGCAAAAGTCGGAGTGGCACTCCCTTCTCCTTCTTTTGTTTTCAGCATCTCATACAAAGATTTTGCTTTTGTGCATATGAGATCTTGACTTAGTGGTGTGTTCTTCTTATTCAAATCTTCGATCCAGACTGACAGTAATTTCTCCATTCTTTCTAAGATAGATGATCTCGAACGAGAAAGTTTTGTTGCACTTATAGGTGTTGAACCTTCGCTGGAGATTTTAATTTTTTCCCGATTTTTATAAATCGTTCTCACAGTCGATTCTGAGAGTCCAAAATCTCTCCCAACAATTGTTGCTTTGCCTCCATTTTCCATTCTTCTTAACACTTTCATCTTCAATTCCAAAGTGACGCTTTTACGCTCTTTTTTCTTTACAGGCGGCATTTTTAACGTAGGGTTAAATTATGTATGTATGTATCTCCAATAAATATTAAAACAAAACTGCCAGCCGACCGAACTAACATTACGGAACAAATGAACACACGAAACGAACGAGGAAATCCCCATAGAACAAAGTCGAAGGACAGGGAATTCCCAATTCTTCAAAGAGAATATTCAGAGAAAGCGGGGATCCCCCCGCGACCATAGAGAAGTTAATGACTACATGAGCGCGAAATTTGAAATTCGCGTTATAGTGAAACCGCGCGTAACGGGGTCGCGCTAAGCGGGGTATTACTGTATTACTAATACCCTGCGCATTGAGTATTAGTTATTTTTAACCTTTTTAGTATTCCGTACGGAACACTTATAAGATCACTTCGCTGTCTGTCACACCCGATTTTCTCCGAAACTATTTGTCATAGAAACTTGAAATTTGGTAATAATATAGGAATTGATGGCCTCATCAGAGCCACGTAGTTTTGAAAGTTAAATTTTGACTTAAAGGGTTAATTTTAGGGGGTGAAATCGAAAGTGAAAAAAAATTTTTTTTACTAGGTCATCGAGTGTGGCGTCAAATGAAAGGTTGTGAAAACACGAGTAAAAAATATATATATATATATATATATATATATATATATATATATATATATATATATATATATATATATATAATGTAAAATCGCGAAAAATCGCTGTCCCGCGCCTTATCTCGAAAAGTACTTATCAAAAAATTTTGAAAAAATCCTGGAATATTCTCCACGTGGGGGGTAGATTGAACGAAAATTATCACGAGTGCATTACCTTTAATAATTTATCTGGTATATAAAAAAAAACAAAAATTTCAAGGTCATCAGATTTCAGAAAAGATTGGAAACGAACTTTGTTGAAAATTCATTTGGGGTGTGTTTTGTGAAGTCACTGATCATTTTATACCACCGTAACATAAATTTTGACTTAAGGGGTTCGTTTTAAGGGGTGAAATCGGAAGT
This sequence comes from Pachyrhynchus sulphureomaculatus, assembly GCA_019049505.1. Taxonomy (NCBI): domain Eukaryota; kingdom Metazoa; phylum Arthropoda; class Insecta; order Coleoptera; family Curculionidae; genus Pachyrhynchus; species Pachyrhynchus sulphureomaculatus. The sequence continues at coordinate 159,875,019 of CM032446.1, forward strand.
GAAAAAAAATTTTTTTTACTAGGTCATCGAGTGTGGTGTCAAATGAAAGCTTGTGAAAACACGAGTAAAAAATATATATATAATGTAATACTTGCGCACACTTTTCTTCCTATTACTTTTAAAAAATAGTGAAAAATCGCTGTCCCCTACCTTATGTTATCTCGAAAAGTACTGATCAAAAAATTTTGAAAGAATTCTGGAATATTCTCCACGGGGTATAGATTGAACGAAAATTATCACGAGTGCATTACCTTTAATAATTTATTTGGTATATTAAAAAAAAAAAAAATTCAAGGTCACCAGTTTTCAGTAAAGATTAGAACCAAACTTTGTTAAAAACTCATTTGGGGTGTGTTTTGTGAAGTCACTGATCATTTTATACCACCCTAACAAAAATTTTTTTGTAAAAACAATCAACGTACGGAACACTAATTGTGCAAGTTCAACTTGCACTTGACCGGTTTTTTTTTTATTTTTTAGTTAATCTCTAAATTTTAAAACGTTTTACCAATATAGAAAACTTTGTTTAAAAAAACGAACTCTAAGATCGAAATAGTTAAAATCGATTTTATTTTGTAATAACGTAATAAAAATGTTTGGTAATTTTTGGCGATCGGTTAAAACATGACAAAAAAAACGTCTCTGCAATTAAAACTATTAAGCTTGTTCAAGCATCTAATTTTAAAACAGAGTCGATCAATCTAAACAAGATTAATTCTGAGTAGTTTTGTACTTCTGCCCAAACACATCGAATTTTATATTAACAGTATTGTCAACATTTATTCCATTAGTCCATTCTAACATTTTTTGTTGCTAGCGCTATTTGTCCCTGATCAAAATACTTCCTTCTTATTAGCTGAAAGTTTTAGGTTCTGGAATAATTATTTAACGCTCTGGGCCATTCTTGAAAAAATTACAAATATTATTACTCGTTATTAATTATTAGCATTAAAATTAGCACTATTAAATTCAGCGGTCTGACAAAATATTGGTGATTTCTACCGTAAAGGTTTAAACAAGTCCTTTGCTCCCCCCCTCAATTGACTTTAAATGCAAGATAAAGCAATCAAAGAATCTTGATCGATACTGACTAAATTATAATAAAACAAAATCCGCACGACTGGTACTAAAATTACCCTATGCGAGATCTTCTTCCTAATGAGCAACTTTCGCTCCTTATTCCATACTCAAGTGGAAGGGCTACTCATAGGAAATTAATTATGTGGAGTGAGAGTGCCCACTCCACAGCCGTTATATATGATGGTCATTCTTCAATATCTAAACAGTTATCAACTTTTTCACTTTGTTTCATATGAATTACAACAAGATTAACTTATATATTAAATACAACCGTTATTCACTACAGTAGAACTAATTCTGGACCTAAATTCTTTGTGACAATAGAATATAAAATTAAGGAGACTAGGCGTTTAGCCTTGAATCTGAAGAATTAACAACTGTGATTTACCTACTTTCTCGGTATAGCAATCCTATACTCTTAGATTTTCTCACTGGACAATATTCCTAGCGATAATAGAATTAAAATATCGAGTAAAAGAAGATTAAGCAAGCTCTATTCAAAAATATTTTTAAATTTGCCCCCTTAAAAAGAACATTTTCAGACTAAATCTACTAAGATATGCTAGCTTATTCATTTTGATACTCGACACATCGCATAATTTATAAATTATTACAAGGTATGAGGTTCTCGATATAAACGACTGCTTGAACAGGGTTGTACGGATGTGAAGTACTAGCGCGACGTGTATTTCTAGCATGCACCGCTTTGAATGGAATTAAGACGCTACATCCATCGGACACTTTTCATGAAAATACTTGTAGAATAGACTCAAGTCGCCACCCGTTCTTCGATGTTCCAATGAATCAAGGTTGCTGTCCAGTTCCGGATCTCCAATCAGAATAGAATCCAACAAATGCAGTTTATGTTTGCGAACAGAGCCGCAAACATGGGAGCAGTATTTCATCGTTGGACGAATTTGAGCTTTGTACAGAATTAACAGTTGCTGAGTATAAATCGTTCTAGTTCGAAATAATATTCCCAACTTTTGAGAAGTTCTCTTTGTTATGCTTGCAACATGTTCATACCAAGACATATTTGCTCCCAAATTAACCCCCAGTAAATTGAGTGACGATGCTAGAGGAATGGAGTGCCTTGAAATCACTTTGTCGGGTTCAGCAACGTTAAATTTTAAAAACTGCCGCCTGGAACACGGTCGCGGTCGAATGCCTTAAATATATTAAAAGCAACCGCTCGAGATTCCCCAAAATGTTCAATTGCGTTGTTTCAAATATGTGTTTAGTTAGAAGATCTCTGTTGATCTATGATTACGAAAACCATATGTAAAAATGATATATGAAGAATTTACGTGCAAACAGAATACATCATTAATTTTCGAACGGGTAATCTGGCAAAAAAAAAAAAAAAACATATAAGCCAATCAAAGTTATGACGCTGTGATGATGCGTTTTCATTTAAGATCAAGCCTCAAAAAAATTAAATATTTTGTTAAACTTCTAAAATCTGTTATATTTTCTTGTCCGTGGCCATCACTTTCGATTTTTATATTAAATTTTCTTATTAAAACGGTTATTTGGTGTCAGTAAAGTATAAGCATATACAAAACTCATCTAATCAAATAATATATTATATATTATCATTTTCCTAGTACTGATATTTCAAAATTGTTATTTATTATTTTAATATGTGCATAGCAATGGCATAAATAAGAATAGTGAAAACATCGATTGGCTTAGCTAACAAACAGTTCATTGTGTTAGAGCTATTCTCTTCAAATGTGATGAGCACAGAGATTTTTACTTTGCTTTTGGTCCTTATTTGACACGTTACTATATACAGTATAGAATTTAATCAGTAAGGGAGCACAAAGTAATGCGGACCAGAACTTAATCACTGCCCTTGACTTATATCTGAGAAGAACTCAATAGTTACTATGCAAAAAGTTTATGGTTTATTCACGTAAGATAGAAAGACCACTCCGTTTCTTTCCAAACATTATCAGTGTTTACCGCTTTCCTCAAATCGTAATCGTTGGGAGCGTCAAATGGTTCAAACGACTAAATAACGATTTAAGACGAGTACTCTCTAATAACTAGTTGACAATATACTTTTAACCAATATAAGTCTAAACTTAAACGAAATTGCTTAGACAGATTCTGCAAAAGAAAAACATGGCGATGTGTTTATGGCGTCCGCCTATTTTCGTTTTCTTTTTTAAAAAGTTCAATAGAAATTTGTGCAAGTGAATAAACTTGAACAATTTTATTGGAGGCAAAAATATTTCAGTAATATTGCAAAGCATACGGTATTTATATAGATAATTTTTGTGGTATGTTTTTTTTTTATAGTTTTTTAGGTCAGTGAAGGGTTGAGGGTATCCTAATATAGAAAAAATTTATACAAATGGCTTATATTTGATGAAGGTCAAATTAACCAGTAAAATATACTCTTTCTACTTTTAGGTTTTAGTCTGAAACTGGCTCAGAAGTGGGATGAATTTTTGTTGGACTTTGTTACAGGTTAGTATAAGCATGTTTGTTTTGTATCGGTTATTTGCTGATCCTAATTTTTTAAAAATTTTTAGTTTAGGTCCCTTTTACAACTTTAACCCTTAACAGAAATCATTTTGGAACACTTACAAACCCTATGTCACACTCTCATGTGAAAGAAAAAAAAATTCAATCTGATTTCTGTGTTTTATTATAAACTAGGTTGGTATACTTTTCGGGTCCCAGCGTCACACCTTGCACAGAAAGCAGATGCCTGACATGAGACAAAAAGAGTTATTAAATGGTCTTTTTGTTGTGGTGAGTAATGTTGGCAAAGAGTATAAATCATTGTTGTTGACGGGTTCCACTCACTTAAAGATATCATCTGAAATTAAATCAAGATACTTAATCTTTGTTGCCTCTCCAATATTCCCTTTATCTGTTTTACTCTGGAGATAGTCTTCTTCAAATTTAATTAAAAAATTATAGTGCATACTTTTAATGAACGTACCAGATGTCCAATTTAGAAAGATCAGGTGCCATATCTCTGGAACGATTCATTGTAAATATTTAAAAATAAGAACTATAAAACAACTGTGGCAAAGAGAAATTGATTGAATTTTTAAGAAAAACTAAAAGATCTAATAATTTAAACAATATTAGCCTTTCTATAATACTATTTAAATTAAAATTACCATTATAAAAGTAATACTATGAGAATGGTTGTTTCAAATTTATTCAGTGTGGTTAAGGAAAACTGGAGAAACAGACACAATCACCTACAACCAACCAATCACAGTCTTTCATGTTTTAGATGCATAACACATAGTTGTATTGAAAATTTAAAGATCATTTAAAAAATTGTAAACTTATGTGTGTGACCATAGATAATTGATAATAATAAAAAAAAACACAATTTTTAGATATATAGACTACAGCACAATATATATGAACAATTTTGTCTAACCTCCTCCACTATTATATTTACCCCTTAAGGGGTAATGCCACTCCAGGTCCCAAGAAAAAAGGCTAATTTCCGGGACTTTTTTCAAGAGTATAATAAAAGCAGTCGAAAGTTTATTTGAAGTTCTTTATTAAACAAATATTTAAGTGTACAAAATATTATTTTTATCTTTTTAATTCAAAATGGCCACTTCAGAATCAAAGACGACAAGGCACCTTTTATGCGGGGCCTAAAACGGGCGAAACTATTGCTCCCGTAGATGTCAAACTAGGGCAAAACATCGAAAAATTTTAATTAATATATGTAAATACTAGTGAATAACAAATGGAAATTTGAAAATATCGTTTTTTCAAAAAATTGTTTACATTTGAAAAAACACCCTCGACCACCTCTTGGTGTATAAATAATTATGCTTAAAAATTGTTCATAATCTCAGCCAAAAACCAAGACAAATTTTCAAAATATTGAAACAATATTTATCAACCCACACTCCTTTCACTACCTGTCCCTAAAGAGAGAGCTCCCAAAAACTATAGGATCTATTACTACATCAAATATTTGTTTGTGTGCTAATTGAAATCAATATCTCATTTCGTTCGAGAGTTATCATACCAACAGAGATCAACAGACCGATAAAGATGGCTATGTTTTTTGTGGTCTGGGGACCCTGAAACATAAAGAAATGCAAGGCAAGGAAAAATGGATGAGGAAACTCGGGCCTGCATTTAAAATCTTTGATATAATAATGGTATCCACAATATTAACAAATTCCTTTGTTTTTACTAAAATTTCTAGAAAAGAAAGGATTTTTTTCATTTCTTTGATTAAGTTTTATTAATTTGCTAAAATATTCTTGGAGTCAAAAATAAGTTTTTCTTTATTAATGCCTTAAAGGTAAATTAAAGGTTAATTTTATTGCTAAGTTGAAATAGCATAGACAAGTGACCTAATGAAACCCAGAAGACTTCTATTCATCGGAAAATAAATATCTCTAGAAAGCATAAGAACTTTGCCTATTTTATTAGCAACTCTTGTGGTGAAGTCTACATACTATTGAAATACAGGGTCTCACCTCGTGTTGTAAAAAGTTTGCCTCCAACTTTTGGTTGTTTAAAATTTACATGGGAGTTTGATAGTCTGATAAGAATAATTCTTTTATCTATAGTATACAAAAATTAGCTGGTATTGTACATTTTTTACTGATGCCCATTACTTCTTAATTTAGGTGTCTCATTCTTAGTCTTATCAAAGGTTAATTGTTTTTGTTAATGTTATATTTGTAAGATCTTATTTAAAGGTCTAATGCAATATTTTATTTTTGGAGGAATTTTGTGGAAAATAGTTTCCACAATCTGAGCAAATAGCACCTCAACAACTCATGGAAACTCAACAACTTTTTTTTTAAAGATAGATAAACTAATCGTTTAAAGGCTTTAATTATTTGATAGTAATTTTTAATTTGTTTAAATAAAAAGTTGTCGAGTTCTTTAGAAATTACAACCCGCATTTTTAGATTTCAGTATTAAATATTTTTTCAGGAAGGAAAAAATGGATTGGAGCGGGGCAGTGCCTCAGTTTTAAGGGTGGAGTGACATGCAGTCTGAGCCAGGCCGGTACATCAACTCGGTATCAGATCTTCTGTACAGCCCTGACGAAATTGAGTTTTTGCTGGACGACATTAGAGACCTGGAGCCCACAAGTTTTAAACCTGAAGAAATTCAGGTATACCTGTAGTGAACTCCAGTTTAGTAGAGAATCTTGCTTTGCATGATATTGTCAGTGTTTTATTTTGTATTTTGTTTATTCTTTAATATATTTTTATTTTTATTTTAATTTTTGTTTCACTTTAGGTTTAGCATTCAGAATCCCTAAAAATTAAGAAAAAAAAATAAACAGTATTTAGATTTTAGACCATAGAGATAAATATTTTTCTATAATTTTCTATGTTTATAAACAGATATGGTATTAACAAGGTATAGATGTTTGTCTGATACTGGATTGAACCTATTTAAATTAACCCGACTTAAAAAAGTAAAGCAACTGTAAAAGTAGCACCATTAAATGCTTCATCTGTTTATCAAATAACCACTATTTAATTCCCTTAGTAACAATCTGTTTATTGATGTTTTGAAATAAACAAACTTTAAAAAAAGGTAAAAAAGCACGGGTATTACATGTTTTATAACAAATTTATTACAGGAAAAGACATCACATGTATTTAGAATTTTAATGACTCAAAAACTAATTTAAAAAAATTCTGATTTTACAAAATTTGGAGTCCCGTTATGAACCATCACATAAATCACAACTTTTCTTGGTAGTCTTCATATTTAATTCTTTAAACACAACCAATTTCCAATACATATAATGAAATGTTTTGTTGTGTGTGTGTGTTTGTTGTTTTGTTTTTTTTTTATTTACCAGATACATTATTAAAGGTAAAGCACTCGTGATAATTTCGGTTCAATTTACACCCTGTGGCGAATATTACAAAATTTGTTCAAAATTTTTTGATCACTACTTTTCAAGATAAAGGGAGGAGAGCGATTTTTTAAAAATAATACAAAGAAAAGTGTACGCAAGTATTACTTTATATATATTTTTAACTCATGTTTTTACAAGCTTTCATTTGACACTCCACTCGATGACTTAGTAACAAAATTTTTTTTCACTTCCGATTTCACCCCCCAAAACTAACCCTTTAAGTCAAAATTTAACTTTCGAACCTACACGGCTCTGAGGAGGCCATCAATTCTTATATTAGTACCAAATTTGAACTTTCTATGTCAAATAGTTTTGGAGAAAATCGGGTGTTACAGACGGACAGACACCGAAGTGATCTTATAAGTATTCCGTACGGAACACTAAAAATTAACCCTATTTAAACATATAAAGAAACTTGATCCAACCCAAATTAAAATTGTAAAGTAATTTATATTATTTCAGTTGTTAAGAGTGTGTAAAAACTTCAAAATATTACAGTATAAACAAAGAACTGTTTTACCATACATACAAATATTTCTTTCACGTTGGGTACTGAATTCGATGAAATTAATTTAAAACATATGCTTTCCTAGAGAAGATTCTTTTACCTGTTTTTTTTTATTAAATCTTTTGTGTAAGTAATCTAATTATCACATTATCACCTAATATTCCAAAAAAATAATAAAAAAAAAATGGTCAAGTGCAAGTTGAACTTGCGCAATTAGTGTTCCGTACGTTGATTGCTTTTAAAATAAAAAATTTTGTTACAGAGGTATAAAATGATCAGTGACTTCACAAAACACACCCCAAATGAGTTTTCAACAAAGTTTGTTTCCAATCTTTACTGAAATCTGATGACCTTGAAATTTTTGTTTTTTTTTTATACCAGATAAATTATTAAAGGTAATGCACTCCTGATAATTTTCGTTCAATCTACACCCCGTGGAAAATATTCCAGAATTTTTTTCAAAATTTTTTGATAAGTACTTTTCGAGATAAGGCGATTTTTCGCGATTTTTAAAAAATACTATAAAGAAAAGTGCGGGCAAGTATTACATTATATATATATATATATATATATATATATATATATATATATATTTACTCGTGTTTTCACAAGCTTTCATTTGACACCACACTCGATGACCTAGTAAAAATTTTTTTTTTTCACTTCCGATTTCACCCCCAAAACTATCCCCTTAAGTCAAAATTTAACTCAAAAAACTACATGGCGCTGATGAGGCCCTCAATTCCTATATTATTACCAAATTTTAACTTTCTATGTCAAATAGTTTCGGAGAAAATCGGGTGTGACAGACAGACAGACACCGAAGTCATCTTATAAGTGTTCCGTACAGAACACTAAAAATATTGTAATAAAATATCATTTGGCCAATTTGATGATTTATAAAAAAAAAATAACACACTAACAATTCTAGTAATTTGCAAAACATTTGCCAAATGTCAATAGGAAGAATGTTAGTTATCAAAAAAAAACAGCAGGAAATTTCAAAAATTTTTACAAATTTTTGCAAAAAATTATCATTAAAAGGCAATATTAACAATCTAAATTATAAAAGATAATACTTAAAAAGTTAAGTTTGAAAAACTGACTTCTAATTTGTGATTGCGTGGCAAAGTTTCGAATTTATATTTCTACGTGGCAAAGTTTGGAATTTATATTTCTGCGTAATTTTCGCAAAATCTGGCAACATCAATTCGAAGCAAAGGTGATTATCAAAAGCAGATGCCGGCAATTTAAATCTCGGTAACTTTTTCCTGACGTAAAAGGATGTTTTCTTCGGCTTTTATTACATATACGTATTACGACAATCTACTCATTTTTTTTATGGACATAGCGCAAGTGCTGCAAGGAAATCCTTAAGGCGCTACAGGAACGATGCTTTCCCGGAAAAAGCGATGCATGTTGGTATTGAATCGCTGTAAATTGTTCTCGGTAGGAAACACACAAGGAACGAGGTTCTCCATAATAAAGACTGCTTGAAGGAGTGCCAAGCTGTACTTCATACAGATGTGAAGTGTTAGCGCGATATGTATTTCTAGCATGTACCGCTTTGAGAGGAATTAAGCAGACTACATCCATCGAACACTTTTCATGACTTAAGTTCCCCATCGTTCTTCGATACTCAAGGAATCAAGGTGCTGGTCAGTTTTGGGTCTCCAAACAGGCGAACAGGTCTCTTCTGAATAGAATCGAACAAATGCAGTGTATCTTTGGAACCAAAGCCCCAAACATGGGAGCGGTATTCTACCGTTAGTCGAATTTGACCTTTGTACAGAATTAACTGTTGTTGTGGAGTGTAAAGCTTTCTAGTTCGAAATAATATTCGGTATACCAAGGATTGTAGGTATTTAACAATATCCGCGCTATTTCGATCTTTTTTTTTTAATAAATTTTTTTAACTCGCTTTTTGGTTTTTCTTAGTCCTATAATTGGAAGGTAGCTTCTACAATAACTATTTTGGAGAAAGTTAAGAGATGAAACAAAAAAACTGTCACTTTCTCCTGCGGGAAATTCTATAAACCACTGTTGATTTTACCGTTGACATGTTCTGAGGATATAAAAATTATTTTTTTTAGAATATTTTTTAAGCAAAAGAAAAATTAAAAATTTGACTCACATCAGTTTGTGGAGCTTGTGAAAATTATAAATCACAATTTTTTTATTAAGAACTAAAATTTATAGAATGTTTTAAAATTTTCTTTGGACCCATTTTTCATTCATAGTTTTTAGCGAAAAAATATGATTTATGGTTTTAAGCTTAGTAGACTATAAGCCTCAAAAATTGAGGGGAGCGAAATTTTGAGTTTTTTTTATGCTTAGAAAATATCTTAAAAGAATATAATTTTGATACCCTCAGAGCCTGAAAGCGGCCCTTAAGAAGAAAACTTTTAAATAATAAAATAAAAAAAATATTTATTTAAAATTAATTATTATGTAAATAAGTACTTATAGTTTATGCAATTTTCTTTTGCTCTTCTGTTTGGCAGATAACCTAATTTTTTTTATGACACTATCTTCTTTTCCATCGTAAGCCACTATTAGTTACAGATCACTATCTTGAGCCAATAACGGCAAATAACAATTCAGAAAAGGTAACAATTATTTTAGAAGATAATAAACAACTTTAAGCCGCTTGTTCTTCCAATTTTGCGCATAAATCAAACCAAAATCACGTCTCCCTAAACGCGTCATACGCAGTGCTGTCAAATTTCTTAGGCGTTATTTAAGGAAAGTTTGTAAATAAGGCTTTTTCTTTTTTTTTATTTTACCATAAACTGTACACTGAAACCATATATCTTAAAGTTCTTAATTTAGGTTATAATCTGCAAATAGCCCCCTGCATGATAAGATTTTATGCTTCATAAAAGAAAAAACGGATCTAAAACTTTAATCAGGCTCGAAACAAAAGTAAAATTGGATTTTTTTTTCTTTCTCTCTCATACCTTTACCTGACAAACACACGTCAGAGAAGGATTTGTTTACAGAAAGTTTATCTGGCTAACTTGATTTAATTCAATTTTGAAAAAAATTCTCTTCTTTATTTTTTTAATAATATTTAATCAAAATTGTCAACAACACACAAAATTTATACAAGTAACTTTGAAGATGTGCGTTGTAAAAAAATTGTTTGGTCAAACAGTATATTTTATATATACGAGGGTCATTTTTTTTTTTCAACCTCCGATCGTGCCTGTAAGCAGCCGAGTGCTAGAAGGCAGGGATGCTTGGAGGGCGACTGCGCGTCTCCCCCACTATAACCTCTACCACTTTCAACGTCTTTATGTCATTTTAAGCTGAGTTGTAGGCAGGTAAACATGGCTACTACGATTAATTCTCCCGCCAAGTGCGAGTTGCGTAGTGTAATTCGGTTTCTTCAAGTAGAAGGGAATAGCATGCTGACTTCTGGAGTTCTATTCATTCATGACAACGCCCGTCCTCAAAGTGCTGCAGTAACCCAACAGCTCCTTGAACAATTATGATGAGTAGTTTTTGGACACCCGGCGTAGAGCCCCAACGCGCCGAGCGACTTCCACCTCTTACCAGAACTGAAAAAGTGGCCACTAGAGCAGAGCTTTCAGATAAATGAGGAGCTTCAAAATAACGTTAAAGCCCATCTCAACTCACTGGCGACAACATTCTATGAAGAGGGGATTGGTAACCTCGTCCACAGATATGACAAATGCCTCAATCGTCACGGTGATCATATCGAAAAGGAACCATGTTTATACACAACTTTTGATAATAAATTCATTTTATTATTTACACTTGTGGACCATCAGAGGTTGAAAAAAAAACCGCCCTCGTATATAAAAACTGTCACATTAATTTATCAGTAAAGAAAAATTGACGAGCGCGCGTGCAAATTTGAAATGGATAATGGTGTAGTGATTGTAGTGATTAGCAGGGATGATCAATAACTATCTACCTTCCACTTGCATGCGCTTTCATCCTCTTTTAATGACTTTGAAAAAAGATTTTTTTCTATATCAGAATAATTTTTTGTTTACACACATACTACAGTGGGAAAATGGCACTTTTCAGATGTTAGTATATCGAAAACAATTCAGTTTAGTATCTTGCTTAGAATTTGGTAAAATCCAATTAGTATAATTGAAATGACATAAAAATACTATGTTATATTCAAAATAAAAAAAGGTGGGAGTTAATGGTTAAGAGTTATGGAACATCCTGTATAGATAATAGGAGTTTACTCAGTGCCTAGCGATTTTCATATTAAGCTTCTTTTCTGAGATATGGGGATGGTTAATTTCATTAAATGAAATGTGTTTTTTTTTTTAATATTTGTGTTATAGTTCTCCTTGATTTAGATGTATTATATTTTTTTTAGTACTTACGTAGTTGCTTTACTATTTCTTAATTTGTCTGTGTAGCTATGATTTCATCATTAGAGGTTTATGTTTGGACCAATTTATAATATTTTTGTAAGTCTTGGAAAACACGTTCCAAAAAAATCCAGAAAGAAAAATAGCGATAAGGCAACTTTATACTAATAATTTTTGCGGTTTCCCAGTGAGTCCATCCTCTCTATAGCTAGGACAATAAAAGTTCTGAATAATAGGAAAACGTCTAGGTAAATATATTCTTTTTTAATAATATACTTTTTCAAACGTCTTATACCAATCTATTTGATGATACTACATCAAAATTGTCAATTCAGAGAAATATACCATGTTCTAAATTTCATATAATTTTTACAGCTGTTTTAATGCTGGATATTTCCAGCTTAAGTTGGATTTCGTTATTAAGTTGAACCTGTAGAAAGCTGAAGAACTGTTTTTGTATTTTTATGCACTCACATTTTTCCCTTTTAGTTTCATGTAGTTATTTTATTTGTTATCACACCTAGTGCCATTTTTCGTTAACACGCTTTGTATGTCCGCCATCAATGTTTGCAGGAAACCTCGGATGGCATGCTGTGTGTGTTACAGGATTTTGAGATAGCCGGCAGCCGGACCGGGGCCCTGAGCGCTGAATGCGGCACTACAGACGGCTGCGAATGCGAGTCGCCTCTCGGTACTGTCAACTCATGGGATTCCCACTCCCATTATCGCAGGAGGGCCGCATCACCCGACCTGTCCCTTTACTCTGGAGTGATCCTTTATTGCGATTATGCTCACTTGAAGACACCTACAGGGTTCCTAAGGCTACTGCTATTGGTAAGATAGATGAGAATTATATATACATACAAAAAATAATTATTTTCATAAAGTAAGACGACTGTCGTAGCGATTGTACTCAAGATCAAAGCATGTCTCAAATACTCACTTTATAATGTGTTTGGTTGTACACGTATAGATTGAGATTTATTATTTTTTTATCGTGATATGTCGGATGAATCAAACTTAAATGCAACAGGCCAGTTACAGTCTGAGAGATCGGTGGTAAATTTTTTTAATGATCCATTTATCATAGAGAAGTTAGTAATTGTAACATTTTTAATGATATTATAGTTATCAATAATATGGTAGTATTAACTTTTGGCTGCATCTAATCATTACATTGTCAACAAATTATATTTTAAATTTATTTTTTGGAACTGGTAATCCAGCGTGTGTTGTGAACTTTTGTATTCATGTAAACGTATACTATAATACATGTATATCATTATGACACATGAGCTGCAAATTTCTAATTATAATAATTAGACGTTATAACAAAACAGCTGATACGTAGTCCAAATTCGAAAAATGCTTCATAGTAATGAATACAAAATACAACTTAAAACTGTTATAGTTTTTTGATAGTTTTAAATATACGTATATACGATTGGTCTTACAACAACTTTATGTTACACCAAAAAATGAGTGAATGTAAACAAACATTTCATAAATCCTTTAGTTAGACGAAATCAAACGCAGTGGTTGAAGACCGATAATACCGTCTAGAGTTACATGTTGTAATCCGGTTGAAGTGTCTAGATTTATTTAGGCCGCTTCCTGATTTGTCGGTGTGGTATCGTTTTTCTTGGTGTGCTCGGTACCGATTCGGGAACAAAAACATGCCGAACGCCTATATTTCAATGAAACCCAGCTGACTTACTCAATGCCCGCGCAAGTCAGGCACACCGAGAAAAATGATACCGCACCGACAAATCAGGGAGCGGCCTTAATATAGATATGTTTTCATTCTAAAAGAAAATCGTAGTTTTCGGTTGGAATTTAATATTATATCGAAAATACTTATCTGTATCAAGAAATGTTGTCTTTTTAGTGTTCCGTATGGAACAGTTATAAGCTTACTTCGGTGTCTGTCTATCTGACACACCCGATTTGCTCCGAGACTATTTGACATAGAAAATTGAAATTTGGTACTAATATAGGAATTAATGGCCTCATCAGAGCCTTATAGTTTTGAAAGTTAAATTTTGACTTAAGGGGTTAGTTTTGGGGGGTGAAACCGGAAGTGAAAAAAATTCTGTTGACCTATTCTCATAAACATGTAGTAATTTTTGAGCTTGTCTATATTTATATAAAGTTCTTGTACTTTAATTTTCTAAACTTGATAAATTGTATCGAGGTTCTTTATTGCTTTCCAGCTTTCCATTTTCAGGTTGTCGATCGCTAGTCTTGTCATTTTATACCTCCGTAACAAAAATTTTTATTTTACACGCAATCAACGTACGGAACACTAATTGCGCAAGTCCGACTTGCACTTGGCCGGTTATATTTAAATTTAATATTACGTTGAGAAGTCATGCGTGCTAAATCTATCCGATATTTCCACTATGTTTAAACATTACATCGTCAGGGATTTTAACCTTTTCAGATTAGAACTCTGAATGAGTTCGAAACACAAGTCTAATATTTATACCTCATTATTGTTTACCGAGTATGATACACTGTAATAATCGTTTCCCACGTGTGATGCAATTCACAACTCGGGTGACTATTAATGTTATTTGGATGTTTGTAAATTTTGAGTGCTTCCATAAATTTTGTTTTATAGAAAAAGGAGATTGAGCAAGAACATTGGTTTTACTTATATTAAAAATATGTCCTGTAGAGTGTTGATGTGCCGCTACAGCTGATTGTACAACTTTTTTCTTTGTGATACATTTTTCATATTCCTTATTTCTGGTTGATCTCCCAGTTTCTCCTATATACCCCGTACAACATGAACAGTAAATCTTATAGACACCCTACGTTTGTAAAAGAATTGTATCTTTTAATGATCCATGCATTGTATAATTTTGTGCGTGTTGAAGATTATGCTAGTGTTGAATCTTTTAAGTTTTTTGTCTATTTTGTCTGTAGAACTGTGTGTGTAAGGTCAAATTGCAATATCTACTGGTGCGTTCTCATTACTATCTTGTCTGGGAGCTGAGTTTTTAGAGCGGTTAAAAGAATGTCGTAATATCGTCAGTGCAATATCCCTTACTATATAGAGCACTGGTAAGTTTATCTGTTTCTGATGAGAAAGAATGTTGATGGCATATTGATAACAAAAATAAATTCTAAATACTAGTGAGTTGATGACAGACAGATTTAAGAATGATACTGGCATGATTTAGCCTTCAGATATTCATTAGTTTGAATTAACGTTCTGTAAATCTAATATCCCAGGATGCCGTTACTTTTCTTTGTACCAATAGATCTAGAAAAGGAAGGAAGCCGTTATGTTTGAATGCTGTTGACTGAGGTGATTCAAAAATTTTGGTTTTAGGTTAGCTGGAGTTAAGAGACTTTCTGGAGTTGGTTTATGGGGAAATGAAATATGTAGACGACAGACATGCTTCTATTAAATCTAAATCAAGGTTTATGCCGAAATATGTCTGATATTATCAGACACTGAATTGTTAATTTCAACACTGTGTGTGTATATTTAACGTCAAAACTCACCTTTCAATTTGTCGAGAAAGTCTTGAAGGGAACATAAACTGAAGGGAATAATAATTGGTTAAAAAGCCCGGCAGCGAAGTAATTTAATAATCTGGCTATTTATCGATATAATCTTATTGTATAGCTTTTTCTAAGAGTGATCTACAATTACGTCATATCGTTTTCGATTTTAGTTATGTCGTAAATTAAATAGAATAATGCTAGTGCATAAAACTCACTCTTCAGCTAACTTGATTGTCATATATTGAAGTAAATCATATATGTAATACTCCTATATAGCTAGCTCCCTATCTTTGATTGTAAGCGAAGCGAGTGTAATTAAAGAGAGAAGCAAGAAGAGAGCAGATTGCTAACGCGCATACGCGCCTCTATATACACTAAGCCGTATATAATGCATTCGTTTCGTGCATAAAAAAAGGCGAATGGAATATTTTTATGAATTAATATAATAAATTGTATAATTAAACTAATAATAATTATTCTATAATTATATTATATAATAATTAAACGCATGCGCAGTTCGTGCGAGGTTCCGAGCTAGGGTGCGAGAGAGAAACGATCGTCTATGCTCTTCTAACGGCGACACACGTCTCTCTCAATCTAGCTATATAGGAGTATTACACATATGAAGTAAATATACCGTAAATTACTAGTATGGCATAATTGTAGATGCATAGACAAATTCTGCCAATGTGTCATTATTAGATTGAAAATGTAAAGGACTTCAAACATGTCATTTTTTGAACGGCGGGTACAAGTTAGGCGTGCTATAGCTTTCAGATTCATTTATAAAAAGGGATAGAACACATAATACATATTTGAGCCGCCTCGATTACTAAACGTCAATAAACTAACTAGTTTAGAATTATCACAATATAGTTATTTATATGTGTTATTTTAGGCAACAACAATAGCATGTTTAGCCTGTTTATGTACATCAGGAACAGTAAAAGTGGGTCTCTTCATGCTCCCACTAGTTGGCCGCATTCGACTTATGATGTTTGTTACCCTCTTAAGCCTATTTGTCACATGTCTGTTGCTGTTTCTTGATATTTCCCATACGGTGTATCTGTTTCCTTTTAATTGGGGAAAAGTGGTAAGTATGATACAGACATTTAGACATATTTTACAGTTTCAAAAATATCTTTTTTCTATGACTGCTATAAGTCTTTAAAAATGCATGTATAATTCCGAGCCATAAAAAGGAAAAACTATTGCGAGGAATGGTATAATGTTATAAATCTCTTTCAAAAACCTAACATAGACAATATTTTGTGAAGCTTCCCTTGGCTAGACGTTTGTTTTCGATTCGACGACCCATCTGACTGCACTAAGGAAGTTTCCAATGTTATTTTGGTTGCTATGGACACTTACGTCCCTTTTTCGAAGAAATGTCCTTCCAACGGCAAGCCTCGGTTTGACCGAAGATGCAAAAAAAGCTGTTGCTTCTAAACATTTTGCCTACCGACAATGGCGTAAAAATCCTGATATCATAAATCGTAACGTCTTTGTTCGTGCCGGAACAGATGCAAAGAAATTATCGACGAAACCAAGGAGGCACACAATCAATGAATTAGAAACCTCCGCCTCTTGCTTTCCCTAACAATTTCAGGTCCTTTTGGTCAGTCGCTAAGGCAGTGAACCAAAACTTCGCTAAATCCATTACACCACCACTCATACGGCCAGATAATTTTATTGCAACACCTGTTGAGAAAGAGAACTTGTTGACTGAACTCTTTGCTTCACATTCTACTGTTGATTCCCAAGAAAAACACCATCTACTATTCCTATAGTGCAGTCAAGGATACCCAATATTGTCTTCAATCAACGTATCATAAAACGCATTTTAATGAAGCTAGGCACCAAAAAAACTTCTGGCGCTGACGGAATACCTGCCACAGTACTCAAAAAGTGCGCAGAGAACTAACACCAGCTTTCTGCAAAGTTTTCAACCCATCCTACAGAAAGAGAATATTTCCTTCCTGCTGGAAATGCGCCACAGTTCAGCCGATACCCAAAAAAGGCAAGAAGACTATGCTAAACAACGACCTACCAATCGCACTGCTTTCAATAATATCGAAAGTCATGGAAAAGGCTATCAATCAGCATCTTCTAAAATATTTTGAAGGATTCAATATTATTAGCGACCATCGTGAACTTTCGTAAACATAGATCAACATGAGATCTTCTAACTTACATCACACCTGTTTGGAACAACGCAATTGAACACTGTGTATAATCTCGAGCGGTTGCTCTTGATATATCCAAGACATTCGACCGTGTTTGACACGATAGATTGTTAGTTAAGCGACGTTTTTCTGGTATGTCTGGAAAGTTCTGTTTAGAGCATTCTTTACGAGTGGCAATCGATGGATTTCTTTCTTCCTTCACTATCAACGCCGGAGTGCGCCAGCGCTCCATACTGTCTCCTGCTCTTTCTCATTTATATTAACGATCTGCTGGAAAGGACCAGGAATCTAATCTGCAGCTTTGCAGATGACAGTACGCTTATCTCATCATTCACTTGGAACGCTCGAACATCGGCTACTCATGCAAATATCTTCAAACAGCAGGAGGTCGTTCAACTTAATAAAGACCCGGAAGAAATTCTATCCTGGGGTGACAGAAATCAAGTAGAATTTAACGCTACAAAAACCCAGGCGGCAATTTTTTTTAAAAAAGTTAACGTTGCTGAACTCGACATAGTTATGTCGGGGCACTCCATTCCTCTAACGTTATTTTGGGAGCAAATATGTCTTGGCATGAACATGTTACAAGCATAGCAAAGAGAGCTTCTTAAAAACTGGGAATATTATTTCGAACTAGATATCTTTACACTCCACAACAACTGTTAATTCTGTACAAAGCTGAAATTCCACCAACGATGGAATACTGCTCCCATGTTTGGAGCTCTGCTCCCAAACATACACTGCATTTGTTGGATTCTATTCAGAAGAGAGTTGTGCGCCTGATTAGAGACCCGGAACTGGCCAGTAACTTGATTCATTGGAACATCGAAGAACGGTTAGCGACTTGAGTCTATTCTACAACTATTTTCATGGAAAGTGTTCGATAGATGTAGCCCCCCTAATTCCTCTCAGAGCAATGCATGCTAGAAATATACGTCCCGCTAATACTTCATTTCCATATGAGGTTCAGCTTGTTACTCCTCGTACAACCCTTTTCAAACAGTTTTTTATGTGGAGAATCTCATCCCTTTGAAATAATTTTCCCGGGACTGTATTTCCAATCAAGTACTATTTACAGCGATTCAGTACCAACGTGAATCGCTTTTTCAGCACACGTGTCGCTCCTGTAGTGCTTTAGGGATTTCCCTGCAGCACGCGTGCTAGGCCCATAAAAAAAAATAATAATTACGACCGTGGAAATCACATTTAATTTTAAAGCTACGCGGTCCTACTTTTAGGAAGTAGGTAGTTGACGAATTAGATTTTGTTACCGCTCGTTAAGATAGTATTTTCCATTTTTAGTGTTCCGTACGGAACACTTGTAAGATCACTCTGTCTGTCTGTCTGTCACACCCGATTTTCTCCGAAACTATTTGACATACAAAGGTGAAATTTGGTAATAATATAGGAATTGATGGCCTTATCAGAGCCCTGTTGTTTGAGAGTTAAATTTTGACTTAAGGGGTTAGTTTTGGGGTGTGAAGTCGGAAGTGAAAAAAAAAAATTTTTTACTAGGTCATCGAGTGTGGTGTCAAATGAAAGCTTGTGAAAACACGAGTAAAAAAATATATATATAATGTTATACTTGTGCGTACTTTTCTTTGTATTATTTTTAAAAATTCGCGAAAAATCGCTGTCCCGCGCCTTATCTCGAAAAGTACTTTTCAAAAAATTTCGAAAAAATTCTGGAATATTCTCCACGGGGTGTAGATTGAACGAAAATTATCACGAGTGCATTACCTTTAATAATTTATCTGGTATATAAAAAAAAACAAAAATTTCAAGGTCATCAGATTTCAGTAAAGATTGGAAACGAACTTTGTTGAAAACTCATTTGGGGTGTATTTTGTGAAGTCACTGATCATTTTATACCTCTGTAACAAAATTTTTTATTTTAAAAGCAATCAACGTACGGAACACTAATTGCGCAAGTTCAACTTGCACTTGACCGGTTTTTATTGTCTGTGTTTGTTCCGTTCGTTGCTATAAACAAATTTACATTTAAAAAATTTGTATACATATTTTTTATTTTTCTCTTTAGCACTCATGTTTTTCGTTCTTTTTAGAATGCATATTTGTATGTTTGCCTTAGTGTACTGTTCCTCGTAGCTTCGTCACTAATATTTCACATGATATTTTTATCAGAGGCCTTTTCGTGGGTCCCTAGATGGACACATCACCAATTGTTAGTTACCGGGGTAAGTAATTTTGCTTTTTCAAACATATCTGCTAAACTTAAAATATTTTTAAGGTAGCCCAGTCGTCAGAGGCAAATTTTGGCAAAAAAAGCTCTCGTTAAATGTGAACAGGCTGCATTTTGGCATACAGGCAGTTTTTTGAACGTAGAATATGATAAAAAAAAGTTTGCTGCTCTAAAGTGTACGCTAAGCCTACAAAATCGGAAATAAAATGAAAAATTCGGTTTTACGCAAATATCTCGAAAAATAAAAAAGGTATCGAAAAATTAATAGCACCAAGTGAAAGAATGGAAAATTTTACAAAAAACCAGTATAAAGATTATTTGTTTTAGTTTTACCGTAATTTAAAAAAAAATATATTTAAAAATAAAATGGCTGGTTTGCTTCCAACCTCTTTATGATTAAATTAACGTTTCTGTATACCGCAAAATATTTTGAAATTGACTATTAAGTAGTTTCTCGAGGTGCTGATTAAAAATCCAATGACAAATTTGAAAAATTTAAAATGACGGCCAGAGAGTACGCAATTCATTTAATTTCTCCGAGTAATTTAGAATTTTTGTGTTTTCAATAAATGTTTTCTTTGCACCTGGATGTTTAAATGAAATATATGTTAAATACTTTATACTTAAAGCTTTTATCTTTCCATCTTTAAATATATATATATTTTTTTTTTAAGTTCAAGTTGTATAATTAATAATAAGCAAAAAATACGTTTATCATGAACACTTTTTAAGAGACAATTACAAAAAAAAAGAGTTTTTTTTTTAAGTTTTTAATACACTTTAAAATGTACCTGAAAGAAAAAAATTGTCCGACTTTTTTTGACCATTTCGTATTGCTTTGAACGTAAAATTACCGGCGGCGTACTACAGCAGGCAAATTTTCATATTTTAAACTTAATTTTTAAATATCACAGACAATGTGCATATTTTTAATTATTCCTATATTGAAACTTTAGGTATAATAATGATATATGTACAAGGATTTTTTTCAGTACTATTTTATTAAATATTTGCAATTTACTGAATACCCGTTAAAATGAGGCAAACCAAAAAATGCGTTTTAATTTTTACAAATTATAAAGTCCAAAAAATAAAAACTATTGGTATCATCGGAAAGCTGAGAGCCTCCTCTTCAAGAAGCCATCTTTTAATTTTTTTTTACACTCTGAAAACAAGTAATATCGATTAACTTTCGAGCGGTGCGCGTAAACTTTCAAACTAACCTGTTTGGCTCGCTCCTCTTTTTGAATCACCTATCGGAATTTCTAAAAAAAATCTGGAGAAAAAAATCTATATACTGGTTTTTGTAAATTTTCCCGCTCTTTCACGTGGTGTTATTAGTTTTTCGATATCTTTTTTATTTTTTGAGATATTACCGAAAAACCGAATTTTTGATTTTATTTTGAAGTTCGTAGGCTTAGCGTACATCAAACTTTAGCAAACTTTTTTTTATCGTATTCTACATCCAAAAAACTACCTGTGTGCCAAAATGCAACCTGTTAACATTTAATGAGAGCTCAAAACCCTTGGCGACTGGGCAATTTTTTGTACAGAGATAAATCATAATATTTAGTGCATAACAAAGACATTTAAAATTTTCTGACGTAACAATGATAAACGAGAGAGGACGCCATATAATAAAATCGCGGGTGGCACTGTCACCATCTCCCCTGTCTTCATATACGCTACTCTAGTCATATTTAAGCTAGCGGCGAGTTTTGGTAATGAACACAGATATTTGGTGTTTAAACATTACGCTCTTTAAACGTAGAAATTAAACTAATTTGCTTTTTAATGTTTCCATATTTTACGACATGTTTCATCGTGTTAGAGCTTTTTCAAGAGTAAATGCAATACTGAAGTTGTATTCTTAAGAAAATACCTCGAACGGTCCAAAAATCTGTAAAATGTTTAAAACAGATGTTGTCCAAAGGTTTTTTTTTTTATTTATTATTTAAGAAAGAATCAATTATGGAGTTTTTAAGAAATTTTTTGTTGGATAGCAACTTTCAACAAGGTTGGCTTACTTATCTAGGTAAAACCGATACAATTTACTTCATATAAATTCATCAGTTGTTAGCCTTCCAGCTGGCTGGTGGTCTGCTTTTTGGTAGCTTATCCCTTATGTACTTGATAATATTGTTTTTAGTCATTTCCGAGTAATTATTGAATGATTATTGTTGGTTTGATGTTGGAAAAAGTTTTATTATTAATATTTGTGTAGATTTTTTTTATTTGGTTTTACTGAGAAAATTCTTTCAAAAAACCCAGTTTAATATTATCAGGTACATGTAGTGATAATAATGTTAAACTCTGTTGTCTTTTTAATCTCACTCCTTCTCTCCCTTTCATTCTTCTCTCTCTTACATACATCTCTTTCACACCTATGTATCTCCTTTCACTCTGTTTACATTATTATGTTGATTATCTTTTAGTATATACATCTATAGGTTTATTTTGATAGATTGGTAATATAGCTTATGTACATGTGTTAAGTCTATTTTAAATCGTGTATATATATATATATATATATATATATATATATATATATATATATATATATATATATATATATATATATATATACAGTAGAACCCCCATTTAACCGAGTCGCGATTATCCGAGCTCCGGATTAAACGAGCCAATCTAAGAAAATATGTATGTACATATTTCCATTTAAAATCGTCGGGGCCTTCGGGGAATCCCCCTGGCCGGTGTGAGGGGTTCCCCCCTATTTATGATTTGGGCTCTTTCAGCATGTAAATTTGCGTGAATGCAGTGCGTCATAGTGTTTACTACGGAGAAGTACGAGTATACTCACATAATTTACTTGGTTGGAGTTCTGGTAGTTAAGTGTAATTAATACGAACTGCTTTGTCTGAATTTTTGTTTGTCGTATTATAACGGAGCAAAACAAGCGTAAAAGAATCGTCGTTCCTATTGAAGAAAAATTAAAAGCCATCAGGAGAATTGAAGTAGGAGAGACAATTAAAGTTGTTGCACGAGATTATGGAGTAGGTGAGGTAACAGTTGGAGATTGGAAAAGAAACCGCACAAAAATAGAAGAGTGGTGTATAAATCAAGCCTCCTCGTCCTCAGGAAGAAAATCAATGAAAACCTGCGACCATGAAAAGGTTAACGAAGCTTTATTCATGTGGTTTAACCAACAGAGATCAAAAGGTGTGCCTCTGTCAGGTCCAATTTTACAACAGAAAGCAATAATGATTAGTAGACAATTCCCAGAGATAGATCAGTTTACCGCCAGTTCTGGATGGCTTGACCGCTGGAAAAAACGGTACGGTGTACGACAACTGACTTTATGTGGTGAAAAACTTTCTGCTAATGTGTCATCAATTGAGAAGTTTCAGCAGAACTTTAAAAAGCAAATCGAAGATTGTGGATACACATGTGATCAAATTTACAACTGTGATGAAACTGGTCTGAATTATAAAATGCTTCCATCAAAAACATTGGCATCTCGACAGGAAAAATCAGCTCCTGGGCACAAACGAAGTAAGGAAAGATTAACTATAATGGTATGTTCCAATGCATCTGGCAAGCACAAAATCCCACTGATGGTGATTGGCAAGTCTGCACGTCCAAGAGCTTGAAAAGACATCTCACCCAAAGCCCTACCAGTCTATTACAAAAGTCAGAAGAGCGCATGGATGGATGCGACCTTATTTACTAACTGTTTTGAAGAAGAGTTCGTGCCATCTGTGACTAAATTTTTGAACAGAAACCGTCTGCCTATTAAAGCAATTTTGTTAATGGATAATGTCCCCTCTCACCCTGGAGAAGGTCTTCATGTGGGCGAAATTGTTGTAAATTTTTTTCCTCCAAATATAACCAGCATAATGGATCAAGGCATCCTCGAAAACATTAAAAAAATATATAGGCGTTTATATCTTGAACATCTGTTAGAATACACAGAAAAGGAGGATATTATCAATGGGATGAGAAAGGTTACACTGAAAAATTTTATTTACTGGGTAAGTCAAGCCTGGGATTCTGTGCGTACTACCACTATTCAAAAATCTTGGTCAAAAGTTATTGATTTTGAGGACTATAATGACGGTGAAGATGATACTCCATTAAATGAATTAGCTTTGAAATTCAGAAGCCATGGAGAAATGTCCTGTTCAAATTTTGACAGCGAGATAATAGAAAAAGAAAAAAGTTTATTTGAATTAATGCAAAAATTAAAAGGTTGCGAAAGTGTGACAAGAGATGATGTTGTTGAATGGATTACAGCAGATGATTTAGAAGAAGAAATGAGTATTGAAGAAATAACGAATGCCTTTGAGAAAACCGAAAAAACAGATGACGATGACGAAGCGGCGGTGGATGAACAGTCTCCCACTAAGATCTCTCATCAAGAAGGTTTTGCTTCTTTGGGAAAAAGCTTTGAGGTATATCGAACAACAACAAGAGGCAACCCCAGCGGATTTGCTTCTTCTTAATAGATGGAGAACATTGCAGCGAAAAAAAAGAAGATGCAATATGAAACAGAAGCGCATAGATACCTATTTCACTGTTTTATAATGTATGTACCTATTTATATGTTAAAAACGTTAATACATCGGTTTAAAGTATTGGTGTTTATTGTTTGAATGAATAAAAAACAAATCCGGATTATCCGAGTTTTCAGTTATCCGAAGAGGGTGCCCCCACGTTACCTTGGATAACCGGGGTTCTACTGTGTATAAAATATATATATATATATATATATATATATATATATATATATATATATATATATATATATATATATATATATATAATTATTTTATTTTGCTCATCTATGTTCGTTTAATTTGCATTTGTTGCAATGCCGTCATGGAGTTTCAAAATAGATCACTGATCGGTGGTAGAGTGCTTTGTGTGTTATATTGTCGTGTGATCTGATTTGCGTCGTCTTGTGTTAGAGTTGATGCGTAAATTTTATGTCTGTAGAATTTGTCAGCTGTTTCATCTAAAAATTGTCTTATGTTGTGTTGGCATGTTTGTCACATGACACAAGTCGTTAATTCGTATATATTTGTCAGTTGATGGGACACGTCTTATTTTGTTTTGCATACAAATTCTGCATTCGTTAGCGGTATGTTCCTGGTTATATTTCAAACATTTTTTTTATTTTCAGCTGTTCTAAGAAGTCAAGCTTTTAGAACAGCTGGAAATAAAAATAAAATGTTTGAAATATAACCTGTAAAACATACCACCATTTGATTCTTTCTTAAATTTATGACCTTTAGACAATAACTGTTTTCAAAATTTTACAGACTTTTTGGCCGTTCAAGGTGTTTTCTGAAGAATACAACTTCATTGCATTTACTCTTGAAACAGCCCTAACAAGTCGAAAGATTTGTGTTATTCTCGAATAAAATATTGAAACAATAGAGAGCAAATTAGTTAAATTACTACTTTTAAATATTTCAACTATGTGAATCCGTTCAAGTTAATAATTACATTCATTTGAATGCATTAGCCCGTAATCAGAAGAAATGTTATCACAAAGATAATATTACATAGTCAAAAAATCTATCAACTCTGTTTCATTAAAACTAAGCTAAACCAGAATTAAAACTTTAATAAGTTCATCTCATTATGTATCTTTGCAATAACAAAAACAAAGTCAGTTATTTTAATACTTAGTTCATGGATTTTCTTAATAAACGTGAGCCAAAAAATCGACTCAAATGATTTTGCTTCATTTAACACCAATCCTTGAATTTAATTTTCAAAGAGTGGTATTATTTTTAGTATCCTTAGATTGCTGATTTTCTACTCTTTTCAATAATATCAAAAACATTTGGATTTTCGAAAAGTTTTACTGGTTAAACTGGTTTTACCTAATAGAACCTTTTTGCTCGCTCAGCAAAGTACACGTTGTGCGCTATTCATCGCTATAGAAACACATGCAACTGGATTTTCCTACCATTCCTTTATCAGAACTGGAACCGTCAGCATCTCTGCTATACCTGCTCACTAATTACATCATCGGAAAATGGATACCACCACGGAAGAAACGGCACAAGTCATTGCCCTATTGCAAGAAGGGCATAGCCAACGTGTAGTCGCTGCGCAACTGCATCTGAACCAATCAGCTATCTCCAGAGTCTAGAGACGTTACCAAGAGACTGGCACCTTTACACGGAGACCAGGACCAGGAAGAAAAAGGTGTACCTCGAAGCGAGACGACCGCTTCATTGTCAACACAACTCTAAGAAATCGTCACTTGACCGGAGTTGAGGTCTAGCAGGAGCTCGACAAGTTCATGATTGGGATGTCAGTCATTGGACAGTCAGAAGACGATTTAAAGAAGCTAACTTAACTCCGAAGAGACTAGCTAACGGACCCAAATTGGCAGTAGCCTATCAACAAATGCGACTCAGATTTGCCCGAGAACATGTCGACTGGACAGCAATGGTGCTCCGTTTTATTCTCCGATGAGTCCCGAATGTGCCTGGGGAGCGCTATGCGCAGTGCCACATTACTGATACGGTCGACTACTGAGGAGATTCTGCCATGGTGTGGGGTGGCATCTCACTGGTTGCGAAATCCGGTTTGGTTTTCGTGACTGATGAGATTCGTAGCAGTGGATTAACTGCTCACCGGTACATCGAGGAGATCCTGCAGAAACACGTTGTTTCTTACGCTGGGTTTGTTGGCGATAGCTTCGTGCTTATACACTACAATGCGAGGCCACATGCTGCTGCATTGGTGCGGCCATACCTGGCTGAAGTGGGAATACTCACATTAAACTGTCCTGCACGGAGTCCTGACCTCAGTCCAATCGAGCAAATGTGGGATGAGGTCAAAAGAAGGGTTCGAGCCAAAAATCCAGCCCCTACATCGCTGAAGGACTCAAAGGTTGCGATGGCAGAAGAGTGGGGAAGAATCTCATAGACAATGGTAAAAAAGCTCACCCGCTCCATGAAAAACCAGCTTGAAGCATCAATAAGGGCTAGGGGGGGGGGGGGGGTAATACAAAATATTGATTTTGGTTTTTATCAATAAATTTAGTTATTAAATTTAAAGTTTATTTAATTTTTCCTTTCTCTTACAATCCTTGTTTCCGGTTTCAATCATTTTAATCAATAAAAGGAATGAGATATGCTATGGAATTTGGTATCATTAGAAAGAGCATAGAATGAGCTTTCAAATGATACTAAAATCTGTAAAAATATATGAACACTAAATTCTAGGATCCGTGTTAAATGAAGCCAAATAGTTTGAGTCGGTTTTTTTGCTCACCGGTGTATTATTTTAAATATTAGTCGCAGTAGAGGTTGGAGAGAAAAAAATCTCAAAAACCTTTTAAATTTATATGAACAGAAGGAAGTGGTATTAAATTGGTGCCCAGAATGCTGTAAATAAAATCTAATCAATCTGTAAGAAAATAATTAAAGAAATGAAGCAAAAATACTATTAAAGAAAAATTCACTCAAGATCTCCATAAATTAATCGTGAAAAGTAGAGATGATAGGAAATTACGATAGTATGTATACGATGTATGTATAGATGTTCTTTTAAAATAAATAATAACTTTAAACAAAAAGATAATTGGATCGACAATAGCTGCAATGAAAATATCTGACTATATACCACAATCAGGTGCCAAAACCTAAAATAGACGACAAGATTTTTAATTCTAACTTCTTGACAAACTAAATAAGAAAATATTTCGTATCTATAAAATGATAATTATACCGTTTCTGTTGTATGTCTTCAAGATTTAGGTGATGACAGTTGTCGCTAATCAAAAATAATCTTGGAATATCAGAGATGGAGAACATCAACGGGAAGAGCTGTTCTTTAAAGAATGATTGATAATCCAAGAAATAAAAGACAACCTACATTGGACAAAGGCTTCCAGATGTGTCCGTCGTTACATTAATTTAGGAAGAAGTACCAGCAGACCCTTTGGTCACCCTCTATTTAGACAGAAAGCCAATTTTGGTAAAGATCTAAGGATTAAGAAGGTTAATTGTCAACTGGAAGTAGTGAGAGGTTGGCACAGATTGAAGCATATTTTGAAATTTCTAATAACACACTCAGTGTTTATGTTTAAACGCGAAATCCTTGCGTTCGTTACGAATACTTGCCGATTACTATTAAATTTTAAAAATAATAATTTCATTTAGAAAAACGTTGTTCATAAACCCTATTTCAAACTGTTTAATAACTTTTAATAATAGTCACTATAACATCCAATAATTTTCAGAGTCTAGGATACATATGTTGTATAGAATCAGTTATAATTTGCCTCGTTCAACAATGCAGGACTAGAATTTACGAACCAGTAGGTGAAGATCCAAGCCTAAATTTGCAAGAACGTCATCCGTCACCCGATGGAACCCCACAGCACAAAGTGTCAAACCAAACTACGCACAATTACAAGCCTATCGTAAACCCCCAAACAGTAGTAGCGTCCACTTCGAAAAAACAAACTGTGAACGTAGACGACGTGCAGCCATGCTCGTCAAAAAGTTCGGATCCGTATAGGTTAGCATGATAGCAAACAATTTTTTAACAATAATTTAGTGAGATATTTCGTTTATATTGTGAACTTAAAATTAACATGATTTTATTGGGACAAATATCGTCGAATTGAAAATTGTAGAAATACCACATTGCATAATTTTGTATAAGTTCTTTATCATACTTTAACAGTCAGCCTATATTATTACAATATCTGAAAATTTTTTAATCTTCAAGGAAAAAAATGAGTAAAGTGATAAAAATCACAGGTCTTACGTATGTTTAAGAAATACCTAGAGAAAAAAATAGTTTTTTTTACTAAAGGATTAATCGACGGCTTCATAATCAGGAATACCTAGTATAAATTAAAATGATTATTCATAAAACCAACTGTGTAATGCGGCAGAGTGGTCCGTGAGTGGTTAGTGTGTTCTTTTAAAGTTGTAATATGCAACGTTACAAGAACTTGTCTATAAGGGCTCCACAATGCAAAAAAGAACGGTATTGTTGAAAGTAAAAAAATATATTGAATTTGGCATCTTTTAATCTGAGCATCATCAAATTGTTCTTAATATTTAAAACCTAATTATCTGGTAAATTTAACAATGGATTTTTTAGAGTATACCTAGGAGTGGGAATTTTCAAAATTAAGGCATGTACGAGTTATTTCATAGATAGCATCTTCGCTAGATTTTACGGGAACCATCATTTCTACATACCGTTGGTACCAAAAACATTCTACTAGTAAACTTACTTACTTTACTTTTTCGTGTCCGAATCCTACTCAATATCAGGCCAGGCCTAGGGAGCCATAAATCTTGAAGGGTGCAGAAATTTGGGCAATTCTTGCAGGATAGTAGGTGCACCATTGTTTGTGTTTCCCCACACTCACATCTTGTGTTTGTTCTCTCTGTTATCCCCTATTTTGGCAGGTTCACTTTAGATCTTGCTACTTCCGTTCGGAGACGGTTGAGGGCTCTCCATGACTTCCACTCTATATCATGCCTAGGTGCCGGTTTCTACCTAAGTGGATAGAAGTCAGACGGTTCTATGGGTACTGTGTTCAGAAAACCTCTTCGGGATTTCAGGCGTCTAGGGGGCTCAGGCACTCCATAGAGTGGGTAGCGGTGCCGACAAGTCTCGTTTAGTGCCATGTCTCCTTTTTTGGCATGCTTGGACCTGTTCCAGACAAAGCAGGCGTGCTCGCCTGTGGAGAAATACACCACCTCAGCTGTCATTTCGAAATACCCTGGGGTTTGCTTTCCATTAGCTGTCCTCCAGTTTTCTCAGCAGTTGGTTCCTGGTTCTCACTTTTTGGTGGGTCTTCTGGCAGTAGTGCCTGAACGATAGTGATCGGTCCAGGACGACACCGAGGTATATTGGACGATCATTATGTTCAAGAGTGATTCCGTCGTATTTGTAGCGTCCTCTTTGATGCCCTTGTGTTCAGGTGGAAGGCACATACATGGGTGTGGGTGGGTTTGGTTTCAGAGAGTTATTTTTGTAGTACACCGTCAAGTGGGTTAGAGCATTTTCTAATGTTTTTTCGACCCTTTGGAAGTGCCTTCCTTGAGCTGCAATGGCCAGGTCGTCGACGTACGGGAAGTGTTCTGTATCGTGAAGGATGGGCTGGTCGTTGGTGTAGATATTAAAGAGTATAGATGATAAGACAGTTCCTTGGGGGACTCCGTTTCTTTGGGGTCGCCACCTGCTCTTCTTGATATCCTGACTAACATAGAATCTTCGGTTCTTAAAGGGTTAATTCGATTGCCTTCGTTAGCTCGTAGTCCTTAGTGACTTCGTAAACCTTAGTTACAAGTTTTTTCTGGTTCACCGTATCATACACCGTTGATAGGTCCACGAAAGTGACCCCGGTTATGTTCCCCCTCTTCAAAGCCTTTTTCTATGTATTCTGTTAGTGCCAAAACCTGACCAGTGCATGATCTCCCTGACCCCTGTATCTAGAATCAATTCTACAGTTGTTCAAGCCGTTGATGATTGCCCACATTTCGACAGAGTCAAAAGTCTTGTCATAGTCTATGAAGGCTATGTAGAGTTCGAAATTCTAATCATTGCTCTTCTCTAGGATATATTTCATTGTCTGTGAGTGGACGCATGTGCTATAGTTGGATCTAAAACCAGCCTGTTCGCATGGGCTGGTAGGAGTCTTACTTTTAAATTTATAATATATATATATATAAATTTTATATATATATATATATATATATATATATATATATATATATATATATATATATATATATATATATATATATATATATATATATATATATATATATATATATATACATATATATATATATATATATATATATATATATATATATATATATATATATATATATATATATATATATATATACACAAATGTATAGAACGGTTATCGCACTATCGGCTGCCACAAGAAATTTTTTTTTGAAGTATTTAGTGTAGTTAAATACATTATGTACATACATAAATTTTGGCCGAATCGTACTTAAAACACAGCAGGGAAATCCTTGTATTTACTTTCCTTGCTAACGAGAAGTTTTCTATTCGTGAGAACTTTACCTTTCGAAATCTGTAAATAACTTTACAGAATTTTTTTCAATTTAGTTTTAAAAATGCATTCGAAAGCCATCTAATGATCAAAAATTTTGACCAAAAATGCTTTTGCTTTTTTATTATTTATCCTCATCTTATTAATTGACAGTAGAGTGGAAGTTATATCATAGTGGTTAAACCTGATTTTATAAATTTTACCAAAATATTAAGAAACAAAATTTTGAGTCGATATTCTTAAGTAAATTTTAAATAATTCTATTCAAAAAGTTGGCGAATGCTTTATATCAAATTGAAGAGCGTATTGTGAGATGCAAGATAATTACTAGTCCTAGTTACATTAAAACTGTATTATATCTATTTTTGCGATATGCAATAGTATAACAACTTACTATATCATTTGTTTAGCGTTTTATGGCAATGTCATATTGTTGCTGTTACCTTCGTTTGTGAAGTCTTTGGTTCATAACTTGACAAACCACTAATTTTTTTAAGTATTTAATACCCACTAGTAACGGTGTTGCCACTTGAAAATACCTTTCAGTAACCATTTTTAGTGTTCCGTACGGAACACTTATAAGATCATTTCGGTGTCTGTCCGTCCGTCTGTCTGCCACACCCAATTTTCTCCGAAACCATTTGACATAGAAAGTTGAAAACACCTCGTCAGAGCCGTATAGTTTTAAAGTTAAATTTTGACTTAAGAGGGGTGAGGGGAGGGAACTGAAAAATACATTTTTTTACCAGGTCATCGAGTGGGGTGTCAAATGAAAGCTTGTAAAAACACGAGTTCAAAAATATATATAATGCAATACTTGCGCACACCTTTCTTTGTATTATTTTTTAAAAATTGCGAAAAATCGCTATCCACCTCTTATCTCGAAAAGTACTGATCAAAAAATTTTGAAAAAATTCTGGAATATTCTTTACAGGGTGTAGATTGAACGAAAATTATCAAGCGTGTATTAATAATTTATCTGGTATATAAAAAAAAAATCCATGTCATCAGTTTTCAGTGAAGATCGGGATAAAATTTTGTTGAAAACTCATTTGGGTGTGTTTTGTGAAGTCATTGATCATTTTATGCTTCCGTAATAAAAAATTTTATTTTAAAAGTAATCAACATACGGAACACTAATTGCGCAAGTTCAACTTGCACTTGACCGGTTATTACCTTTGAATATCTTTACTATCATATCAGTTGGTATTAATGGTTCAAGGGGCAGAAGGGGCACATCGAGCAGGGCGGTGTCCTCCACCTCTTATAGAGGAGGGCGGCGTCAATCGACAAAATCCCTTAATAAAAATAAAGAACCTCTTGCAAGGCAAGAAAATATGCTTTACACTAAAAACATATTTATTGAATTTTAGTAATTACTTTGAGACTGTTTCTTAAAATCTTATTTTTGTAGTTTATCATTATCTCACAATAAACCTTCCAATTCGCAGACGCCGTCAAATAAATAAAATTTTAATTAGTTTATACATTTTCTTAAGAACAGAATAGTACTGTTAAAATATTTGTCCCAAAAAGACGACTTTAGTGTTAATAAATTTTAGTTAGATACGAGATAATGAATATAGTACAATATTTTTTATAATTTTTAGATACCGATAGAATTAGTTTTTGCAAAACGATCACTTAGCATTTGATATTCAAATATTTCCCCTAATACGTATGTATACATTCACGTTAAATGAATGAGTAGTTTTATGTTGAGTGTATTAATGATGCTGTAATATTTTGTATTTAATTTGAAATTTCAATCATAGTTTTTATTGTTGCGAATTAAAATTAGTTGTTATACATTACCACTTGCCAAACTAACCGGTACATGTTATAAATGATTTTTAGTTGAGCAGTTTAAAGAGTCTACCATGTTCATTTATATAAATGTATGTAAAAACCCTGCTACTATATCTCTATTTATAAGTAAATATACTTAGTGGCCATAAGAAGTATAAAATCGCATAATTTCAATTTTTTAACAAAAGAAAAAAGTTTTTTATTTCAAATTTGAGAAAAAAAAAACCAAGGTCAAAATAATTAAATAAAAAATTAGAAAAAATACGCCTTACAACGGTAAATTTCTATTATTTTTATACAATTTGACTGTTTTTTTTTCTGGCAGTGAAACACAAAAAGAACACTCACATATTTTTTCAAGGACGGCGACGGTACAACATTTGTAAGTAGAATTTTTCACCATTATTTTATTATCTTTTTAACCATACTTTGCCAACATTTATTCGCTTTCCTCCATGTTGTCATTTCATTCGTTGAATTTCAATTACGATTTGTTTATGTTCAATATCAGAACTAGTAAACATCATCGTCATTGTATTTGCTGCTTTGCTAACGATTCTTTGTTATTGGAGATGAAAATTCAGGTGAAATGGATTAGAAATTGACTAGTAAATAAAATATCAAATTTCTGAAAGTGAAAAAGAAATATGTAAATTGGCATGTAATTCCTAAATAATTTGATTATTTGGAATATGAACGAGCATTCTAGAAATCACATTATACCATTATACTCTCTCTCCATACTGTCTCCTACTCTCTTTTTCATTTACATTAACGATCTGCTGGAAAAGACCGGGAATCCAATCTACAGCTTTGCAGATGACAGTACGCTTGTCTCTTCATTCACTTTGAACGCTCGGACATCGGCTGCTCAGGCGAATATTCGCAGACAGTAGGAGGTCGTTCAATTTAGCAAACACCTGGAAGAAATTCTATCTTGGGGTGACAGTAAACAAGCGGAATTTAAAGCTACAAGAACTCAGGCGGCAGTTTTTTCTAAAAAAGTTAACGTTGCTGAACCTGACATAGTTATGTCGGGGCACTCCATTCCCCTAACATCGTCGCTCATTTGTTGGGCGTTAATTTCGAAGCAAATATGTCCTGGCATGAACATGTTGCAGGCATGGCAAGGAGAGCTTCTCAAAAGTTGGAAATACTATTTCGAACCAGAAAGCTTTACACTCCACAACAATTGTTAATTCTTTACAAAGCTCAAATTCGACCAACTATGGAATACTGCTTCCATGTTTGGGGCTCTGCCCCTAAACATACACTGCATTTGTTGGATTCTGTTCCGAGAAGAGCTGTTCGTCTGATTGGAGACCCGGAACTGACCGGCGGCTTTGATTCGCTGGAACATCGAAGAACGGTTGAGTCTGTTCTACAAGTATTTTCATGGAAAGTGTTCGAAGGATGTAGCCCGCTTAATTCCTCCCAAAGCGGTGCATGTTAGAAATACACGTCGCGCTGGTGGCTTCACATCCGCATGAGGTTCAGCGTGTTACTCCGCGTACAACGCTTTTCGAGCGTCTTTTATAAGGAGAACATCATCTCTCTGGAATAATTTGCCCAGCGCTGTGTTTCCCACCGAGTCCAATTTACAGCTATTCAAGAACGTGAATCGCTTTTTCCGCACACGTGCCGCTCCTGGAGCGCTTTAGGGACTTCCCTGCAGCACGTGTGCTAGACCCATAAAAATCAAAAAAAATATAGGTAAAGATTATCACAATATAATATTACCAAAAATGTGTGTAAGCCATGGCGGTCGTACAAAAGTATTGCATGCGATATAAATTACTGTTAGATACCTTTGGTAACGAAATTCATTCCTTCATTAACAAAATAATTAATTTTTGATCAGCTTTTTTACCGGCAGATAGACTAACAGAAATAGGTTTTCTTCCAGGTTATTGTGGTATTTTATAGGATGGTCGACGACATCGGCGAAGAACTAACGGCTTGTGAGCTTTTGTGTTATTATATACAAAGTGAAAAAATAATAAAAAAATAGTCATTTGTCAAAAATTTGTTTAACCGTAATAAACGGGAACTCTGATACGTTTTCTTCATCTAGGGCCTTGTTAGATGCGTAAGGACTGTATACAAACCTGTAATAACTGGATTGGATACTTGGTGGAGATCCATTAAACTTAAGTTAAGTGAACAGTAAACCATTTTTTTTTTCTTTTATTGGTAAACTCCACATTTATTTTAACATATCAACATGTTTCGCTATCACTGTAGCTTTATCAATCAAAAAAATTGTTTTACTGTTCACTTAACTTAAAACCTGTAATATTAAAAAAAATATTTTTAAGCAAGTACGCCATTCTTAGGAAAATTATTAATTGATATTTTTCAAATATTCCGACTAAAAATATGTAGCGTCTGTCAAGTAAGACCGGACAGCTCGTATTCTTGAAAAAATGTGTTTTGAGAACATTTTTTGCCATCAGTGTATTCTTTGGGTGCTAACAACGGCGCAATTACCTTACTAAGTTATTCGATCGCCTCCTGCATCAATAACCGCCTGGCATCTTCGAGACATGCTGTCGACGAGATTTTCAGCATACTCGCGCTGCAATGATCTCCAAAATAATCGAATCTCGCGAGACAACTGAGTGAAAGTCCTCAGAGTCTTTTCTCTGAGCTTTCTCTTTACAAGGGATCAAACGTTTTCAATCGGGTTGGCCTCCGGCGATTGTGAGGGCCACCCGAGTATCTTATCGTAGGCCCAAGCGAGCCGCTTCGCGACGTGACTTTCGCCCAGCCAAGGTTTCTTCAATATTCTTCAGTATTTGACACCATGAGCATGAAGATATTGTCGAATGTTTCAGGGAGCACATTCAAACCCTGATTTTCTTAATTTTGTCGCTCCTTGAAGCAGCCTCAATTTCGGGTCCCATGAAAACAAAGACACGATTCTTTTTTTGACTTTAGAAGGCTACTGAGCCAAATTTTGGCAAGTCGTCGACATTTTTCGTCGCTTTAAAACCATTTATCCACTTCTTCACAAATGGCACCGACTTTTTGATTTATTTAGCGGCCGCGGAATGTGTCATTTAAGCCCCTTTGGATGGGAACAAAGAAATACTGCCTCGAACCGACGGGCAAACAAGTGATTCATTTTGGATTTTTCGTGATTTCGACGAAAGTTAGGAATCGACTGATACTTTTACTGAAATGCGCCATAGACAAAGGTTCCCTCTACCGATTTTTTGTTGAATCGCTAGAATCAGATCTACTAAAAATAAATTATCACGGACACGTTCTTACTTAACAGACTGTATTGTCCTTAAGGCTACCTATTTAATATCTTTGAAATGACAACTGCAAAAAACTTATCCAACAATTTAAAAACAGAAAAACTTAAAAACATTATGAAAATAAGAACAAAACCACCGGTCAATAATATTTCGATAATAATTGTGCTTCATTCATATAACCCGCTTTGTTGGCTTTTGTAATTAAGGGAGACCCACCATTTTACAATTCTGTAAACAAGAGAGCACAAAGAAGATGTTTGTAGCAACCAGAATTTAACGGAATTATTTGTCTGTTTTAATTGGTATTGTTAATTAAACCAAATTCTGGTTGCTATAAACATCCTCCAACGCTCTTTTTAGTGTCCTTTTTTTAATCTTAAACGCCCATACACTCTAACACGGAACGGAATAGTCTTTTTATGGTCACATCTATACAAAATAAGTACAATTCGTAATAAGTACCAGATGGGTAAAATTTTTGTAATAAATGTCTAGTTTACCTTTGGCGGACTCTTCGATTTCCTCCTGCACCTGCAGATCAGTCATCATTGTAAACCTTTTATAATTTAGTTTAAGTTTGAAAAAAGAACAGAATATTATCATTTTCTTATGAAACTTTGCAAGACCGTTGGAAACATTTATAAATTAAGTTTTCATAAAAATTATGTTAGGAATGTGGAATCTTTGGCACAATGACACTACTCAGTATATATCACCACAACATTAAACACTTTATTTTTGTAATCGGCGCGCGTTTCGCTAACTATGTTAGCTTTATCAGGAGCGATGATTGATAGTCAATCATCGCTCCTGATGTCACACATGGTTAGCGAAACGCGCATCGAGCGCAAAAATAAAGTAATTGGTGTAGTGGTGATATATATTGAGTAGTTTCATAAAAATATTTGTATTTAATTTTAATCCTACAAAAATGTGAAGTTCTTTATTTATTAAACTGCAATACTCATATTCTTTTACAGTTTGTTAACCAAATTTAAAAAGTGTTTTTCCAGTTTCGGTTGAGAACTTTGTAAATAGTGTAAAATATATTTTTTAATTATTATTTTCAAATTCTAGAAGTAACACGAGATACTCTAAGTTATTATCGGAAAAAGCAACTATATAGAGTATCTTGCATAGAATTCTGCTTTTTTAACAGTTGCTTGTTACGTTAAGATTCATAAATTAAATTGTGATTACAAATTAATTCCATAATAAATCTAGATCTGAATTACTATGAACTCAAATTTTAATTAATGTTAATAAAAAAACAATAAAAATCCAAGTCCAAGTTCTTATTATGTAGTAGCAACTGTTAATAAAGTGTTATACGTTTTAAAATTCATATCGAATATAGAATAGTTATAAAAGGATTTAAAAGTGTTCAATACATTTGAAAGTTGATAAGGTTCGAGTAATAAAGCTTATGTGCAGCATGTCTTCACATACAGCACCTAATTAGTATTTTATTTTACACATTTAATATTCTGTTTTAAACTGAAATACGTATACCCTTTAATAAATAGGAACTACTGTGATATAAAATTAGTTTTAACAAACAGAAATCATATTTTACTAGTTAATTTAGTATTTTCCTATGTTATTTTCGTACTATTATATTACAATCAGTACCAGAGAATATAGATTCACGTCATTACAAATTATCATGCAATGTTAAATTTTGTCAATTGGATTGGAGTTAAATTATCCTTCAGGATCGAATGTCAGGAAAATAATGCATCCAAAATGTCCTATTAAATAATTTGTCTGTTGGCGATAACCTGTTATATTCACTGGTAGTACCGAGTATGACAGTAGTGTCGTCATATGTGCTACATGCTGCACGATTGTTTTAAAGTTAAAAAAAGTTTATAATTTAATCTAATTATAGTTTATTAAAGTGATTAATCGACTAGAATAAAGCAGTTTTTAACACGAAATATTTCTAAAATATAATTATGAAAATTCTAAAATATCCTTATTTTAGTTGATTAGTCAGTCATGTGACAGTTTTATATTAAAACTAAAAACAAAACTTTGTATTTGGAAAATGATAGCTGTCCTTAAATATTCAAGGTGTCCCAAAAATGATCGGCGGAGCAAAAAAGGATTTTTTAATGATAACATTATGTATATTTCAGGATATTTGGATTTTAGGATTAATTCTAGATACGTTTTTTCCCATTTTTTCACACTGATAGGCTTAATAAACGGTGTTATTTGAGAGCAAAATGGGTTTCATGTTCCTTTCTAAGTTTTTCATTCTCTCTTCACATGCGTCTACTTCCAGTTTGACTTGGAAGTATAAATTTTTTGAACTGAAGTTGTTCATGTGTTAATTGTTCCGAAGTTAATATTTTAGGGTAGGGAATGAAAACTAATATAGCAATATGAAAGCCGTTTTGGTTTAAAATGCACTGTTCGGACACAGTTTTAACTAATGTAACTTAAATTTTCAGTCGATAATAGCAGTGTTGGTTTATTTCGCGCTTGTACACTCAACAATGAGATAGGTTGCATGTTTGTCCTATAATTTGTGTTAAGAATGAGACACCTTTTAACTAGCTGTTATAATAATAGTGTATGGTGCCAACAATACTATTTCGCCGGCCTCGGTAGCGTAGTGGGTTTAGAGCTTGCATGTGGTCGCTGGCTCAATTCTGGCAATCGGCTGGGTGTTGTGCGTATTTTTAGGCAGTAGTTAATGCAGAAATGTACTAACGCCCAAACATACAAAAGTATGTTTCTGCACTTGGGCAACGTTAACCGATATTATAACATGCCCGTTAATATATCTCATCAGAGATATAGAAAGAAAAAGGGTAAAATTCTTACAGTGGAGGGGAAGTGAACTCTAAAGAATCTCATATCTTTGATTGTGTTAGCCGGTACTTGTTGGAAATTCATAATAAAATTATATAAAAACAACACTATGTTTTAATTTCCAATATATTTAAAGTCTTAATTCTTATTTACTTCTGAAGAAGCCATTGTATGGTGAAACAATTGTTAAGTGACTTTAAATATATTAGAAATTAAAACATAGTGTTGGTTTTATATAATTTTAAGAATCTCATAGTTACAGAATCCTAGTTTATAAAAAATACACTTTCAGTGTAGCATTTCTTTATGTATTTTATTTTCTTGTCAAAATACAAGTAAACTCAAGTTATGTAGTATACACTAGAAAATAAACGAACTTCAATACGAAATAGAAACCCTACCGAGAAAGCATGACAGTCTGAATGTTTATCGTAAAGTGGGGGAAGTGACTAGACAATATAAAACAAATAGAACAAATAGACTAATAGATAATGAAAAATCAGTTATAATAGATAAAAACGACGAAATTAAAAACACTTGGAAAAGATACATTGAACAACTGTTCTGTGACAATCGACTAGAACCCCTTCAGGTAGATGGGAATACGGGACCGGTCTTCATTGACGAGGAGGTCAGAAGCGCAATAAACACAATGAGGGAAGGTAAAGCACCAGGCCCAGACACTACAGAAACAGAATTCCTAAAGCTTCTAAATGAAGAAAACATAAAATGGCTGAATTAATTATTCAATCATATTTACAATTCTGGAATCATTCCCATCAATGGCTAAAGGCTGAATTCATAACTCTACCCGGAGCTAAATCATGTGGAGAATATAGAACAATCAGTTTGAATAGCCACTTCTTGAAAATATAATAAATAAATACGATAATCCATAGAAGAATATACAAACTCTGTGAAGAACCGATATCTCCAACCCATTTCCGTTTTAGAAATGCTATTGATACACGTGAAGCTTATTTAGTGTCCAAGTATTTTTTCAGCGCTTTTGAGACGTGAACATTGATATGTATGCATGCGTTGTAGCTTACCAAAAAGCATTTGACAGATGTTCTAAAGAATATAGGACGGAATGACAAAGATCTGATGATTATTAAGAACCTTTATTGGAATCAGTCTGAAGTGAGATTAAGATGAAAACATGCGAATGATATAAAAATTCTTCGAGTTGTTAAACAGGGATGCATATTATCTCCACTATTATTTAATATCTCCTCCCAACAAATATTCGAAGAGACTCTGGCAGATCTCGATGTCGGCATTCTACTGAATGGAGGGAGAACGAGTAATACTCGATATGCTGATGACACGGTCATATTCGCTGTCCGCAGGTCCTGCAATTACTAATGGATAGAGTGACGAGCTGCCAGAGATGTGGGCTTGATATTAACATAAATAAAACAAATTAATGGTTATTAGTAAGAACAAGTTATTACTGTCATGTAGAAATCAACCAGAAAAATATTGAACGAGTAAATAAGTACACATACTTAGACACTAACATCAATAACTTGCAAGAAATAAAGAGCCATATTGAAAAGGCTAGAGTAGTATTCACCAAAATGAGCTCTATATTCAAAAGCCATAACTTGTCACTGGACACGAAAGTGAGTGTTCTGTATTGAGACGTTTTCTCCATTTTGTTTTTTGGAGTGGAGACATAGACCTTGACGGAGTAAACATGTAAAAGATGTGGGAACTCGTAGGATGCCGAGAGTGTTATGGGTGGACCGAGTCACGAATGAAAGAATTCTTTAAAGGATGAATAAGGAAAAGAGGTTTTAGTTACTATCAAGCAATGTAAACTCCAGTACCCCAGCCACATTTTGAGGAGTGAGAGCAGATTCCATCTGTTACAGAATATACTGCAAGGTAAAGTATGTGGAAAGAGAAGTGTGGGGAAAAGAAGGATTTCACGGCTCAAAAATCTTAGTACTTAATTTTCAATGACCACCACGCAGCTGTTTAGGGTCACAGTCAACAAGCTGAAGATAGCTAATATGGTTGCGAACATCCGGAATGGATAGGAACTGAGAGAATAATACATAATTTGCTATATGCATTCTAAAATTCTAAACTTACTCTTAGAAATTACTTTAAGTTTCAAAACCTATGAAAACGCAATGTTTTTTTTTGCAATATATAATCCTAGGTAAAAACCTATATGGTAATGCCCTAAGGTAGTCTAGCACCTAGTAGCGAATTTTGATGTAGAGGAATCCTACTCAGTGCATGCTCAAAAAAGCTTAGAACATTTTAAAAATTCCGTGTCGCACGCTTTTAAATTAAACGTGCGAGACTTTGATAACTGATTCGCTAACTGTTCAAACTGTGACCTAGTCGAAGTGTAAATTATACCATTGTGATATTAATATCTCGGAAACTATTTGATCTAGGTGTAGGGTATGTTACAAAATATGCAAAAATATACAAGTTGTTTTATTTTTAAAAATGAAACTATTCGAAAACGTACTTTCAAAATATACGAGTACAAAAATTATTTGATTGATTAGCTACAACTTTTGAGTGAAACTTCTTACTAAAACCAATAATTAAAGTGTTAAGGCGGTTTATTTATAACCAAAAAATGTGTGCACTGTCACAAAAACCAGTCGATATAATTCACAAGATTTTGATAGCAGTTAAAAGCTTTTTCAGTCGAGATTTCTCGTTACTTTACTGATCCTAATCTTTGACAATATCTTTTCTATATATTATAAAACGCAACGCCTCTGTCTGTCTAGTCCGCTTATCACTCCGTTATGGCGCTTATCACTGGAGAACCAGTTATTCGATTTACGTGTTTTTTTTTAATTTATACATATGGTCTCTGGTCAGGTTTTGGTATATATTTTGTTACGTTAGGTAACATAAGGTATAAGCAATAAGGATAATAGTGAATAGTGAAAAAACTAAACAGTAATTTTGTAGTCTGCGCGAGCGGAGCCGCGTGTACGGCTAGTATGATATATTTCTAGAATGATTTTTGTGATATAAATCTAGCAATACTTACTTATTTAGTCCTTTTGAGATAATGCAAAAATAACTTTTCGAAAATATCAGTTATTATCGAAACTTACAATATCAAACTGGCTAATAGGCCAAGAGAAAATAGACATGATTATTAGACAAACAAAATGTACTGTAGGCGCATTTTTCAGAGAAGCTAAAAATATAATTAAATATTTATAACTTTACTTTACGATTCTGAAAGTTTAGCATAATGATACTATACCACAGTTATCACCACTACACCAAACACTTTGTTTTTGCCCACGACGCACGTACGCTCCTGATGTATGATGCTAACATAGTGAACAAATTGATCTTAATATCAAGATTCTATGTTCAATATAAATAAATACTAACTTAGTAGAAATAGTTAGCCATGCTACATCCAAAAAAACATGTCTTAAGTAGGTTGGTGTCGATAAGCTAGTTTAACTTGATAGATAAGTTGGCAGTAGTAGGCAGCGTTAATGGTACGTTGCTCATTGAGAAAATCAACCGCTTTAATGTTCAAATCCGTAATACTGATCCGAGGTCGGCGAGAATGACTTAGATTTTCCACTGTTTTCCGGCCATAGGAAAATTTCTTGTGCCAGTCAGACATAGGTTTTTAAAAGCGTCTTTTTACCGAACTGTTTCGCCAGGCTTTGCAAAATTTCAAACGGTTTTATGTTTTCTAGCGTTAAAAATTTGTTAATAATGCGTTGCTCAATCGACACTGGTCTGGTACCTCCTGCTCTCATATGGCCCTACTGACGACGAAATCGATTGAGAGAGTCACACCCCTACTCAACTAATATATATATATATATATATATATATATATATATATATATATATATATATATATATATATATATTATATATATATATATATATATATATATATATATATATATATATATATATATATATATATATATTTATATATATATATATATATAATATATATATATATATATATATATATATATATATATATATATATATATATATATATATATATATATATATATATATATATATATATATATATATATTTATATATAATATATATATATATATATATATATATATATATATATATTATATATATATATATATATATATATATATATATATATATATATATATATATATATATATATATATATAATATATATATTATATATATATATATATATATATATATATATATATATATATATATATATATATATATATATATATATATATATATATATATATATATATATATATATATATATATATATATATATATATATATATATATATATATATATATATATATTTTTATATATTTATATTTTTATATATTTATATTTATATATATATATATATATATATATATATATATATATATATATATATATATATATACCTAAATTCGCCATCGTTTATTAATTAAAGCTAAGTAATGTGACAACATATTAACGTGAAAATGAGACGTAAACATCGGCTTAACTCCAAATTTATGGTAGGTTAAAAAAGTTACAACTTGTACACAACTTCCCCACC
Organism: Pachyrhynchus sulphureomaculatus; assembly: GCA_019049505.1. NCBI lineage: Eukaryota > Metazoa > Arthropoda > Insecta > Coleoptera > Curculionidae > Pachyrhynchus > Pachyrhynchus sulphureomaculatus. The sequence continues at coordinate 159,918,283 of CM032446.1, forward strand.
GTCCTATGTAAATTGTCCAGACGTTTTGTAGATCAAAAATTAGTCAACATCCGTTTTAGAATTTAGGTTGAATGTGTACCTGGTACCAAGTTTAGTATTGGAAACATGAGCCACAGTAGTGGTCATTCCGCGTTTCTAATGCAGAAATTGTGCGGGCACAAATGGAGGTGTAATTTGTTTCTAATCACTTTTAAATGAAGTAATGGCCGCGACTAAACTGAACAACCAAAAATAGAATTGCAGAGTTTTTCTTTAAATGTAATATTAGATGTTTGTGTTCATTTCTTTATCCTTTTTAATATCCGATGTCCCAAATGAAGGAATATATCATTTTGATTTTGAGCCGAATTGAACTGTCTTACACGAAATTTTCGTCCGAGATTATCCACTAAAGACTGCTTTACGGCAGTTGGACGAAAAATGTGCAGCTCGTATTGTCTTTCCACACTCATTTTGCTGATCTGAACCAGAAAATGGAAATTATAGTATCTATACGCGAAAGGTAGCAATAAGGAACCAATTTTACAAATCAACCTAGATTTGGAATATTGGTTTTAATATCTTATAATTCTTTTTTTTTAAAATTAACTTTTGGGTATTAACACACCAAAGAGCCTATAACCCCAAATTTGCGAAATAGTCGACCAGGTTTTGTGCGCAGTTGTTCTAATTAACCACTGAAAAATGAATTCTATTAGAAGTATGTATCGTATTTCTTTTTAAAGGTGGCATCTAAACAATATTTTATTTTATTTTATATGCCTTATGAACTCAGCGTATTAGCCACGAGCTTGTATATTTTTAAAATTTGGGACGTCACAATACCCAGCTGCTAGCGCCGGATTCGAACCAGCGCCTATCAGTACGCTTGGCAGGCCGGCTAAACCATATTTAAAATTCATCTTTGTCTGGAATACCTTATTTTCGGCTGGTACACTTCAAAACATAACATTCGCTAATTTTGGATATTACCCAATCGAGTTCGATAAATGTTACATAACTAAAAAAAAATGGGAGTATCGAAAAAAATAAAAAATCATTACCATCTATCAGTTTGGATAACTGTCGAGTAGTATCGGCAATATCCGCATCCTTTTCTGTCGGCTGCGTTTTATTAACATGTCCAAGGAAGAGATAATACTTACATAAAATAATCGCTTAATATTGAAATGATGAAAAAAAATTGAAATTTGGAATTAACGACGTGGTTAAAAATGGCGGTTAGTTCCAATATACCAGACGTTCTACCAAAATTCAGATGCGCACTCCTCCATGCTCATTCTTGTATCCACTTCATTCTCTGGTCTGAACAGTTGCTAACATCCCTTTATTATTAAATTATGTAATATTTAGGAGCTTGGAATAGCCAAAGGAAGTCAAGAAAGAAAATCTTTATAACCGATAAAACAATAAGATAAAAGGATAAAGAAGATTCTGTGCAAATATAGTTAAATAAGAATTTTGTCAAGTCTTACATAAAAATCATTATAATAATTAGTCTTCCGGCCGGAGTTGCTCTGAGGTACTATTGACAGAAGTTTCACGTTCATAAGCTCTTAGGACTTTTTCGTAACGCCGATGGCCACCAACTTATGCGCCAAAGTTTTTTATCATAAGTTTGGACTAAAAAGTTGCCGTCCATTGGTTTACAAAATTTAATATTTAAACCCATTTTAAGTCATTTATCCACCAACCTGTACTTTCATTTTTTTAAGTTCCAAATCTGAATTAAATAGCAGTCATAGCTATTTTATTCTTGTACAACAAATAGCCTGGATTCAACGTTTAGTTTTAATGTAAAACTTAAACATTTTCACGTAACTGCCAAAAATAGTTGAATTAAAAGTAGCCAAATAGGAACTTTATGTTGTATTCCTCACCTCTTTATTCGTACAATTTATTTTAGCTGACAATCAGGGAATTCTAGTCAACACCTGTTCTTACATATTTGTGTATATAAAAAACAGGGTAGGCAAAAAATGTACTTGCTCAAATTTGCACACCTAATAACAATAATACTTGTGTATTTTTTTCTTACTCTGTATGTATCTTCTTAAGTTATTATAATAATTGTGTTATATAGTGTGATTTTTTAAATAAAAACCGGAAATAATTAGAAAAAGTTGTTTTTTATACATATATTTAATTTACCTTAGCAGTTGTTAAAATCGTAAGGTTTATAAAAATATAAATTAGTTTATTAGATTATTCAGTTTCCATATTCTCTTGCTTACTTTCTTCTTTGTCTACTATTTCTAATGATCGTGGTCCATAAAGAAGAACATAAGCACAATGCCAGTCACCTGTAAATAAAAAGCTAAGTTCTTAAATTTTGTCTTAAAAATGGTGGGCTAATTCTTGAAAAGAATACTTACTCGGCAAAGTAATTTACATAGTATTTCTCTTACAAACAAATACCTAGTTCAAAAGTACGTACCGAGCTTGACTTTCTACTAATAGGCCAAGAGGACGACCCGAAATTTTAACCTGTCGACTAACCGTCTGCCTAGTTGTTCATTCTATCGGGCGAGTCGAATAAAAGGTTTTAACGTTGATTTTGCGGCCCCCGTGAACTGGAAGGCCCAGATAAGGCTCAAAATGTTACATCCAAAAATGGACTGTCGGTTAATTGCTTGAATCAAGTATCAACATTTATTGACGCTAAAAAAAGTCGAGCGCACCAAAGGGCAGACGCCGCCGAGACCGGACACAGCTTTAGGGCCCAAAAACGTCTATCCAAAAATGGATTGTCATTTAACCATATAAAATCAATAAATTTAGTTTGTTCTTGATAAAGTAAGAGGCAACCTGCAAAAGGCAGACGCAGCCAATACCGGAGGACGAAGCTGGACCAGCTTTTTCCAGCCAAAAAAGGTTGTTTTTTGAGTTTTTGAATAATTAAGACCGTAAGTTCCAAGTTTTGGGTCCTACGCGTCTACCCAAGTTATTTTATTTAAGCCTTAATTAATAAAATATCACGAGGGCAGACGCCTCGCTTGTACCCGAATAAGCCAAGGCATTTTCAAAGTTAAAAAAAAAAAATCGAAATTCTGATAGTATAAACGCTATTACAGGTTCTACATAAAACTGTACCGGATGACTGAAATTATTATTTTTTATGTTTCTCGATCCGTAGAATCCGAATTTGCCATTCTCGAGGCGCCATAGTGTTTGGGCCTTTCGCCATTGGCCCGAAATAGCCCTTTTTTATGCAATTTCTGGGACAGCCTATCTATTGGAGGGTAAATTAACCATTTTCTTATGGAATAGAATTCGTGGCATTCGGAACAACTAGTCCCAATGAACAAAATCGTTTTGGTCTATTGCTATGGGCCCAATTAGGCCCAAATCATTACTTGTTTGTAACGCTAGCTTTTGGCATCAGAATGAAAATTTCCGGATTTTTCAAGTATAATTACGTTCGAAAAGGGTTAATTTCCTATTTTCTATGAAATATTATGCCGATAGTCGCAAGAAATTCATTGGTAAGTACTATTTTTATTATTATATTAAAGGCTTTTCTATGACTCGCCCGATAGAATAAACAACTAGGCAGACGGTTAGTCGACAGGTCAAAATTTCAGGTCGCCCTCTTGGTCTATAAAGACTAACTCAATCCACTATCGTTTACATGATAGGTATTTAGTGGTAAGATATGAATTACAAAAAAATATTGAGCAGAGAAAGGGCTTCGGAGATATTTACAACTGATATCTGACATTCCCTTCGGCATACTAATTTCATTAAAATTCCAAAAATCTCCTCACCTGAGTATCCCCTTATATATTTACCCAAAATACGTTAAAATACTACAATTTTCAGATTCCTCAACTACAAGAACCCTGAAAAGGACATATAACATTATATATAAGAAGCAACCTCTCTAACCCTCTTCCCTAATTCGTTAACCCCTTACATGTTTAACCATAAATAATTGGGAATAATAAATAAATCCCACGATTTTTTCAGGTTCCTTGTCTCTAAGAATATCGATAAAGACATAACACGATATATTCGGAACAAATTTCTCTAACACCCTCCGCCATCCATTTAACCCCCTTTACTTGTTTAACTAAAATTAATAATGTTAAAAAATGATTGATTATCTTAACCAAAAACCAAAGGAAAAATCTGATATTAAACCTGCACAAAATTTATCGATCCCTTGCAACTTCTTTTCTTAAAGCAATATCGTTTAAATGTGATAGATTTCATCCCTACTTCAAGTCCTATATCTGTACCAAATTTACAATCAACATTTCATTGCGTTCCACAGTTATCGTGCCAACAAACAGACCGACGAAATCAGGACCTATATTTTTCCTGATCTAGGCGTCCCTGAAACGTTGAAGAAATGCAAAAATCTCAGAAAGAGATTTTTCCACGACTACAATACTTTCCCTCAGCGAGGGAAGTAAAAAAAGACGTGGTGACAATCGTTATTTTCTGTGGGAAATTCTCATTAAGAATGATAAAGTTAAACCGAAAAATAGTCTCAGAATTATTTAGTACTGTTAGTTTACGCGAATGTTAGCAGGCAAAAAAAATTAAAAATATACTTTACTAGTTTAATTTAGTACTAGATGAAAAATTTTAGTTTAATATACGTTTCGAACGAAAACAGTTTATTTCTACTCGCTCGTGTCTCTACAATAAAGAAAAATATTAATATATGACTTTTCGTGTATATTGAAAACAATAATTACAAAAAATGGTCGCAGTTATAGAGTAAAAGAATACAGGAAGAAAAACATAAAAAAAAAGATAAAATGAACATATCGAGAATGGAGTTTTTCAGAGTTACAAAAAAATTAGAATTACAGCTAAAGAGACACACGACACTTGCTTATGCAGGAATGCTCTTTCTTTAATCAAATCACTAATTAAATATATGTCCGTCTTTTCCCAAAAAACCATCAGGGAAAGATTATTTTTTACAAGCACAACTTTTATCTAATAATTAATATTCTTTAAGTTGGGCCGTTATTTTTACCAGCTAATTAAAGTAAGTTCGCCATTCGAAAAGAACTATTTATAAAATACACCTGAAAAATGTGCTTCTCTTATAATAAATGCTAAAAATTTGCCACCATTTGATTGACTGCCTGCTACTAATGACCTCGAATTTCCAATACGAAGTTTTCTATTTATCGTATTAATTTAAATAAAAACCATCCATATAGCGCTAGACGTAATAATCACAGGGACCAATAATAATTACTTAATACCAATTAAAAATCGTTAAAAATTTGATCTACGAATAACATGGAGGTTTCCACTGCCCATATATGGGTATTCGGAGAATCATTATACATATAAAGGGTTTTCCATTAGGGATGTCTTACTTTTGACAGCTAATAGCGGCCATGTTGGTTGGCAGATGTTTGGCAATTGATGTCAGTTGTGTCTAGTAAGGTTTACCATTCAATTATAAATCGTCTCGCGTTAAAAGAATGCTTGGAAATTGTCCAAAATTACTACGCAAATTCGCGTTCAGTTCGCGATACGTAAACAGCAATTCGATCAAAACGTTACGGAAAATTGGTGTAAGCGGATTCGTGTCTGCAAAAAGAGTCTCGGCGA
>CM032446.1:159928865-159983865 GCA_019049505.1 Pachyrhynchus sulphureomaculatus
GTCACTGATCACTTTATACCTTCATAATAACAATTTTTTATTTTAAAAGCAATCAACATATAGAACACAGATTGCGCAAGTCCAACTTGCACTTGACCGGTTATTTATAACTATAGTAGTATTTCTTCTCGTTATTCAGAAAAAAATGTTAGAAAAATGCTATTAAAAAGTTTCAAAACATTTCTAAAAATAAAATACAGCATAAAAATATCTGATAATGTATAATCTGAATTGAAAACTAACTACAATTCATTTCTAGCTTTATAGAAACATCCTCGATATTATTAAAGTTTTATAACTTCCCGCATAGATTAAAGACATGTTCTTATTGTCTATAAGACTATGTAAGTTAATCTAAATTTTAAAAGCCAAAATAGTGGACTGCTGAGGTAGCAAAAGCATCTCTGGATAAATAGCATCAACAGAGACAACGACAACAAAAAGTGCTAATAAAATAGGCGCCTTTGAAGTTCTTATACCTAGGGAATTTAATTTCCTGTTGAGTAGTCGCCATTTGAGTGAATAGTATATATAATCAAATTCTTTAGTTATGCTTCGAAAGAAATTGTACTGGAACCAAATGCAGTATTTTAGATAAACACAAACAGAACTTAAAGCAGCTTACAGGGGTTGACCATATGTCCCACCCGGCAACGCCACTGGATATTACTTATCCTTATGCTTAGTGCCAACAGTTCCCGAGATTATGGCCTCTGGAAACCAAACAATTTGATACCTGCTTTAACCGATTTCATAAGAAATAATTTAATGAGATATAAACAATATATTTGTATGAGATATATATATATATATATATATATATATATATATATATATATATATATATATATATATATATATATATATATATATATATATATATATATATATATGGTATATATTGAGCAAACTTCACAATGGCTGAAACAAAGGTTGTGGGTGTAAGGCCCGTGGCTGATATGACGAGGGGGATAATATGACTTTTTCTTAATTCCAAAGCCTTTTTATATCTGTTGCAAGGTCTCTGAATTTGGAGATTTTTTCTGTGTATTTTGTTTGGATGTTTGTGTCATTGGGGACAGCTATGTCAATCAGATAAGTGACTTTTCCTTTTTTATAGGAGGGATCTGTGTTTTCTATGAGTTTGTATGTTGTGGCTAGTGCTTGGTGAATTAGTTTTGCCGCTGAGTTATGTCTGGCTGTGTATTCTGTGCCGGCTAATATTTTACATCGTTTCTTTATGCTGGTGGTATTCCTGCATCTGTCTTCTGTAATAGTTGGGTCTTTGATGATATGCTTTTGGTAGTTTCTGGTTAGTTACTATTATACAAAAAAGTTCTTCTTTCTCACATTTAGTCAATGTGGTTCCATGTTTGGCTGACAGGCCCAAGCCAAGTCAGCACAAAAACTATTACCATTGTGTATTAAGGATATGGTTAATTATTATTATTGTCATTTTTATTATTATTATGTATATTTCTTTATTGCACAGATTGGCAAACAAAACACCATTATTATTATAAATAGTTGAAAAAATCATTATAAGGTCTCTCTCCTATGCCAATTATATTTTTTGTACTCAACTCGCTTATTTTATTGCCGTAATTACACAACTGTTAATTTTCTGGCCCTTAATTAGTTATGATCGACCCCGACGGAACCTGTAGCTAGTATGTCGTTACTGGGGGACCACTTGGACTAGGAAAGACTGACGATGAAGATAGCGTCTTTCCCGTTCTCGAGTGTAATACTTTTCTGAAGTCGGATTGAATGGATTTAAGGGCCGTCATCAACAAAAAGACATTCATGGGTAGTAGGCTCCCGTTAAGGTTCGTAGCAAGCGGGAAGTGTAAAACAAAATCGAAAAATAGTGGGCTAAGAATATAATTTGCTGGACATGTGGTTCGGATCATACGTTAAACTGTAGGTCCAATTTAGCTGGCATTACCCAGAAGTTAATGTGATTGGTAAAAAGGATCTTTCTAGTCTGTTTGGTTGGCTATAAAGCATACCCGACCGTTACTACCACTACTAAATTATCCGTGAGACTTAAGCTTGATTACTAATAGTTAATATTTCTCTGATTATATTAATTTTAAAAAATTCGTTTCATTAGTGTTTTTACAAACTTACTTTAAATTTACTTCTTGCTGGAGCTAGCTTTTCTTGTAATTCCGGTGTGCAGAGATCAAACGCATCGAACTCCATGGGAAACTTGACATCTTTTAAAACTTTAGCATTTACAGATTCCTTTTCCTTATAATAAAATCTTACAAACTGTACCGTTAAGTATGCTGGTAGCCGGCTAATTTTTGACTAAAATAAAAATAACGTCTTACATGATGTAATCTAAGTTTACAACGTTTCTAACATACCGTTTTAGTATATACGGCGTCCCTATCTAATGTTAATGATTTTTTGGTGATCTGTTCTTGCATTTTCTGAAAAGAAAAAAAGGAATACAAAATTTACAATTGCAAATAATTGAAAAGCGTGCTATATGTTCTGCAGCGTATATGCCCTTTAAGGTTTAGCACTCATAAAACATGAAGCCGTTAGGTAGTAAGCTGTAGTTAAATAAATTCGTTGTTCTTTGCAAATAACAAATAAAAAGATAAATAAGAATAGAAATATGTAAAAACTGCAACGTTGTATCATACCAAACTCTTAGTTCGTGTATGTTTTGATAATATCCTGATTGTATATATAAAGTTTTTTTTTCATGGGTCTAGCACACGTGCTGCAGGGAAGTCCCTAAAGCGCTCCAGGAGCGGCATGTGTGCGGAAAAAGCGATTCACGTTGTTCTTGAATCGCTGTAATTTGTACTCGGTGGGAAACACAGCGCTGGGCAAATTATTCCAAAGGGCTGATGTTCTCCATATAAAAGACTGCTTGAAAAGCGTTGTACGCGGAGTAACAAGCTGAACCTTATACGGATGTAAAGCACCAGCGCGACGTATATTTCTAACATGCACTTTGCACCGCTTTGGGAGGAATTAAGCGGGCTACATCCTTCGAACACTTTCCATGAAAATACTTGTAGAACAGACTCAAGTCGCCAACCGTTCTTCGATGTTCCAGCGAATCAAGGCTGCCGGTCAGTTCCGGGTCTCCAATCAGACGAACAGCTCTTCTCTGAACAGAATCCAACAAATGCAGGGTATGTTTGGGAGCGGAGCCCCAAACATGGGAGCACTATTTCATAGTTGGTCGAATTTGAACTTTGTAAAGAATTAACAGTTGTTGTGGAGTGTAAAGCTTTCTGGTTCGAAATAATATTCCCAACTTTTGAGAAGCTCTCCTTGCTATGCCTGCAACATGTACATGCCAGGACATATTTGGTCCCAGACTAACGCCCAACAAATTGAATGACGATGCTGCGGTCTGCGGATATTCGCCCGAGCAGCCGATGTCCGAGCGTTCAAAGTGAATGAAGAGACAAGCGTACTGTCGTCTGCAAGGCTGTAGATTGGATTCCCGTTTTTTTCCAGCAGATCGTTAATGTATATGAGAAAGAGAGTAGGAGACAGTATGGAGCCTTGGGGTACACCGGCGTTGGTTGTAAAGGTGTTAGAAAGAAATCCGTCGACCGCCACTCGTAAAGAACGCTCTCTGAGGAAACATGAGAGCGACAAACAGAACTTTTCAGACATACCACAAGAGCGTAGCTTAGCCAACAGTCCATCGTGGCAAACACGGCCGAATGCCTTGGACATGTCAAGAGCAACCGCTCGAGATTCTCCAAAGTGTTCAATTGCGTTGTTCCAAACATGTGTTACATACGTCAGAAGATCTCCTGTTGATCTATGTTTACGAAAGCCATATTGGTGATCGCTAATAATATTGAATCGTTCAAGATATTTTAGAAGATGCTGATTGATAACCTTTTCCATGACTTTTGATATTATTGAAAGCAGTGCGACTGGTCGGTAGTTATTTGGCAAGGTCTTCTTGCCTTTTTAGCTATCGGCTGAACCGTGGCACATTTCCAGCAGGACGGAAATATTGCCTTTCTGTAGGATAGGTTGAAAAGTCTACAGAAAACTGGTGTTAATTCCCTTACACAGTTTGTGAGAACTATGGCAGGTATTCCGTCAGCGCCAGAAGCCTTTTTGGTGTTTAGCTTCATTAAAATACGCTTTATGATACGCTGTCTGAAGACAACATCGGGCATCTTTGACCGCAATATGGGAATAGTAGGTGGTGTTTTTCCTTGGAAATCGACAGTAGAATGTGAAGCAAAGAGTTCAGCCAACAAGTTCGCTCTCTCAACAGGTGTGGTTGCAATGGAGTTTTCTGGCCGTGTGAGTGGTGGTATGGTGGATTTGGTGAAATTTTGGCTAACTGCCTTAGCGACTGACCAAAAGGACCTGGAATTGTTGGGACAAGCGAGAAGTTTGTTTCTAATTCGTTTATTGCGTGCCTCCTTGGTTTCGTCGATAATTCCTTTGCATCTGTTCTGGGCACGAACAAAGGTGTAACGATTTATGGATTTTCACGCCATTGTCGGTAGGCAATATGTTTAGAAGCAACAGCTTCTTTTCATTTTTGGTCAAACCAAGGTTTGCCGTTGGAGGGGCATTTCTTTGAAAAAGGGATGTAAGCTTCCATGACAAGAGGAGATACGAGGGTGGATTGAAATTTTTCATCTAATTAAGCAAGCCCAAAAAAAAATTGTCTTTTAACATAAGTCATCCTTCAACTTAATACACTTAACCCAGCGTTTTTCAAGATCCTTCTGTCCCTAAGAATAATAGTTATGTAATCCAGCAAAATAACCATTAACAACACTTATCACTTCAGCATTCAATAAAAACTGCTTCTTAAATAGCCATTTTTTTAAATTTGGAATAAGAAAACATTCGAACGGAGCCAAATTTGGAGAGTCTGGTGGATGATAAATCAATTTAGCCATCGAAATTGCTGAATTGTGTGCCAAACATTGTAACAATCCAGAATGATATTCTCTCGTGATAATTTCCCCTTTTCTAATGAAACGTCCAAAAAAAATCATGTACAATTTGTTTAAAATGCTCAAAGCACGATCGTGAAATCTTTAACCGCTTTCATTTAATATAGTGAGCAAACACGGCACCCAATGCATGCTCTGCTTTCTCATATCTAGTTTCTCACGTAAAATGTGGTGTTTCTGTGAGTATGAGATGCCAGCAATATTCGCTTTTTTTCACCTCTTCTGTTGTTGCTGTTCATAGTTATTCGGAGAGTTTCTCGTCGAAAATCCTCATCCTCGTTTTCCCATGTTTTTTATAGTTACAGAAGAAGAAGCACTGAATTTAATTCAGCTTTGATTTTTACTGGAGTTTATCCTTTTATATTAAGGAATTTTACCATGATATACTTTAATTTACCCATTGCTGACTATCAGAAACAAACTAATTGCTATCATGAAAGTTTCAATAAGGGCCATATGAGTCTCTTCAAATATAAAAAAATATTTAGTGACGTTTCTTAAAACTAAATATACAAGAAAGTTTCCAAGCAAATCAAGATTTTGATTATTCATTAGGAACGATCGTCATTCACGTAAGTTCTACGTGGCCAGAAACGAAATTTTGTCTGACGGTTATAGAGCGCTTCTTGTGTGAGAGTAGGGCAACACATAAGCTATATTTATCTGAAAAAAGTCGACATTTCGATTTAATTAGATGAAACTTGTGCTAAAATAGCTAAATAATTTTAAAAATAAATCCAATTGGCACATTAAACGATCAAAACCATAATAAATATAATACGATATAAACTTTAAAATCGGACAAACAGTGAGGAGGTATAAACAAAAGTTGTTTGTACTGCCATAAATAAAAAGAAAAAACAGAAAATATACTATTTGCTCTTATCCTTTTCCTTTATTAATCATCACAAGCATAATTCTAAGAGTTGTTCTAACATCTAGTCATTCCTTTATCTATACTAATATGAAGTAGTTTAGAATCTATGTCATTTGTCACTTACACTTTTTAAACCGGAATGCATATATCGAACATCAGTTGAAATAAAACAACTTAGCTGCAAGAATTGTTCATTGCTTTTTGTAGGTGCTTCATCTGGGGCTTCATCACATTTTAATGAAACATCAAAGGTTCCACCAAAAAACTGGTCAACTATAGATCTGAAAATTTAATTTACTATTAAAGTTAAGCGGCCTCAGTACGAATCAGAGCAGGACGGATCTTATCACATCCCATTATAAAAATACATCCAGTTACTTTTATAGAGCAAACCGCCCTGTAGCGACTCATCTGAATATGCCACATCCATTTTTAGTGGTCCGTACCGAACACTTATAAGATCACTTCGGTGTCTGTCCGTCCGTCCGTCTATCACATCCGATTTTCTCTGACACTGTTTGTAATAGAAAGTTGAAATTTGGTACTAATATAGAAGTTGATGGCCTCATCAGAGCCGTGTAGTTTTGAAAGTTAAATTTTGACTTAAGAGGTTAGTCTTGGGGGCGAAATCGGAAGTGAAAAAAAAAATTTTTACTAGGTCATTGAGAGGGTGTCAAATGAAAGCTTATAAAAACAGAGTTCAAACATATATTTAATGTAATGCTTGCGCACACTTTTCTTTGTATTATTTTTAAAAAATCGCTGGCCCTCCTTATCTCAAAAAGTACTGATCAAAAAACTTTCTGCAATATTCTCCACAGGGTGTAGATTGAACGAAAATTATCATAAGTGAATTACCTTTAATAATTTATCAGGTAAACAAAAAACAAAAAATTCAAGGTTATCAGTTTTCAGTGAAGATCGGAAAAATAACTTTGTTGAAAACTCATTTGGGGTGGGTTTTGTGAAGTCACTGATCATTTTATACCTACGTAACAAAAAATTTTATTTTAAAAGCAATCAACGTACGGAACACTAATTGCAAGTCCAACTTGCACTTGACCGGTTATTACATTTAAAGACAACGTGATGCGTTTGGAGGGCAGGTACCTAATAATGTCCCTAATTTGAAAATGTCAGTAAATGTCTTTATGTGAAAACAATTATGGTAGCAAAAAACTACTTTAAAAGAGTTTAAATTCAAAAAATATGAAGCATATTGCAAAAAATGTGATTGTATTGCACAAAACATAATGTCTAAATATCTCGGCATAGATATATCAAGGTTTGGTGATATTAACACAGAAATGAAAAACCAAGCTGTAAAGGCGACGAAAACAACGCATATTTAAACGACAAGAAACACGACACCTAAGAATTAAAAAGAATTGGAGTTAGACCTATACTGACGTACATAGCGGAAACTAGACCTAAAACACCAAAAGTAAAACAAATATTCCAAAGAGCAGATAATAAAATAGTGCGCAGAATAGCTGGAGAGATTCTCATGGATAGAGAGAAAAGTAATATTACCCAGATGTGCAAAATAGATAATATAAATGACTGAGTATTAAACTGAAAGATAGAATGGAATAAATATGTAGATAGAATGACAGAAGAAACACTTATTGGGATTAAAGGAGATAGATCCCCAGAGGAAAGGAAAAAAACAGTGGTAGATTTCAGAAACCCTGGAACGAAAAACCTTTCTATACATAGGTGAAACGGTCATAAACAGGCAAACGTGCCAATACAAAGGAGGAAGAAGATATTGTATACCTAATTCAAAAACATAATAGGTTAAACGAACACGGTGAAATTATTTATTAGGAGAAATTAAAAATTTGAAAACGATTAATTCAAAATCTCTCAGATGTGTGTATTATGTAATTTACACAGGACGACTCAACAATTTGAAAAAGTGTTAAATTGAGTGAAACAGACAGGGTTTATATTCAATTTATTGACTGAATATACAAAAATGTTAATGAATAAAATTAAAATATATTATTAAGTGTATAAATGATTTCAACAGCTTCGAAATAAGTAATTTAGTTTCAATTCAAATTTTCCCTGCCAATTTTATGTGAAAAGTATCAATCTTAAAAAACCAAAACCATAACACACAACCTAGAAAGTGATGTCGTTTGACAAGTAGCATTTGCAGCACTGTATTCCAAATGTAAAAAGACATGAGTCTGAAACTGCTGAAATGATTTGTTCAACTTTAGGAGAAGATGCTATGAGGCATGAAACATGGTACTAGCTATTTCAAAATGATGACTTTGATCTTTCGGGTTGTGAATGTTCTGGGCGAGATTTTATCTTTTCTTTGAGATAGAAAACTCTCCCTCGTGCGGTGTATTTTCCGGACTTCGCCCCATCTGATTACAGTTTATTTTGGTGGCTGCAACATCATCTCGCCACACAATGGGGACAATACGTGATTTTTACTCAAGTTCATTTTGTGGTCACAATCTTCAAGGAGTCTCAATAATATATTTTTTAAAATTTTCTTTCTTGATTTCTCCATCCTGGTTTAAAAGCCTTAAGTTTAGGAAACGTTCATCTGATCATTTTTCCTCTTGGTATAGGGTTATGATAGGTTTGATGTTCTTGGTGCAAATGGCTAAAGACTATATTTATTGAAAAATGAGTTCAAATCCTGGTCTATAATCAAAAATCCGCCCAGACAGATTGATAGAGAAATCAAAAATAAAGATTATAAAAAAAGAATTATTGAGATTTCTGGAAAATTGCGTCACTGAGCCTCATTTTACTGCCTAAAGGGGTATTTTTCAGAACATATTCACAAATTAGTAAAAATTATGGTAAATAATCAAAAATCCGCTTAGACAGATTGATAGAGAAATCAAGAACAAAAAAAAATATTTTTGAGATTTCTTGAAATTACGGCCAGAAAATGAATTTGGGGAAAAATTACATATTGTTCCATTGTGCGCATATGTGGAGAATAATGAAGATATTTTTATTGATTAAGGTGTATTCTATTTGTAAATAAATAAATATTTTGTTATCACACAAAAAGAGCCTAATTCATCTGTATACCTAAAAATTAAATTATGTCAAAATTTTATAAACATAATGAAACAGAAAACTTAAGATTTGACAAACATAAAAGAGTGGACAGACTTAAGGACAACCTTGATTTTAACAGCTACTTACTTAAATTTTTTTTGAGTGGGAGCATCTTCCTTTAGTTTCGCAGGCAATTTTTGTTGCAGCATCCTAACTAACTCTGTCCAAAACTCATTTGCATCCTTAAATTAAAAATATAATTAATTTACTGAAAAATTAGACAAGTAAAAATAAAGCACTACAACATATAAAATTTTTGACAATAATGTATGCAAGAGAAATGCAATTAATTTTTGAAGAAAAATATTTTAGTAGTTAATGAACTTTTAATATCTAAATTGGTTCTTATACAGTCGGTCAAGTCGTGTCTGCGATAATTCATTTTTGCTAAATGCGATCCTAGCGATACCACAAAAAATCGGTAGAGGTAATCTTTGTCTACGACGCATTTAATAAAAGCAATAGTCGATTCCGAACTTTCGTCGAAAACACGTAAAATCCAAAATGAGTCAGTTGTTTGCGCGTCGTCGGTTCCAGACAGTCTTTCTTTGTTCCCATCCAAAGGGGCCTAAAATGACACATTCCGCAGCCGTTAAATACATTAAAAAATCGGTATCGTTTGTGAAGAAGTGAGTAAGTAATTTTAACGAGACGAAAAATGTCCACGACTTGCCAAAATGTGGCTTGGTAGGCAAAGTCACTCCGAAAGTCGAAAATCGAATCATGTCTTTGTTTTCACGGTACCCGAAATTGACGCTCCGTCAAGGAGCGGCAAAATTAAGAAAATCGGGTTTGAATGTGACCCATGAGACCATTCGACAACATCTTCGTGCTCATGATGTCAAATTCCGAAGCACCTTGAAGAAACCTTTGCTGGGCGAAAATGGCGTCGCGAAGCGGCCAACGATAAGATACCAGAGTGGCCCTCACAATCGCCGGACGCAACCTTATCGAAAACGTTTGGTCTCTTGTAAAGAGAAAGCTCAAAGGAAACACCGTGAGGACTTTGACTCAGTTGTTTCGCGAGATTCGAAAAATTTAGAGATTATTGCCGCGTGAGTATGCAGAAAATCTTGACAGCATGCCTCGAAGATGCCAGGCGATTATTGATGCAGGAGGCGATTGGACAACTTACTAAGATAATTGCGCCGTTGTTAGCACACCAAAGAATACATTGATGCAAAAAATTTTCTCAAAACATATTTTTTTAAGAATACGAGCGGTCACGTTCTTACTTGACCAACTGTACATGTTTGAAACAATAGTAAATAGTTAATATCTTAATGCTCATTAACTGCTCTTTTATATATTTCAAAACACTACTTAAAGGTCTACAACAGTAAATGGGAAATCATAAAAATACTCTTGTTTTGTAACTGAGCTCATGATATAAGAACTTTTTTATAAGTAAAATTACTAAAAACTCTTTCTAGACCCAAAAATGCAGGAATGTGAAATTTAAGTGACTAGCCTGTCACACAAGAAATATAAACTGTACAGCTATCAACAAAAATAGTAACATTTATAGTCTTGCTTTTCTGCATGTTTGTTTACAATTTCAAGCGACCACATAGGTCGCTGAAATTTCAAATACTTTTTTATATAAATTAAGTGAATATAAAAAAGTAATAAAGTAATTTATTCAGTACTTCCTTAGCAAACACCCAGCTTTAAAGGAACTACTGAACTTGACTTTCGTAGATTTTTAAATAATGGGCAATGGTAAGATAGTAACCACAAAAAAAGTTGATGATTTCTATTAAAATTGAAAATAATAAATAAATAGCAAAATCTTCAGGTTTCTCAATTCTAAGAACCCAATGTATAATAAAATGTACATACGAAGCTCCAAGCCATTCAGAGACCGAATCAGAAACCAAAATATCCCAAAAGAACAAAAGTACTGGATGTATGGGGAAAAATAGCACTGCTAAAGTGGCAATGGGCGGGCCACATTCCGAAACAAGATCCGAATAGATGCATTAATAAATTGTTAACATGAAGGCTAAGAGAAGTGTGGAAAGACAAGAATGATGGCGAGACGACATCAAGAGAACTGCAGCAACGAATTGGACACAAGTTGCAATGGATAGAAGGGCATGGAAGATTTTGGAAAAGGCCTACGTTCAGGAGTGGATGAACACAGGCTGAGGAAAAAAGACATACAAAGCAACCCCTATAACTTGCTTCCACACTTCATTACCTCCTAATATGCTTGACCATAAGTAATTGAAAATAATTTAAAAAATTACACCATTTTCAGATTCCACGACTCCAAGAACCTTGAAACTGTAAACTGTGTAATATATATGAAGTAATCCCTTTAACATTATCTTCCACTTATCTAACTTCTTATATGTTTAACTATAAATAATTATTCCCAAAATGTGTTTATTATGCCAATCAAAAACAAAAAAAAATCACATAATTATTTTCTAGTTCAAAAACTAGAGGTTCTATTTCTAATTCTAGTATTATATGTGTACCAAATTTAAAATCGATATCTTATTTAATTCGAGAGCTATTGTGCAAATAAATAATCAAATCGGCGGAAAAGGGGATTGTTTTGTGTTATCTAGGGACCCTGAAATGTGAATAATGCAAAAATCTTAGAGGGAGTTTTTTATGAACTTGTTTTTTCCCTTTGACTAAAGAAATAACAAAACAATTTTAAATTTTCAATACGTAAAAAACTGTGTTTTACTTAATATATTTACTGTTGCTACTTTGAAGTTAAAATTGGAATTTCTTTGATATTTCAACTTTTAATTATAAGTATCATGGTTTGCTAATGAATTATCAACATTTTAACACCACAATAAGAAAATTTATCAAATAGCAAGTACAATTTTGTACACATATATAACCTTACTTGTTGTGAAAAACCACCATGTTCATTTTTCTCAGCAAACCTTGGAAATGCCATATGAAGTACTTGTAACAACACTATGGGAGGGACTGTCTCGCCTTTATCCATAGTTGCATATAAATCTCTGAGAGCAGCAGTTATCGATTGAGCAGGAATTACACCGCCAGCAGAGGTAACACCTAAAAGAGAAATTTAAAATAAAAAAGTATGTATAATCGAATACTGCTTAATTTTTTTAAACTTCCAAACACTTATAAAAAAATTTAACCAAACAAATCCTCCAAACTGTAGTAAAATTATGTCTGTCTATGAAACACGTCAAAAATTACTAACACATATTTGATACTTTATTTCCTTGAATCAAAATATGTACAAAAATTCTTTCCTCATATAAGAAAAAAGATTAGCAAATTTAAGACATTTTTTTTTATTTATTCATTATTTTGTAGTCACTTACTTAAAAATATCACTATTTTTTTGTAAAAGGATTAATTATGAATACTAAACATGACATACCGACTTCTATGCGATAAGAATCAATAATTTTACATAGGAAACGCCTTTGCACTTATGAAGCTAAATGATTCGATTGTTAAGCGTATGATAGCTGACGGTAATCTATTCAAAGTGAACTACACAACCGTTATCACCACCACACCAACTGCTTTATTTTTGCACTCGACGCGCGTTTCACTAACAATGTTACCAACATTAGGAGCGAGGATTGACACACACACACGGTCAATAATCGCTTCTGATAATACTAACATTGTTAGCGAAACGCGAGTCAAGCGTAAAAATAAAGTGTTTGGTGTAGTGGTGATAACCCTTGTCCAGTGTCTAGTTGTGCCGAAGATTCCAAAATTCTCCAGCGTAGTATTTAAAGTGAAATTAGGGATGTCTGTAACTAGTTAATAATATATTATAATATGTGTTTGTGCATAGACTTGTGAGTATTTATGTAGGTGTGCATATGATAACAAATGTCTTAATGTCTGTATGTGTGTGTTAATATGTGTAAGATGTAATAATTTTATATAATATTAAGTTTGGCAAATTTAGTTTCGCTGATACTTAATCAGACATGAGTTATTTATGTGAATCTGTCTATTACATTTTATTTGTACATAAGTAATAAACAGTGGCGTAGCGAGGTTAAAGGGCGGGGGGGGGAGGGCATGTGAGTACAACTAAATTATATATTTATTTTTTTTTTATGGGCTTAGCGCACGTGCGGGAGAAAATCCCTAAAGCGTTACAGGAGCGATGTGTGTGCGGAAAAAATGACTGGTCTTGAATCGCTGTACGTTATACGCGGTGGAAAACACGGTTCTGGACAAATGGTTCCAAAGGGATGACGTTGTCCATATAACTTTGTAACGTTGAATTCTGCTTGTGACCGTCACTCCAAGATAGAATTTCTTCTGTCTGTGTTAAGTTGAACGACTTCTTGCTGTCTGCGTGAGTAGCCGATGTTTGAACGTTCAAAATGAATGAAGTAATAATCGCACTGTCATCTGTAAAGCTGCATTGGATTTCTGGTCCTTTCCAGCAGATCGCTAAGATAAATAAGATAGAGAGAAGGAGACCGTATGTAGCCTTGGGGTACACCGGCGTTGATAGTGAAGGTAGTAGAAAGAAATTCGTTAACTATCACTCGTAAAGAACGCTCTCTGATGGAAGCCGAGAGCCACAAACAAAAACTTTCAGATATATCATAAGTGCAACAAATCGTCATGCCAAACACGGTCGAATGCCTTGATATATCAAATGCAATCGCACGAGATTCTACCAAATGTTCAATTGTGTTGTTTTAAAACATCTCTTATGTAAGTGGTTTCCTGTTGATCTTCGCTTACAAAAGCCATATTGATGATTGCTAATAATATTAAATCCTATAACTAACTATAACCATAACTTTTGATATCATTGAAAGCAGTGGAACTGGTCGGTAGTTTCTTGGCAATGTCTTCTTGTCTGTTTTGGGTATCGGCTGCACTTTAGCACATTTCAAACAGGAAGGAAATATTCCTTTTCCGTAGGATAGACTGAAAAGTCTATAGAAAACTGGAGTTGGTTCGCTTGTGTATTTTTTAAGTTCATGTACCTATGTACTATGTACCTCGCTGGCATCAGCGCCAGAAGCTTTTTTTGTGATTAGCTTCATTAAAATATCTTTTATGATATGCTGTCTGAAGACAATATCGGACATCCTTGACTACTCTATGAGAATAGTGGTGGTGTTTTTCCTTAGCAGTCGACAGTAGAATGTAAAGCAAAGAGTTCAGTCAACAAGTTGGCTTTCTCAACAGGTGTTGTTGCAATAGTATCTGACCGTGGTATAGTGGATTTGGGGAAATTTTTTAACTAGCGGCTTTAGCGACTGACTAAAAGGGCCTGGAATTGTTGGGGCAGGCAAGAAGTTTGTTTTTAATTCGTCGATAATTTCTTAGCATCTGTTCCGGGCACGAACAAATCGTAACGTGATATTACAATTTATGACGTTACGATTTTCACACCATTGTCTGTAAGCAAGATGTTTAGAATCAACAGCTCCTTTACATTTTCGGTCGAACTAAGGCTTGCATTGTATGGAAGCTTACATTTCTTCGAAAAAGGAATGTAAGATTCCATGCCAATTAAAATGACATCGGAAACCTCCTTAGTGTAGTTTAAATGGATCTAAAACAAACGTCTAACCAAGGAAAAGTTATAAAATATTCCATAAGTTCTTCCCATCGAGCAGATTTATAGTGCTAAATGTTGGGCGGTTTAGGCGCCTCTCTGCCACTAATCGCTATGATACTGGATGTCGAAAGCAGTTTGTGATCGTAAGAACCTAACGTCGCATTTAGGGTGGCAGTGTAAATCTCTTTAGAGTTAAAAAACAGATCAAGAAAACTGGAAATCTCCGTCTCGATCAGTGATCCATGTTGGTTTATGGATAAGCTACAACTGACTGAAAATGATTCAGCGTCATGACCTTGTTCGTTGGTCATATTTGAATACTAAAGCCAGTTGATGTGGACATTAAAGAAGCCCAGGCTGGCAATTTCGGCACTAGGCTAATTAATCTGTTTTCTAAAGTTAGTATCACTTGGTGATCGATAGAGGCAGAGGCCCCTAGTGATTGGTAGTTATTTTTAACCAAATAACAACAAAGTTTCGGGGCTCCAGAACCTCCTCGTGTTAGGAAGAGATATCGCTTTTCATAAAAGACTTCTTATCGTTTTTTTGAAAAATGGTGTTGGGTGAAAAAATGGTCATTTTTCACCCAAAAATATAAAAAAGGAAGTTTATTGTATAACTTATATTAATGACATGTCAATTTTTTGGTTTTTTGTTCTAGGTTGAAATCTATGGGGGCAATTGTTTCGCTCGTTTCAGGCCTCGCATAAGAGGGCCTTGTCGTCTTGAATTCTGAAGAGGTCATTTAGAATTAAAAATATTAAAAAAAAATATTTATACATAAATATGTGTTTAATAACGTATTCCAAATAAATTTTTGACTGCTTTTATTATGCTCTTGAAAAAAATTCCCAAAATTAGCCTTTTTTCCTGGAACCTGTAGTGGCCGTACCCATTAATAATGTGTGTGTGAAAAAATTTTACAAATAACATAATTATAATAATTTGAATTTATCCAACTTTTGTCTTTAAGCTTAGTACCTACTTGGAATCATAACCGGGCAATGTTTTTCAAAAACAAATTCTTGATGTTTTTTCAATATCTTTTGTATAAAGAGGACATAGGTATCAAAATAATAAGTATAAATGATTTATTTATTTATTTACGGGTAACCCAGTATAATAAATATTTGACAAGTAAAAAATCAACAACAAAAAAATTTACCTATACTAACTAACTAACTTAACTAAGGTAATAAAAACAAAACAAAATAAAGAGTAAAGTAAATATAAATGAAAGCCTAGAAAGCAACAACCAAAAGATAACAAACAAGAGACCAAGGCAAACAACACAATACATAAACATCCACAAGTGTCACGGCTGCCTCAAAGAGTCATCCCACAATATTCACTTGAGGCAGCCAAGTGACATTAAAAAAATCAACATAAGCTATATTGCCTCTGGCGTGAAGCCGTGCAATGAGGGAGTGTAAGGCATAGTTGGATCCATGAACAGACTGTGAAAAGGTGTAATGACTCCTTGTATTTCTGAGTGGAATAAAAAAATCAATTTGAGCCAAGAGATCAGGACACTCCAGCTGAGAATTAACAGTCTTATATAGAAACAACAGGTCCACATTAGACCTTCTCACAAATAGCCTAGGGAGTCGGATCATTGACCTCATGGGTTTTGCAGAAAAATTTGAATGGTGGATATTAAACTTCCTAGAAACAAAATGCAAGAACCTGTTCTGCACCAATTCAATTGAGTCAATATGGCACTCATAATAAGGTAACCATACCAGGGAACAGTATTCCAATAATGATCTCACTAAGGATTGATATAATGGTCTCAATATGTCAATGCTAGAGAAATCCGTACCGGCTCTGCAGATAAGGTCAAGCATTCTAAAGGCTATTGACCATGTAGTCATAATGCAAGTGATAACTTAATTTTGGGTCAAAGATTACACCCGGATTTTTAACCTAATTCACAGTCTGTAAAACCTGTCTATCGATGCTATAGGGGAATGCAACAGCAGCACCGGCTCTACAAAAAGATATCACCTGACACTTGTTAATATTGAGGTCCAGGCCATTGGACTTACACTACACAGTGAAGGAATCAAGATTGTCCTCCAAAAGGCGACAATCCGTTAAAAAGCTCACAATTTTATAAATCTTGCAGTCATCTGCAGAAAGTAAGAAAGGACACCCATATCATTAATAAAAATGTTAAACAAAAGAGGACCTAAATGACTGCCCTGAGGCATGCCCGAGGTCACAGCAAAATCTTCAGAGACTGCACCCATTCCAGACAGATAACACTGGAGCCATCTCAACAAACGTCCCCCAATACCAAAAGAGCTTAATTTAGCGCACAGAATACTAAAGTCGACCGTATCGAAAGCCTTGGAGGAGTCCGTATAAATTGCGTCCACCTGTAAGTGATTTTCAAGAGCGCTCGTAACAAAATGAGTGAAACACATTAAATTGGTGTTCGCTGTTCTAGCACTGCAGAGAATGTGCTGATACCGGGTCAAACTTGAAGTGACCCTTACCTTTATTTCATTAGTTATAATGTTTTTGAATAATTTGGGTATAGTACTTGAAATAGGTCTGTAATTCAGTATGTTCGATATACTACCCTTTTTGTAAATAGGTGTTATAAAACTCTTCGTCCATCGGTTGGAAAATATTCCATACTTTAATGAAGCATTGAAAAGTTTAAGTAACGGCCTGGCAAGGGAACATCTACGAGGCTGGTTTGAAAAGTCCGTGCAAAGTCCGAGAGATGGCACCACCGGCGCGTATCGAGGTCATGTTTAGTTAGTAGCATCTCTTGAATGAACGCACACCAAGTTTCAGCCATATTGGTCTATTTCTTTGTGTTTGGCATTCGTGTGAATCAAGGAAGTCGAGTGATTTTCAAGAAATGGACGAAAAAGAATTTCGTGTGGTGATTAAACATTACTTTATGAAAGGCAAAACGCCTCAGGAGACTAAAGAGAAGCTTGATAAACATTATGGTGACTCTGCACCTTCGATTAGAACAGTTTATAAGTGGTTTCAAAATTTTCGGACTGGCCATATGGGCACAAGTGACGCTGAACGTTCCGGACGGCCTGTGGAGGTTACGACTCCAGAAATCATTGATCAAATCCATGATATGGTGATGGATGACAGAAGAGTTAAGGTGCGTGAGATTGCTAGTGCTGTGGGCATCTCGACTGAACGGGTACATAATATTTTGCATAAACATTTGGACATGAGAAAGCTATCCGCAAGATGGGTGCCGCGATTGCTCACACTTGACCAAAAACGGAATCGTGTGAAGTGTTGCAAGGATGGTTTGCAGCTGTTCCAGAAGAATCCGGAGGACTTTAAGCGTCGTTTCGTCACTGTGGATGAAACATGGATACATTACTATACTCCTGAGACCAAACAACAATCTAAACAATGGGTTACCAAGGGGGAATCTGCACCAAAAAAGGCGAAGACCGTTCCTTCGGCCGGAAAGGTTATGGCGACTGTCTTTTGGGATTCGCAAGGGATAATCCTCATCGACTATCTGGAAAAGGGTAAAACTATTACAGGTGAATATTATTCATCGTTATTGGACCATTTGAAAACCGAGCTTTTCCATCACGACAACGCACCAGCACACACCTCAGCAGTTGTGGTCGCAAAATTAATGGAAATAGGTTTCCAACTCGTTTCACATCCCCCCTATTCTCCAGACTTGGCTCCCTCGGACTACTATTTGTTCCTCAATTTGAAGAAATGGCTGGCGGGACAAAGATTTTATTCAAACGAGGAGGTGATTGCAGACACTAATGGATATTTTGCAGACTTGGACAAATCCTATTATTCGGAAGGGATCAACAAACTAGAACATCGTTGGACGAAGAGTATAAGCCTAAAAGGAGACTATGTCGAAAAATAAAAAAGGTTTACCCCAAACACATAAGTAGTTTTTATTTTTGCACGGACTTTTCAAACCAGCCTCGTACAAGTATAAAGGAGGAGGGGTGGTATGCCATCCGGTCCCGAATTACTTACTCTTTAGAGAATAAAGCATGTTGTAAACTGTCTGCAAATCAATAACACAGTCAACAATGTCAGTGATCGTGTTGGAGAACGAAGTCCGGGCATCCCCCGCCAATCCCCGGTTTGTAGATTGATTTAAAATGTTTGGCAAAAAAAGAAGCAATGTCGGCAGATGAACTGCACTCAACTTCACCCACGAACATGAACTGTGGCAATTTGTTATCAGTGCGCCTATTATTGACGAAATTCCAAAATAATTTCATGTTGCCGGGCATAGCCTCCTCAGTGCCACGAACATATTCTTGATAGCATCTTTGACTAGTTATTTTACATTGTTCACGGAGTCGAGAAAACGCCATGAATTCTCCAAAACGACTCGACGCTTTATACCTCTTATGCGCCATCTTCTCTATTATTAACAATTTTAATTCGTCATTATACCATCGTAGAAATTTAGAGGTTTTTAGCCTAGAAGTAGGAATAAATTGGTTAACACTATAATAGAGGATGTCATAAAATTGGTCCGGCATAACATTTATATCATCGATTGGTCTTAGAACATCCCAATCAACACCAGCCAACAGATGATTCAATCCAACTCAATCACCAAAATCAAAGAAAAGAGAATCATACTCAGCAACCTCCATAGGAGAATGGACCTGGACAGAAGAGGAGAGGGCAGGATGGGGCTGGTCAAGGGGCAGGAGAACATCGTCAGCCACAAAGACTTTAGAAGCATGATCATTTGATATAAAAAAGTCAAGCATAACACCATTACAACTATTAATATTATTAATCTGTTGAAGCTCACGAACGGCCAGGGTGCTACACAAAATCCTAAAGGAGGGGCCAACGCCAGTTGCAATGAATTTATCAGTGCTGAAATCAGACCAGGGCACACCCGGTAGATTGTAGTCCCCCCACAAATAAACAAAACTATCAGGATGCTTGTGCATCACTTCATCAATAGTGATGCAATGTCTCTCATAAACATCTGAAGAAGAATTCGGTGGAATATAAACTCCACCTATTATAATAGTAACACTGTTCAGTTTAACTCTGACAAACAGTTGTTCAACACTTATACATCATCTACGATAATCTCCCGGGATTTGATTGATTTGTGAACTCCCACCAGCCAGCACACCATCACTATCGACTTGATTTGGGAAAAATAGAAACAATCATCATTAAATTTCCCAAGCAATACCATTAAGAGGTGCAATTAATATTGTCTAAAAGGTCAATACTTTAGATGCTTGCATTGAAACCCACTGTTTACAGTGGCTTTGGCTGCATATTCTGTAGGCAGTTACAGCTGTGAGTTATCCCATCTTGAAGTCTGAATATTTTCCACTATGATTCAGTCAAGAAACCTCATCAATTGTGTACACTGTTATTTCATTACAACCAAATTAAACACTACTTTTCCTTGCTCGAAAAGTAGAGAAAGAAAAGTTTCTCGTGGCGTATTGTAACAGGCAATAAAAAATGGATATATTTTGATAATCCTAAAAGTTGATTCTGGGAGATCATAAACGTCGATTCCAAAGCGCAACATTCACCTGTAGATGCCACCAAATGCACTGCAAAGTAATGTTGCTGTGCATTTGGTGCCATAATGAGGATATGGTCTATTACAAATTGGTAAAGCCTAACAAAAACAATCACCGCCGAACATTATAAAGAACAAAAACGATCATCCATTGCATCGAATCTCCAAAAAGTGATTTTTCTCACGATAATGCTGGACCTCCTATGGCTTTAGTTATTGAAGAGAAACTGATGGCATACCCACTTTGATAATTATGAACATGTTGAAAAATGGGTTGCTCAGTGAATAGCTTCAAAGAACAGAGCCTCCTATCACCTGTGAAATTCAATTTCAGTTCAAAAAGTGGGAAAAAGTAATGGCTTTCAAGGGCAAATACTTTGACTAATTGTGCTATTAAAATATATGTTTAATAACTGGCCAAGTGCAAGTCGGACTTGCACAATTAGTGTTCCATACACTGATTTTTTTTTTAAATAAAAATTTTTGTTACAGGGGTATAAACACACACCCAATGAGTTTTCGATAAAGTTCCGATCATTGCTGAACACTGGTAACCTCGAAATTTTTGTTTTTTTATATACCAGATAACTTATTCAAGATAGTGTGGTAATTTTCTTCAATCTACACCATGTGGAGAATATTCCAGAATTTTTTCAAAATTTATTGATTAGAACTTTTCGAGATAAGGAGGGACAGTGATTTTTTAAAATTTTTTTAAAATAATACAAAGCAAAGTGTGAGCAAGTATTATATTATATATATTTTTGAACTTATGTTTTCATAATCTTTCATTTGACACCCCACTCGATGACCTGGTAATTTTTTTTTTCTTCTGATTTCACTCCCTAAAAATAACCCTTTAAGTCAAAATTTAACTTATAAAACTACACGGCTCTGATGGGGCCATCAATTCCTACAATAGTACCAAATTTCAACTTTCTAGGTCAAATAGTTTTGGAGAAAATCGGGTGTGACAGACAGACAGACACCGAAGTGATCTCATAAGTGTTCCATACAGAACACTAAAAAATGTAAAAAAATATTGGGTTTTAATGCAACCACCTAACATCATTTTCTGATTTACCTGTTTGAAATTTCCTATCCTACTTTATAAATATCTGTTAGAGAAGGGTAAGGTTAACACCAAAGGGCAGACTACTTGGTTGTTTAAATATAGCATTATATCTACATTTCATGATACACTGAATATGAGGTCACTTATGAGGAGGTGATTAAAAGATGACGCAAATTGAAAATCTTAACAATCTAAATAACATTTAAAAATTGTTGTGTTTACATTTACAAGAAACTACCTGTGGAGGGTAATTTATTGAAACAGGTGTTTGAAAGTACTCAGCAAGTGCTTGCGTAGATTTGTTCTGCATTTTGGACAGAGTAAAATTTATGCAAATAAAGTCAGAAATTTTTGTATTTTTTCATGTTTCAGGGCTGATAAATCACAAAAAACATAGTTTTCAATTAGGAGCAACATTTTGAATGTTGCTTTTGGATTTTTGGCTTATTTTTGATTTTCATACATTAATTCTAGTGACTTACCCTCTTGATAACTTATTAAAGCTTCTCTTAGCTCAGGAACAGTTTTTAGGCACTGGACTGTTGCATTCATATAACAAGTATTACCTAGATTTGTAAGGCCAGCTGGAAGATCGAGCTAAAAAATACAAAAACCTTGATTCTTCCAAAAAGGAGTTGCTAATCAAAGTATATTGCTACCGTGGAGGAGCGGGATAGAATATCTCCCCCGGTACGTTCTGCCTGTCGTAGGAGGCGACTTAAAGAACAATCTAGATGGTAGATGCCCAGATCCCACCAGCATCGCCCGGTGTGATACCATCGCATCGGCTTAGGCTGCGTGAAGTTGCTTAACGTTTCGTGGTTGTGCCGATGTCCCGGACTGTGGGACCAAATAGCATGATGAGGCACCTGGATACAAAAAATTCCGGAGGTAAAATAGCCCCCCGTTCGGATCTCCGGGTGGGGGCTGGTTCAGGTGCGTCGACATACAGAGATCAGAATTTTAAAATGGATTTTTGCAACATACGAGGTTTAAACGCGAACATAAATTCAGTGCACCAACACCTGCAATCAAACAAACCTCATGTACTCGCTCTCTGTGAAACCAAGGTCAGTTCATCGACCAGCACAGTTAACTATCTTTATCCTTGGTACGACTTCTATTCCCGATTTAGGCGTAACTTTGGAATCTGTCTTTTTGTCAGAAGCGCCCCAACGAGAAGAGGCTCTGGAGCCCCCAAACTTTGATGTTATGTGGTTAAAAATAACGACTCAACCAACCACAAGGTTCATCTGTATCCTGTATCGACCACCAAGCGATACTAACTTTAGAGCACTTTTCGCTTCTCTTGCAGACACCATCGATCACTTACAAATTAACTATCCAAATGCCGAAATTGCCATCCTGGGCGACTTTAATCTCCACAACATCAACTGGCTTAAATATTCAAATACTACCGATGAACAAGGTCGTGAAGCCAAATCATTTTCAATCAGTTGTGGCTTAACTCAGCTTATTGACGAACCAACACGGATCCTTGATCGAGACGGGGAGTTCGTCAGTCTTCTTGATCTGTTTTTAACCACCAATCCGGAGATTTACACGGTCAGCGTAAATCCGCCATTAGGTTCTTCCGACTATAAACTATTATCGACATCGAGTATCTTCCTAATCAGTGACAAGAGAGGCGCCTAAACCGCGCAAGATTTGGCACTACAAATCTGCTAAATGGGAAGATTTCATGAAATATTTTCGAACTTTCCTTGGTTAGACGTTTGTTTTCGATCCGATGACCCATCTGACTGCGCCAAGGAGGTTTCCGATGATATTTTGGCTGGTATGGAGGCTTACATCCCTTTTTCGAAGAAATGCCCTTCCAACGGCAAGCCTTGGTTTGACCGAAAATGCAAAGAAGCTGTTGCTTCTAAACATCTTGCAAACCGACATTGGCGTGAAAATCCTAACACCATAAATCGTAACACCTTTGTTAGTGCCAGGAACAGATGCAAAGAAATTATCGACGAAACCAAGGAGGCACACAATCAACGGATTAGAAACAAGCTTCTCGCTTGTCCCAACAATTTCAGGTCCTTTTGGTCAGTCGCTAAGGCAGTTAGTCAAAATTTCATCAAATCCACCATACCACCACTCACACGGCCGGATAATTCTATTGCAACGACACCTGTTGAGAAAGCGAACTTGTTGGCTGAACTCTTTGCTTCACATTCTACTGTCGATTTCCAAGGAAAAACACCCCTAATATTCCCATATCAAGGGCAGTCAAGGATGCCCGATATTGTCTTCAGGCAGCGTATCATAAAACGTATTTTGATGAAGCTAGACACCAAAAAGGCTTCTGGCGCTGACGGAATACCTGCCATAGTTCTCAAAAACTGTGCGAGGGAACTAACACCAGTTTTCTGTAGACTTTTCAACCTATCTTACAGAAAGGGAATATTTCCTTCCTGCTGGGCAGTTCAGCCAATACCTAAAAAAGGCAAGAAGACCTTGCCAAATAACTACCGACCAATCGCACTGCTTTCAATAATATCGAAAGTCATGGAAAAGGCTATCAATCAGCATCTTCTAAAATATTTTGA
The DNA here is from genome assembly GCA_019049505.1 of Pachyrhynchus sulphureomaculatus. NCBI lineage: Eukaryota > Metazoa > Arthropoda > Insecta > Coleoptera > Curculionidae > Pachyrhynchus > Pachyrhynchus sulphureomaculatus. The sequence continues at coordinate 159,952,553 of CM032446.1, forward strand.
AGGATTCAACATTATTAGCGATCACCAATATGGCTTCCGTAAAAATAGATCAACAGGAAATCTCCTGTCTTATGTAACACATGTTTGGAACAATGCAATTGAACACTTTGGAGAATCTCGAGCGGTTGCTCTTGACATATCCAAGGCATTCGACCGTGTTTGGCACGATGGGCTGTTGGCTAAGCTACGTTCTTATGGTATGTCTGAAAAGTTCTGTTTGTGGCTCTCATGTTTCCTCAGAGAGCGTTCTTTGCTAGTGGCAGTCGACGGATTTCTTTCTAACACCTTCACTATCAACGCCGGTGTACCCCAAAGCTCCATACTGTCTCCTCTTTCTCATTTATATTAACGACCTGCTGGAAAAGACCAAGAATCCAATCTACAGCTTTGCAGATGACAGTACACGTATCTCTTCATTCGCTTTGAATGCTCGGACATCGGCTACTTAGACGAATATCCGCAGACAGCAGGAAGTCATTCAACTTAACAAAGACCTGGAAGAAATTCTATCTTGGGGTGACAGTAACCAAGTGGAATTTAACGCTACAAAAACACAGGCGGCAGTTTTTTCCAAAAAGTTAACGTTGCTGAACCCGACATAGTTATGTCGGGGCACTCCATTCCTCTAACATCGTCACTCAATTTGTTGGGCATTAATTTGGGAGCAAATATATCCTGGCATGAACATGTTGCAGGCATAACAAGGAGAGCTTTTCAGAAGTTGGGAATATTATTTCGAACCAGAAAGCTTTACACTTCACAACAACTGTTAATTCTTTACAAAGCTCAAATTCGAACAACTATGGAATACTGCTCCCAAACATACACTGCATTTGTTGGATTTTATTCAGAGAAGAGCTGTTTGTCTGATTGGAGACCCGGAACTGACAGGTGGCCTTGATTCGCTGGAACATCGAAGAACGGTTGGCGACTTGAGCCTATTCTACAAGTATTTTCATGGAAAGTGGTCGAAGGAAGTGGCCCGTTTAATTCCTCCCAGAGCAGTGTATGTTAGAAGTACACATCACGCTAATACTTCACATCTGTATGAGGTTCAGCTTGTTACTCCTTGTACAACACTTTTCAAGCAGTCATTTATATGGAGAACATCATCCCTTTAGAATAATTTGCCCAGGACTGTGTTTCCCAACGAGTACAATTTACAGCGATTTAAGAACAACGTGAATCGCTTTCTCCGCACATGTGTTGCTCCTGTAGCGCTTTAGGGATTTCCCTGTAGCACATGTGCTAGACCCATAAAAAAAAAAAAAAACTCTGGACAAACATTCCTTTTTCTTCCATGAATTGTTAAAAATTACCCCTTTTTGTATAATTACTAGATGGTGAGTATTAAAAATCTAGTTTTTTTAATATCTTAAGTTTGTTGCATCAGAATTTCATGAAAATTTCATACAATCTATATTTTATCATTGTCCTAATGGTTTTTTTTTAACACATTCAACAAAATATGGTGTATTTAAAATAATTTCACATTATACAACATGGCTCAGCAAAATCTGCCTAAAGGTTAATTTGTAATTCTTGTTTTGAACTACTTTTTTAAGTATTTTTCTAATACACTAAATTTTTTATAGCATATTTATAATTATTTCATAACACTTTAGTGTGTGGAAGTTGCATCTGTGTGAAAATTTATTTTATTTTTTTATGTACAAAAAGAGTTTACATCTAGTGTTTGATGAAGCTTGAGAAAACCAGAAGTTGACTATAATTTTTTCAATAAATGACATAAACTACACCATATAAAATGCAGGTTTTTTCTATAAAGATTTGGTTAGTCCTCTAATTACCAAACTAATAATTTTATGCTATGGCACATAAAATCTAATAAATGCTATACCAAAAAAAAAGTTGGTAAAGTATGTAAATACCTATATAATTTCTATTTGAAAAAATAAATACTCACTGCATTTGCCAATTCAGCCTCATTCATATCTTCTACAAAAACAGTCTTTTCCACTGGTTCTTTTGGGACATCTTCCTCCTTACTACCCATTAATAAAACAGTTACATTCTAAAAATTAAAAGATTATTAAGAATGAATAATTTTTTCTAGCAGAATAATAAATCAATTAATTTAATTTTATACTAGAAACAATCAAAATCAGCAATAAACAAATCTTAGTAGAAAGAGTAAAAAACCTAATAATACATCTTACAATGATGTTCAAAATTAAATTTTATATAAAGTAAAATTTGACATATCCAGTTTTTCTCCTAATAGAAGTCTCTATCCTCGAAAACATATTTTATAGAAAAAAGTTAATATTGTAAACTAGGTGGCTACCCTATTTTTTTAAATGACCTATTCAATTTTATTTGTTCATATATTAAAGGATATACAGAGAGAAGTGTCTTTTATTAAATAATTAAATGCCTAAATAAAACATTAAAATGAATGTTAAATGAAATTTTTAATAAACAACTTTTTTGAGAGCAAATTTGCATATAAATAACATATAATTAGAATTCATGTTTCCGCTTAGTTGACCGAAAATTGATGTTTTTTAGTATGACATGAAGAAATTTTATTATTATTTGCCATTTAATATTGTTTTGTTACTTTAAGTTTAGAAAAGCTGAATTTTAGGCTCTTTTCACATATTTCTTACTTTAAGAATTGTCAACATTTTTCTATTTTTTGACTTTTATACTATAAACAAATGTACCTACTTTAAAAACTCTTTTTGTATTTAGGTTTTAGATTGACGACAATAGAGCTAGCCTGTCAACCAGCATTCAGAGTAGGTTTTGGAGAGAGTATATGTACCCAAAATAGATCAACTTAAAAGAATTTTAATTTTAAAAATGGATTTCAAAACTTCAATGTATGTAAGTTCAAAAAAGAAATATTGTAATATCTTCATAAATAGTGCTACAAGAATTCTCAAAAACCGCTTACTTTTTGAACTGTTACACTGGTTTGCCTTCTTAAAAATATTTATGTAATTGTTGTATGTCCTATCCTGTATAGTATAAGTCTGAGTATTTTTTTATATAAAATTTAAACAAAAAAATGGTAAAAAAAACTCAGCTTACAAAGCAAAAATTTAAAACTGCATAAATTAAAAAAAATCTTTTTGGAGGCGTCTAGCTTAGCTCTCTAAAAGTATAACAAAGAATTAGAAGTAATTATCAACAATGATTCAGCATTTTTTAGAAATAGGAAATACTTACATCTTTCAATTTAAAATTGCTCCAATCGTCATCTTTTAAAGTAACCCCTTTAATCATAACTTTCTGTCTTTCTGGTTGAACCCCTGTAATGGTAAAAAGCTGCGCCTTGAACATAAGGGGTGATTCATCTGTATTTGCTACAATATCTGGGTAGGTTTCTTTTCCCCATTTCACTTTTACTAAATAAAATAAAAGAGTGGTTGGTATATCTTAGGAAAATTCTTTAACTATCACTTCAAAATAAAAAAAAATAAAAACATTCCTAAAGGGTCGTTTGAGGTTAGAATATAAAATATAGGCTTTTGACTTACCTTTATACTGAGGCATTATATTTTTATTTTAATAAGAAACTACTGTTATAAAAGTACAAGATTACAGATTTATTAAAAAATTATAAAATGGAAATCACAGAGAAAGTCCGTTTATTCACGGTAAAAATCACTCTTGGACTACAAACCGAAAGTCATTCGGTATGTTCGGTAGAAAAACTGTCAAATGTCAATATTTTGACTAAACCGTCATTTGTCTTTACGCCATTTTTTCGCGATCATAAGTGCGACGGTAAGGGTGGATCCTCAAAGATCCTAAAAAACTGTAGCATAAATGGCTATTGACTCGCTTCCGTGTACACTGTAGCGCCTTAACGATAGATACCATATGTAAAGGAGCTGAAATCTTATTTAATATTTGCTTGTTTTCAGTTTTTAATGTGCAAAACCTATGCAATTTATTTATCTAACTAGGTCAAACTCAACGACTATGATATAGTTTTTTGGAGCTATTATATAAAAGCTGTGAGTTAATTTAAATTTCAACGAAACTTCGTTTTTATCTCATCGTGCATCTACGCGACGTTATCAGGGATATACAGCGTTTCTATTTTCTAAATAACGCCAATCTTTTTCCATCGAGGAACTTCTTTTAGTCTTTCAACGATGTCACATTGTTATGGTGGTTATATATTTTTGTAGAAAGCCAACTGCAGAAAATATGCTTTAAGACCTTTTTAAAACTATTCATCGCTGCAATATGTTTTATAAAATTTTAGTATTTGTTATATGGTTTCCATCATTATTATGAGATTTGGTTAGATGTCTCTACTGCAGAAAAATGATAAAGTTTATTCTGTTATTTCAATGATGGTCTAAATGATCTTACACACGGCTCACTCGTCGAACCACTAGTGGCGACGCGCCGTCGATAACAGTTGGTGTCCTATTTAAAACCATTGCTTATAAGCGAATTCGGAAACAATAGTTTTAAGTGGGACGGCCATTGCCAGAGATGGCGTGCCTCCAGTTAATGATGAGGCAGAGTTACTCTTGTGAAGGGGCACAACTTTTAAATTATACAGATTAGGGTGCCGGTTCTCAAATATTTTGCTAATTACGGTTAACTATCCAGTAATATTAGCTGAAATCTATGAAAAACTTATCTTGGTTCAGTACACAATCCTATCCTTGATAAGTGATACCTTTAAAAAGAATATTTTATACAGCCGATTAATTCGATTTATTTACGATTAAATTTAATAACTTCCAAATTAAAATGATTTAAGATTTTAGCTACTCAGAACATAATTTCATGACTACGACAAAAATCAATGAAAGGAAAATAATATACCCTAAGGTTTATTTGTTTAAATCAATTAGCAGTACTGAAAGAAATAAAAATGAAAGTGGTTATAATGTGTAATGTTTAGACTCATTTTAAGTGATCATTGTATGTGATAGATATGAAAGTCATTTTTATGCAGAGGTTTAAATTTCTCGATTGATTAATTGGTACTACTTTGTCATTATCGTAATGATATGAAGCTATTGATTCAATCAATGAATTTTAAAATTTGAGATATCAGCTGAATTATATTCAAAATGTTTACGGTCAATATTCTATTGCAAATTTTTATTTGTTGCACCTAATACTGTTAGTTACTACTTAATCTCTAATCCTCATTCTTAAATGAAACAGAGCAATTTTTAAAAAATATATCCACATCCATCAGTGCAATTTAAAAAAAAACGAGTCCACGATATTGTTGTATTTGGCCGATAATCAAATAAGTAGACAGTACTACTTTTTATTACTTTTTAAACGTCAAATGCCACTACTGGCAATTGTCAATAACAAAAGTGAAAGTTACTAATGTGTAACTAAATTGGTATCAAAAAATTTGCCTTTCCCTGATTTCCTTATTTTTTTTTCCGAGGTTGTCGAGCGGAAATGTGTCGTTAATATTTTTAAAATTTTAACAAAATTAGAAATACTCTTTCTCAGAAATCGGGACACAAAAACTGAGTGTGTAATGTTCTTTTGTTGTGACAGTTGAATGAGTGAATGGTGTGATAAAAACAATAAAAATGGGCAATTGTTTTAGTAACCCAGCGACAACTGATAGACAGGAAAGGAATAGGGGGGAAAGGCCCGTGCAAATCGACAACGATAATATTCAACCTGCTAACACTATTCAAACACCTACACCTATAGAACCTACAAGACCTCCTGTAGTTAGCCCAGAACCAGAACCCACCAATGCTCGTATATTTGTAGCATTGTATGATTACGATGCAAGAACTGACGAGGATTTAAGTTTTCGTAAAGGAGAACATTTAGAAATTTTAAATGATACACAGGGTGACTGGTGGTTAGCTAGAAGTAAACGGACAAGACAAGAGGGTTACATTCCATCAAACTATGTTGCTAAGCTAAAGAGTATTGAGGCAGAACCGTAAGTGTTTTTTACTGAAAATGTTTTTGTTTTTTTTATGGCAATGTATTTAACTTTGTTCACCAAAATTCACTACTGCCATGTAAATGACAGATAAATGTAAACATGAAGAGCTAGATTCACTTCTAGGGTCTAATAGTTAAACCTGTTCGAATTGCCATAGAATTTAAAACTTCTAGTTGTCCAGTTGACATTTGATTTTGACAGTATAATATTTTGTTTTGCAAATATTACCAAATAAACATTTTTAAAGAAACTTATAAAAATAGAGAAGTAAGACCCCGAGACAAGAAGGAAATATAACAGTTTTACCACATGAGGTGAAAAGTCCTGAGACTTTTGAAGAAAAAACAAGGTTTTTGCTGAAAATTGATTTTATTCTTCAACAGAGTTTCCTTTAAGAGCGATTCATTTATTTCAGTGATCTTTCATATAGTATGATTTGTCTAGCTCTCTAAAGTAAGCCTCAGTTTCCCATTCAACTTTTTATTTGAGCCAAATCTCTTTCCCTAGAACCACCTTTTTAAATTTGGAAAGAGGTAATAATCACTGAGGGCCAAATCTGGTCAATATGACGGATGAAGAAGCAACTCATAGTGCAATTGGTCCAATCTTACCATCGATTTTATGGAGTTGTAAGCTGGTGCATTATCTTGGTGAAACAAGACTTTTCTTCATTAAATATGGCCTTTTCTCCTTCACCATTCAAACAGTCGAATAGCGCAACATAATAGTCTCCGGTGATTGTTTGTGAAACATACTTGCTAAAACCTATCCAGCTGATATTTGTGTTTTTGAATGCTTCTGTCGGCTTTCATTTAGTTCCAGCCACTCTGCAGACTGCCGGTTGGACTCAGGCATGTAGTAGTGGATCTATATTTCATCTGTTGTTATGAATCGATGCAAAAATTCTTTTAGATTGTGCCGAAACAGTGCTAAACCGTGTTCCGAATCTTCGACACGTTGCTATTTTTGATCAGTCTCGAAAGTGTTCAGCACATAACTTTTTCATATACAAATATTCTTGCTAAATATGCCTTACATGTTTTGTTGATATCTTCCCGAAGTCAGCTTTCTCTTTCACTCTGAGGTCATCCAGAACTTATGGATGTCTGGAACATGGTGCATCGTTGATGCTTTTACAACCGCATTTACTATAAGTTCATTAAACCATTGACTTATAGTTGATTTTGACGGAGGAGATGTGTCATAACACTTCTCAAACCCTTCTTAGGTTTTGACTGTATTTTTTCCCATTAACAGCAGTGTTTAATAAACACACAAAAATTTTTTTGTTCCATCGTTTTGCAAAAATCAAAAGTAGCATCATGCAAACTGTAACTCACAAACTAATAGACAAAATTTTACATGAATCTGCTGAGAGTTAACTAACTGAAAATCATATAGATTTTTTGTTTGTGCTGCCATCTCTCAGAAAGTCTCGGGACTTTCACCCCGTGTAGTAGAATTTTACTACATTTTATTTTTATTATCATAAATCAAAAGGAATTCTCTGATTTTGTACTACACAACATCATAACTTTAGTAGGCTGATTAGTGCTCCTGTTGTTAGACCAGTTTTAGAGTTAGGCCTTTTTAGTGAAGAAGGGAGTTAAATTTTATTACTTTTAAACTATAAAGTTTTTTATATTCTAAGTTCAGCTTAAATTTTTGAGGAGATGGATTGCTAGCTTGTCAGTTCCTCTAAAAATATCCTACTAGTACATAGTTAAATTTGATCCAGTCATTATTGTAGCTAAAAACAACTTTATAGGAGATTAAATTCATTCAAAATCAAAATTTATCATTAATATGAACTGGAGATTTTATGTAAGTCAAAACTAAGTTTGTAAGAAATTGGACCCCGGACATAAAGATAGGAATTTGGATCGTACTGAAAATATCAGAGTTTTTAATATGTTGTACTTTATAGTTTCCTGATTGAAAGTCCTAATGGGCGCAAGGTTGAGAAATAAACAGATTTTGAGATATCAGAGGTTTAACAGGGAATATTTTCGTTAAGAAACCAATGTTATGAGTATGTTAAAGTTATCATCATTGCATTTAAAACAGATTCATAGCATTTATATTTATATAAATATATTCTGTATATTGCAATAAAAAATGTGATACATATGATGTTAAGGTTAAGGTAAGATGTAGATGTAAGTAGTTGCAATATTAGCCAAATAGATATATATAACGCCATCCATAAAACAAGTGACAGTTTATCAATAGGTCCAGATAGGATACCAATAATGTTTTTGAAAAGTTGTTATATTGTGTCCAGTATTATAAGTTTTATTTTTAATAAGCCTATTTTAGAGGGGGAATTTCCTGATGCATGGAAACTATCATATGTGACTCCAATTTATAAAAGCGAAGACAAATCCTCAGTAAAGAATTATAGGGCGGTCTCCAAAGCATCTATAATAGCGAAGGTGTTTGAATCATTTGTTGAATCAGAGGTAAAGCCCCATTTCCACATATATTAAGCGATTGTCAACATGGGTTTATACGGGGGCGTTCCACTGTTACCGATTTACTAGTCTATGAAAATGAGCTTAGGAATGCAGAAACCACCAAACAATTATATGTAATCTACACAGATTTCGCAAAAGCATTTGATAAAGTTAACCATAATCTACTAATTTATAAACTTGAGCGTTCGGGCATTTTCGGTGGCTTATTGAGATGGTTCAGAAGTTATCTTTCGGATCGTAAGCAGATCGTAAAGATTAAGGGTTTTATATCAGATGAAATCATAGTCATATCTGGTGTTCCACGGGGTTCTCACCTATCTCCACTCCTTTTTTCAAACTTTCTAAAATATTCAAAATTTTTTTTATATGCAGATGATTTAAAGATATATAGAATAGTGGAATCAGTGGAAGATTGTTATAAATTGCAACTAGGTTTGGAAAGTTGAAAGGATTGGTGTCAATTAAATAATATGATTCTTAATATAGAGAAATGTCAAGTTATGCAATTTTATAGAAAGAAGAATTTTTAAAGTTTAATTATAAGATTGATAACGGTATTCTGAAGAGGAGTGATGTTATAAAGGATCTTGGGGTGTATTTCGATAAAAATGTAAATTTTAATTTTCACATTGAATTTATGACAAAAAAAGCTATGAAAATGTTAGGTTTTATTAAAAGATCATTGTCTGATTTTACCGATATTAAGTATTTTAAGGTTTTATATTGTTCATTTGTCAGATCAGTATTAGAGTATGCTTGTCCAGTATGGTCACCATGCTACAAGACATATGTAGATTTAATTGAGTGTGTGCAAAAAAAGTTCCTGAGATTCATAGGGTATAAAATGGGAATAACAGTGGAAAATATTGCATATGAGGAAATAATGAATTTGTTAAATTTACCTAGCCTTGAAGACAGGAGAAAGATAACTGATATTTGCACACTACATAAAGTTTTAAATTCTGCAATTGACTGCCCAGAACTTTTGGAGACGATTGGACTTAATACTCCTCAAAGAACAGCACGTATAACAAATTTGTTTCATTTACTACTTCACTGAACAAATTACAGTTTATCATCAACATTGACTATATCGTGTGCTATGGCTAATGCTATTAGTAGAGTCACCAATATAGATTTATTTAGTGATAACATTCAAACCCAAAAAATAAAACTAGACAGGTTTTGTGATGGTGCTTCGGATGAGGAAACTCTTATTATGTTTTTAGTAATATGTAAATGTTATTAATTATTTATTTATTTATAACAGTTATATGTGTACTTGTGTATTCTTATATAGAAGTGCATCTGTGCATTCATGTGTGCATGCATATATATGTTGTTTAGGTGATTATGTTTGTGTGGATAAACATGAATATAATCAACACTGTTTATTTGAGTATTTTTGCACAAGCTTTTAAACATATTTGAGTAGGTAGGTGTGCTTGTGGGTCTGACTGAGTATGTGCGTGTAAGCATGTGCATGCATGTTTCATCTCTTCGTTAGGTATTATATATGTACCAAGTTTGAAACAGAATGACAAAAATGATTGACTATATTTTTCATTATCTAGGAGCCCTAAAATGTAAAAAATAGTAAAAATCTCAGGGGGTTTTTTTTCACAAATACAATATTTTCCTTTACCAAGGATAGCAAAAATGAAACCTACTTAGGGCTGGGAAAGATCCAGGAAAAAAATGGCTTGTTACTAAAAATGCAAGTACAGTTATTATTTTTAATTTTTGGACCAATTTTCTGATATTAAAACGTGAATAAATTTAAAGATTAACTAAAAGTTTTTATTAAAAAAGAAAATTGGAAAAATGGCAAAAAAATGAAAGAAAAATTAAGCAGCGCGTTAAAAAGGTATTAGTATTAGTAAACTTTATTTATGTTCTTGTTTGTAAATTTTTACTTACAGAAAGTGTTTGGTTCAAATTAACAATAAATTTTGGTTCTAAATAGCTTCCTGCTTACAAAACATTGTCTTTATTACGTTTTTACATTAGATATATAATAAAATTCACTTATTATTATAATATCTTCCACATTTTAGTAATTTAAGCTGTTTTAAAGTGGTTCTTTTGATATAATAATAGTTTTGACATTAGATTTATTGATAAAATTAGACATGAAGTCTTTGGATCGGCAGTGCTTCAAAGAAAAGGGATTAACCTCTTAGCGTAGAATTATATCTTGATTATAGTTAGGCATGGAAGATTTCGGGGAAACCGTGATAGTTAGGTTGGATAAAATTTTAATTTTCAGAATTGCCAAAAGGATCTTTCTGGTTTGTTCACTAGTTGGAGAGGGACTAGTAGGAGCCACAGCTACTACTACTACACCTACTACTAACAAAATTAAATTTCAATATGTATCTATATTACAATTTTTAAGACCTTAATAGTCTAGGAATATTATTGAGATAACAGAAAAAGCAGACAAAGAAATAAAATACAAGATACACTTACTGCAAGACGAAACGATAAGGGACCTATATAGACAACAATTAGATCAAAAATTAAATGAATTTAACTATGATAACCTCCAACAGATGTATGACCACGTAAAAGAATGCATCAGTCGGGCGGCCCTAGAAGCATTAGGTAAAGCAGACAACGAGAATAAGAAACATAAAATTAGAATCTGTGAAAAAAACCAAAGAATCTTTAAAGGAAAGAAAAAAAGACTATATGAAAAATATAAAGAGAAAAATGCAGAAAGGAGAAGGATGATAAACTAAGAAAAGAACGAGAGATGGGAAAAAGTGTGCGAACATATAGAACAGTATATAGGAGGAACTAGAAACACAGTCATGGAGAATAATTAAAGCATTAAGGACCAACAATAGAGAGAAGACGTATATAGAGTATATCCCAGAAAGCGAGTGGGAAGAATATTATAAAAAACTGCTAACAGAAGATAGACAAGAATTCCAAGAAGAGAACCCTGAAGAAGAACAGAATAAGGAAAAAAAGAGATAGAGCTAAGCTGTGAAGAGGTAAAGAAGACAATAAAATACTCAAACATAATAAATCTGCAGGGCCTAGAGGTGTGGTAAACGAAATGATTAAGTACAGGTCTAATAAATTATATTGAATGCTGAGAAACATGTTCCACAGAGCGATAAATGGAGAAAAAATACCAGAGGAATGGTGAAAAGCCTATATAGTATCTATATTTAAAAAGGGAGACCGCAGAAAATGCACAAACTATAGAGACCTAAGCATAATATTGAGTATGGGGCGTTCGTATGGAAAAATTATTAAAAATATCATAGAGGAAAATATAAAAGGAAAAATTGGAGAAGACCAAGCAGACTTTACGGCCGGCCTATAAAACAAACAATGGAAAAGAAAGAAGAATACACTAAAGAAGGATTAGCAATAAACTTTGATAAAACGGAATATCTAACAACAAAGGGAAATGTGGAAAATCTAGAAGTCGATAATGAAATAACAATCAAAGGAACTGATAGATTTAAATATTTAGGAACCATCATTTCAAAAAACGCAACATCAGAAGAAGAGATCAAAGCTAGATTAGGCCAAATGCGGACATGCATAAGACAATTAAATTCGATCCTATGGGATAAACACATTACAAAGAGAAACAAAACATGCATATACAAAGCATAATGGCATACGGGTCAGAAACATGGACGATCAACAAAAGAAATAAATCTAAAATTAACGCGGTAGAGATGGAGTGTTGGAGAAGATGCTGTAGAGTGACATATGTGGAGAGAATTCCAAATGAAGAAATAAGAAGCAGAATGAACATCAAAGAGAACGCAATAACACCATTGAAGAAAAACGATTAAAATGGTATGGACACATAAGACAGAGCGAAGATAATAGGTGGATAAAGAAAATAACGGAGTGGGGCTCTATAGGGAGAAGAAAAAGAGGAAGACCCAGACGATCGTGGAGAGACGATGTGGATGAGATTCAAAAGGGAAGCAAAAAGGTTTGCTCTCTCAAAATGTTTCTATTCTTTTAATTTTGATCAATAATTTTTAGTTAACAATAATTGTAAGATTTTGTCCTCTGTACGGTGTCTTATATTTTGTTGGCTATATGTATATATTCTACTTTTTTATGACGTTGCTTTTTTACGTTATGTAATCTTGATGGCAATAAAGGAGTGTATAAATAAATAAATAAATATATTTATATATATATATATATATATATATATATATATATATATATATATATATATATAAATATATTGTATTCTTTGTTACATGATATTGTTTCATATTTAATGGTTTAGGCAGCGTATTGCAAGAGAGTGCGCTAGCGGCAAACTTTTTTTCGAATTGATTCGCTATTATCGTCACTGCTTATTTCTTATATTATCTAAGGTAATAAAATATATTTCTTATAACCTGTCCAGAGAACATATGTATAATTCTGAAAAAAAACGTAAATCAGATAAATGGTTCTCGAGTGATAAGTGCACTAACGGACAGACAGACAGGCAGAGAGACGTTGCATTATATATATTATATTCTTTGTTACATGATATTGTTCCATATGTAATGGTTTAGGCAGTGTATTGCAAGAGGACGCGCTAACGGTAACCTTTTTTTCGACTTGATTCACTATTATGGTCACTGCTTATTCCTTATGTTATCTAACTCAATAAAATATAAAAATCTTGAAAGATTCAATATTATTAGCGATCACCAATATGGTTTTCGTAAACATAGATCAACAGGAGATCTTCTGACTTATGTAACACATGTTTGGAACAACGCAATTGAACACTTTGGAGAATCTCGAGCGGTTGCTCTTGACATATCCAAGGCATTCGACCGTGTTTGGCACGATGGACTGTTGGCTAAGTTACGCTCTTATGGTATGTCTGAAAGGTTCTGTTTGTGGCTCTCATGTTTCCTCAGAGAGCGTTCTTTACGAGTGGTGATCGACGGATTTCTTTCTAACACCCTCACTATCAACGCCGGTGTGCCCCAGGGCTCCATACTGTCTCCTACTCTCTTTCTCATTTACATAAACGATCTGCTGGAAAAGACCGGGAATCCAATCTATAGCTTTGCAGGTGACAGTACGCTTGTCTCTTCATTCACCCTGAACGCTCGGACATCGGCTGTTCAGGCGAATATCCGCAGACAGCAGGAGGTCGTTCAACTTAACAAAGACCTGGAAGAAATTCTATCTTGGGGTGACAGTAACCAAGTGGAATTTAACGCTACAAAAACCCAAGCGGCAGTTTTTTCTAAAAAAGTTAACGTTGCTGAACCCGACATAGTTATGTCGGGGCACTCCATTCCCCTAGCATCGTGGCTCAATTTGTTGGTCGTTAGTTTGGGAGCAAATATGGCTTGGCATGAACATGTTGCAGGCATAGCAAGGAGAGCTTCTCAAAAGTTGGGAATATTATTTAGAACCAGAAAGCTTTACACCCCACAGCAACTGTTAATTCTTTACAAAGCCCAAATTCGACCAACTATGGAATACTGCTCCCACGTTTGGGGCTCCGCTCCCAAACATACACTGCATTTGTTGGATTCTGTTCAGAGAAGAGCGGTCCGTCTGATTGGGGACCCGGAATTGACCGGCGGCCTTGATTCGCTGGAACATCGAAGAACGGTTGGCGACTTGAGTCTGTTCTACAAGTATTTTCATGGAGAGTGTTCGAGGGATGTAGCCCGCTTAATTCCTCCCAAAGCGGTGCATGTTAGAAATACACGTCGCGCTGGTGCTTCGCATCCGTATGAGGTTCAGCTTGTTACTCCGCGTACAACGCTTTTCAAGCAATCTTTTATATGGAGAACGTCATCCCTTTGAAATATCTTGCCCAGCGCTGTGTTTCCCACCGAGTACAATTTACAGCGATTCAAGAACAACGTGAATCGCTTTTTCCCGCACTCGTGCCGCTCCTGGAGCGCTTTAGGGACTTCCCTGCAGCACGTATGCTAGACCCATAAAAAAAAACCTAGCCAAAGAACATATGTATGTTTTAAAAAAAAAGCACGTAAATCGGATAAGTGGTTCTCCAGTGATAAGCGCACTAACGGACAGACAGACTAACAGACAGACAGAGAGACGTTGCATTTTATATATATTATAGATATTCTGTGCTACATGATATTGTTCCATATTTAATGGTTTAGCATGTTTAAAAAAAAGCACGTAAATCGGATAAGTGGTTCTCCGGTGATAAGCGCACAAACGGACAGACAAACAGAGAGACGTTGCATTTTATATATTATAGATATCCTTTGTTACATGATATTGTTCCATATTTAATTGTTTAGGCAGTGTATTGCAAGGGAACGCGCTAGCGGCAAACTTGTTTCACTATTATCGTCACTGCTTATTCCTTATGTTACCTAACATACGTGTTTTTTAAAAAAAAAGCACGTGAATCGGATAAGTGGTTCTCCAGTGATAAGCGCACTAACGGACAAACAGACAGACAGACAGACAGAGACGTTGCATTTTTATATATATTATATTGTTAGTTCAAGTTCAACATTTGTCACCATTGTTATTTTTTTGATATTTTATGTATATATATATATATATATATATATATATATATATATATATATATATATATATATATATATATATATATATATATATATATATATATATATATATATATATATATATATATATATATATATATATATATATATATATATATATATATATATATATATATATATATATATATATATATATATATATATATATATATATATATATATATATATATATATATATATATATATATATATATATATATATATATATATATATATATATATTATAGAAATAATACGTATACGCTTTTTTATATTCCTTGATTAATTATATGTCACAAGGAAAGTCATTTGTTGACGTTTTTGAATGTCTACTATAATTATTTTGTTTGTAAAAATAGTTTCGCGAATGGCTTGACCAATACTATGATTGTCAGAAAACTATAATTTTTCGACAGTAGATCATTTAAAAAAGAGGACAACAATGTCAAAACTTTATGGATATTAGTTAGGCGTTATGAGGACTGTGGTAATATAAAGGGTGATTCATTTAGAGGTACTTTTTTTTAAATAAAAAAAAATGAATAAAAACAATTTTATTTTATAATCTTTATTATCATATAAAAGAACCATTCTTTACAATTATTTCTTAAAGATAATTTCTTTCAAATGTTGTCCGCGACTACGGTTAACAACGTCCATTCTGAAGTTCCAATTTTCAATGACGCGTGTGAGTATTTCGAGTGGTATTTGGCCAATGACTCGAGTAATATTGGCCTCCAATGCCTCAATTGTAGCTGGCTTATCTATGTAGACTTTAGACTTTACATAGCCCCAAAGGAATAAGTCAAGAGGTGTGATGTCACATGATCTAGCCGGCCAATTCACTGGTCCAAAGCGTAAAATGATCTGTTCGCCGAATTGCTCTCGCAGTAAAGCCATGGTTTCACGGGCTGTATGGCAAGTGGCGCCATCTTGTTGGAACTAAATTTCGTCGAGACCACGGACTTCAATTTCTGGCATTAAATAGTCTGTTATCATGGCGCGATAACGGTCACCATTCACAGTAACATTCCGGCCGGCCTCTGTTTTGAAGAAATATGGACCGATTATTCCACCGGCCCATAAACCACACCAAACAGTTGTTTTTTCTGGATTTAATGGCAGCTCTTGAACCTCTTCAGGTTGTTCATCACCCCAAATACGGGCATTTTGTTTATTCACGAACCCATTAAGCCAAAAATGGGCCTCATCGGTGAACAAAATTTTTCTCGAAAACAGTGGATCTTCTGCAAGCTTGTCAAGAGCCCAACGACTAAAACGGAAACGATTCGGAAGGTCGGTCGGCTTCAGTTGTTGCACTAGTTGAATTTTGTATGCTTTTAAAGAAAGATCCTTACGTAAAATACGCCAAGTTGTTGAATATGACAGGCCAAGCTGTTGAGAACGGCGACGAATCGACACTTCACGGTCTTCGCGTACACTCTCCGCTACCGCCCCTATATTTTCTTCAATACGTGCTGGATGTGGTCTATTCGGTCGAGCATTATCCAATAATGAAAATTGGGTCTCAAACTTATTGATGGTAGAGCGAATTGTGCGTTCGGTAGGCCGATTATGTGGACCATAAGTTGCTCTAAGCGCCCGATACACATTCCTCGTAGAACGCCCATTTTCGTAATAAAGTTGAACAATTTGTAGACGCTGTGCCGGGCTAAGTCTTTCCATTATGAATTGTCAAACACTACTGAACAGGAATGCCACTTCAGTTGACACGACGCATGCGCAATCTGCAATTAAATCCCCATCACAAAAAGTACCTCTAAATGAATCACCCTTTAGAAATAAAAAAAATGCTGCAAATCCAAGCAATCAACACCTGAAAACCATCAGAAAGTCAAATCTGCCCTAAATCGGGATCCAACGTTAACTCTGCGTGATTTAGCAAATAAGATAAACCTGTCGAATGTATAAATCTTTTTTTTTAACGTAAAAAAAGTCCCAATCTACTGGATCGATAAAAACTGCAACAAGGACGAAATAATATTCTGATCTTATAAAACTAGCTGTCACTGCCACTGCACTTGCGGCTTACTTAAAAAGTACAACGTCGATTTTGTGTACCTTCGGGAAAATTCCTGTTGGGCTATTTGAAAAAGTAATTACTGATTACACAAAAAAACGTTGAAAATCAGCTATCAAATTTTGAGAAAGCATGGACAAGCCTACCACAGAAAGTTTAAACTGCTAGCTGTCGGGGTCCGATAATTGAGTTACTATTAGCGTACAAGTATAATTACTTAATTTTATACTCAATGAGTTGTGATTATTAGTACTAAAGTTGTGCAAGAGTATATTTTATAAATTTTCTACTTGCATCATTATTGTCTTCCTTCCTCTCATTCCGGCGTTAAATCAGTTTCTGTTATGAGGAAGCTCAAAAGGAATCGATGATCAATGGCCTGACCGTTATGTGAGCTGAGCTACTGTGGACGCGAGATTATGCTAAACACTACTATTTAATGCAAAAACGCGTAGTGAGAAAAATTATTATTTTCTTAAATGCCTAATTATTTAATATAAAGGAGATCTTGAGAGGAAATTTTGATCAATTCGATTCTGGCTGTTTGTCATGTGTAGTGATTATTTGAGTGACCGAGAGCAGTGGTTCAGATTTCATGTTAAATAATAATAATAACTAATATTGGTGCTTTGTACACTTAGTGTACAATAGTTTTTTTTGCATTATCGCTTTAAAAACTATTAATATAGAAAAGAGCAATACTTAATATTTTAGTGGTTTCAAAAATACTGCCTAGTCTCTATAGTTCCCGAAGTGCAACCTTGTAAGTATTTAAAGAAAAAAACAAAATTTTGCAACTCAGTATAGAAATTAAAACACATAACAATTAATCAAATGACTCAGATTAATTGGTATTAATGTGGTAAAGGTATTTATCAGTTTAATCCTTCAAATAAATTACTTCTTTGTTATCTAATTCATGTATGGAAATCACTTGCACCAATGCAAAACCAGTTAACATAATTCTATTGCTAGTTTTTATAATTTATACAACTGTATCAGGTCTGGGTTAAGGCGGGAATGTTTCTTCGTATAAGTTTCGAGCTGGCTTTAATTAAGGCTATTAAAATTTGTATCCGACTCACGCACCGAGGCACTTTATCCGGCCAAAATTATTTTTTGTTTTTAGATATTTTAAATAAAGTTTTATTTCTAAATATAGCAGTGAAAGCTTTTTGGAGTGCTTATTTTTACGAAAGATACATTTTAATATATAAAAAATAACTGGTCAAGTGCAAGTTGAACTTGCGCAATTAGTGTTCTGTACGTTGATTGCTTTTGAATAAAAATTTTTGTTACGGAGGTATAAAATGATCAGTGACTTCACAAAACACACCCCAAACAACAAAGTTTGTTTCCGACTTTTGCTGAAAACTGATGATCTTGAAATTTTTGTTGTTTTTATATACCAGATAAATTATTTATTAAAGGTAATGCACTCGTGATAATTTTCATTCACCCCGTGGAGAATATTTCAGAATTTTTTCAAAATTTTTGGATCAGTACTTTTTGAGATAGAGGGGGGGACAGCGATTTTTTCAAAATAATACAAAGAAAAGTGTGCGCATGTAAGGCATTGTATATATTTTTGAACTCATATTTTTACAAGCTTTAGTAAATTTTTTTTTCACTTCCGATTTCACCCCCCAAAACTAACTCATTAGTCAAAATTTAACTTTCAAAAATACATGGTTCTGATGAGGCCATTAATTCCTATATTAGTACCAAATTTCAAGTTTCTGTGGCAAATAATTTCGGAGAAAATCGGGTGTAACAGACGGACAGACACCGAAGTGTTCTTATAAGTGTGTAGTAGTGTGTATAAAAGTGTAGTTTTGGCTCCTGAATAAAAGCCGAATTTAGCTGGAATAGTGCGATTTAATTGCTGAAATTTGCACATTAAACCAATAGAATTACTAGGATGCACCCTGAAGTATAACAAAGACCTTTTTAAAACCGAAAAACGGATTTTCGTACAACATAACTACTAAACCACTGAAGAAGCCCCAAAGAACGACTATGAGTATGGATTCTTTCTACTTGCCTATTTTTCTTTCTGTTATTACCATATGGGTCCGACAATATAATGGTTTATTTTTATCTGAGGTTAAAACTATCTGCAACTAAATCATCGCATTAGTGACACCAAGTACGAAAATTTTATCCTACGTTTTGGTTTTAAATTAAAAGGAAATATCATTATCTACGAATATCTATTAAGGGCATATATGCACCTAGACATGGAACCGAAAAAAGTGTTTTTTTTTAGAGTTTTTTTTGGCGATAATATATAATTCAGGTTTTTATTTTATATATTAATACATAGCTTAAAATAAAATTTGTGAAATTTTAATTAAAAAATAACCCGTCAAGTGCAAGTTGAACTTGCGCAATTTGTGTTCCGTACGTTGATTGCTTCTAAAATAAAAATTTTTGTTAGGGAGGTATAAAATGATTAGTGACCTCACAAAACACACCCCAAATGAGTTTTCAACAAAGTTTGTTTTCGATCTTTACTGAAAACTGATGACCTTGAAATTTTTACTATATTTTTTTATATATACCAGATAAATTATTAAAGGTAATGCACTCGTGATAATTTTCGTTCAATGTACACCCCATGGAGAATATTCTAGAATTCTTTCAAAATTTTTGGATCAGTACTTTTCGAGATAAAGGGGGAAGACAGCGCGATTTTTTCAAAATAACACAAAGAAAAGTGTGCGCACGTAAGACATTATATATATTTTTGAACTCGTGTTTTTACACGCTTGCACTTGATACCCCACTCGATGACCTAGTAAAAAAAATTTTTTTTCACTTCCGATTTCACCTTCCAAAATTAACCCCTTAAGTCAAAATTTAACTTTCAAAACTACACGGCTCTGATGAGGCCATCAATTCCTATATTAGTACCAAATTTCAACTTTCTATGTCACATAGTTTCGGAGAAAATCGGATGTGACAGACAGACAGACCGAAGTGATCTTAAAAATGTTCCATACGGAACACTAAAAAACAATGGCGGCGCTACATCCTTTCCCCTGCGACCCCTTTTTAAAGCATTTAGCATTACGGTGTGCACGATTACTGGGAGCTGGATCATCTGTAATCAAAATTTCGAAAGTAGTTTACCAGAGGATCAATATTGTCTTTGAACGAAGGATTTAAAAAAAATTCATCAAATGGTATTGGTTTAAACAAAAAAACGATAAAATGACGTTACCGCGTTTTAAATTTCTATTAATTAAAAATAAAGTTCTTGATAAAATCAAAATTCCGTCGTTCAGATACAAGTAATATGTATAGAGAAAATATGTACCAAATTTCGTCAAAATCGGTTGAGTGGTGCTCGAGATATTTTGCACATTGCCAAGCGGTTTTCAAGCAAAAATAGTTTCGAGAAAAACGCGATTAAAGTTTTAGGTTTGAAAAATCAGGTTAAAATAGAGTAATACAAAAATAAACTCTTACCTGTAAATGAATCATCGACTCTAGGGCCATATGCTGAATCTTCATTAGCTATTTGAGCTTCTAGAATACTAACTTGTTGTCTATGACGCATTCTAGCTTCTTTTGTACTTTGTAGCAATTGTCGCTCAGCCAGGTCAATTCATTCTCCGTCCACTTTAGCTGCGTAGTCATGTGCATTTCGGCCACGATGAACTCCCATAGCTGTCATTATATTTAACATTGCCCCCTCATTAAAAATGCATGCTGCTATATAAGCAGCCATTTCAACGACTTTGTTGCCTGTAGGAATGATCTTTGGGTTGATCTCCAAACAATTTGATTATAAGTTTCGTGTTATTTTGAATAAATCCGCCGAGACATCGCTCTAATAATTCTTCTTTGCTCAAGTCCTCTTAAATTTATTCTATAGCTTCAAGAACAACAGGTTTCTTCTTCATTCATTCATCTCCTTTAGGATAATATTGTGGATGTTCAGTCAAGCTGTAATGATAATAAGTTGACCAAATACCCTCCTTCATAGCTTATACTAAGTCATGACAGTGTCGTCGTATAGCCAATCTATAATAAACCGCCATGCGAATATAGAACCTTAGAATAGCAGATGTGAATGCCTTGTCCCTTCTAAGGACAATTGACGAATCTCTTTGTATTGTATTCTAAAAGAAAACGGCACTTCTTTTAAACTGCTATAACTTCGTCATTTTTTAACCAATTCTTATGAAACGTGAAAATATTGTTAAAATATACTAAAAGAAAATGTAAAAATCCAAAAATTGAATTTTTTGTCCCAGATGATTAGGTATATGCATTTAATTTATTTTGTAATCTCCTTTTTCGAAGGTATTTCAGTAGTTTAGAAGCTACATACGGTAGTACGGCACATGGTTATTGAAAACATACAATTTACATTTTGCTCCAGAGGAAGACACAGTGTGTCGAAACAATTGTCAGCAGTAATATAATAAACATAAGTGGTGATCTTAAACAGTTGTTTAAATTTTCGTTCCTAGTTATTATGGATATCCATCAAGTAACGGCTAAGTCAGTGCAGATATTGATATGTCACATAATACATTTGTTACATTTAACAAGACAAAGAAATCCAATTATTGTTTTTGTACAATATACGTCGTATTTATTAAAACGTTAACTTAAATAAATTACATAAACATAAAACACCCATAAAATTATGAAAGTATCTAACACGTAGGCTGAAAAGTTTTTGGTCTGAAACATAGATGTCGCCCTTTTCAAAAAACCAATATGATTTTTAGGAAGTACCAACCTTCAAACGATACGTGTCAAAATTTCATGACATTTCGACGATTAGTTTACAATTTACAGTGGTTTTAGTGACGCTACTTTTGATATTTTCAAAACAATGGAAAAATCGAATTTCATGTGTTGATTAAACACTGTTTTTTGATGGGAAATATACCGTTCAAGCAAAGCAATGGCTTGATAAGTGTTACGGGGACTCTGCCCCTGGAAAATCAATCATCATTTACTGGTATGATGTATTTAAACGCGGTCGTATAGATACAAATGATGCTGAACGCTTTGGACGCCCAAATGAGGTAGTTACACCGGAAAACATCAAAAAGATCCACAAAATTGTTTTGGATGATCGTAAAGTGAAATTACGTGAGATAGCTGACACCCTAAAGATATCAAAAGCTCGTGTCGATCATATTTTGCATTAAAATTTGGGCAGAGAAAGCTCTGTTCGAAATGAGTACCGCGTGTTGTTGATTCTGAGCACTGTTTGGACCTGTTTAGGCGCAATAAAAGGGATTTTTTCGTGCGATATGTGACAATGGATGAAACATGGATCCACCACTATACACCGGAATCAAATCGGCAGTCAGCTGAGTGGACAGCGGCCGGTGAAAGCCGCTTGAAGCAACCAAAGACCCAACAGTCGGCTGGGAAGGTTTCGACCTCTGTATTTTAGGATGCGCATGGAATAATTTTCATCGACTATGCTGAGAAGGGAAAAACCATCAATAGCGAATATTATATAATGTTATTGGTGCATTTGAAGGCAGAAATCGCAAAGAAACGGCTCCAAATGAAAAAGAAAAAAAGCTCTTTCATCAAGACAATGCACCGTCTCACAAATTAATGGTTAGGATGGCAAAATTGCATGAATTGAAGTTCGAATTGCTTCCTCATCTACCGTATTCTCCAGATTTGGCCCCCAGCGACTATTATCTATTCGCAGTCCTTAAAAAAATGCTCGTGGGAAAGAGATTTGGCTCCAGTGCAGTAGTTATTTCTGAGAGGCCTGTTTTGAAGGTAAAGACAAATCCTTGTACAATAAAGGTATAGAAATGTTAGAAAAGCGTTAGACTGATTATATCGCTCTTGAAGGAGATCGTGAATAAAGTCGAATTTTGCAAAAAAAAATGTGTTTTAAGTAGCTAGATCAAAATCTTTTCAGCCTACGTATTAGATACGATTTTATTATAGCAACGAATAATACTTTGGAGTTTTGTAGTTGTATATAAGTCAGAAATTGCACATAGTAGCAAAGCGAACTCTCCTAATACTTACAATATAATGCGATACTACTACATTTTATGCTCGACTTTTATAAAAATCTTTACTTATTGGCAAAACCAGAGTTTTATGATAAAAGTAGGTTATATTAAAGTCACAATTATATAAACAGTTATTATGAGTCCATACTAATGAATTTGCTTCTCAGTCAAGCCTAAATGACTCGACGATTCTAAATGAAATTTGATACCCAAATTAGTTATTATGTTATAACTTTTTGACATTAATAGCTATTAAATTTATATCATTTATATCTCTTTTGTTTATGAATAGATCTGAATCAAATTTGAATTAAAGGTGAGAAATTAGTCAAAAAAAGTTTTTAGACGCATATCAAAATTAAAATACGTGTATCTCGTTTATTTATGAATCGGATACGAAGTTCATTAAAAAAAATTTGGTATCGACAGCTGAAAAAATTACAATTTCTAATTTCTTTCCTTTTAACGAGATATTGATAAAATTTGAACAGTACGTAATTGTGAGGTCTTTTCCAGATTTTTATTTTACATTTTCTGATAAAAACGTTTCTTTGGAGATATTCATCAGATGAATAGAATGATCTTGTCAACAACACAATTCAACTGCACAACTGGTTTTAAATTCCATGGCAAACAAATCAGGCCTAGGTTTTACACTCTTTTAGTGAAACTGACTGTAGATGCCTAATTTGAACGAAATCGTTAATAGTTTAGATCCTAGGTTGAACGACAGATACATACAGATACCCTACACACTTTTTTGGCGGCTTTGTGACAAAATTCCTGAAAATCTCAAATACATACTTTCTCAAAGGGGTGCTAGAAATTAGAAATACGCGTCCCTTAATATTTATTACTCTACTTGTACAGCTTGTCCCAAAATATAAGATCCCGATTTTTCCCGTTTTAAGTGGGCAATATAAAAATTCTGACCTTTTGTTTATGATAGGTTGCAGAGATGGACTTAAGAATTTTATTCATTAATGCAAAAAAATAAAATTATAAGTGTTTTTGGAGATGTTTATTTATAGATGCATGTAAAAACAAATGGATAAGAAGTACAAATATACAGTTTAAATGAATGGGGTTTACAAGAGGGGACATATTATATAAATAAAAATATATTTTAACTTAAGCCTAATTCGGTTTTACTATCGTTGTCATTAGCTGAGGTAATTATCAGTGGTTTTATATTATTTACATAAACATATGAATCTTCAACTTTAACAACGTGCTGAATGGAATTCTTCCAGCTTTCACAAGGCATATCATTTATAACTTTTTTTACTAATACACTGACACGCTTAAGTAGGAGAAACATTTTGTGCCCTTATTTTTGATTTAACAAATATGTTCAATTGGATTAGACACACAATAAAATGGAGGAAGCCGCAAAACAGTGTGTCCCATTTTGTCAGCCATACTATCACAGACATATTTCTTTTTCAATTTATAGTCTTTCAAAACTTTTTTTATAACTAAAGTCAAAATAAATATGTAACATATATTCCTGCATTTCCGATTTGGTGTTGGCTGCATTAGGAACCTCATTTAGTAGGCGACTATGGTAACTTGCATTGTCCATAACTATAACACTCTGTTTGGGAACATTTGGCAAAAGGGAATTTTGAAACCAATTTTCAAAAAGTTCTGCGGTCGTGTCTTCGTGATAGTCCAAACTAGAATCTTTTTGTTTTTTGCAGATAATAGTAGACAATTTGAAACCCAGCCCTTTTCAGATCTAGCATACAAAATGGTTATTCGTTGACCTTTATTTGAAGGTGCGTTAGTCTAACATTTTGTACTGCTGTCAGTTCACCCTTTTTGCACAGTGTCATGGCTATCGAACCATGTTTCGTTAGGGTAAATTATTAGCCAATTCTCTGATCGATACTTTTTAATTTATTGTAAATAAGTATGTCGCAAGATTCGTTATCTTTGTGAGTTCATCACTATTTGCCTTTTGTTGATTTTTCGGAATGTGAATCCCATTTTTATGAGAATTCTGTGAAGGGTTGATAGGCCACAGTGTATCTTGGTTCCGTCCTGCACCAGTCTTAATTTTATTTTGTCTAGTGTCGGCACCCACTGCTCTTCTTACATAGAATATATTTTTCTCCTGATGACGTTTTTTTCACAATCATCTACATGATGCATTTGAAAATCTTTCCGTTTTTTCCTGTTCCTAAGTGATGATTTTCCTACAATACCCTTAATCGTAGAAATTGGGGTTTTTGTTAGTTCACTGGTTTCTTGCAAAGCACTTTGTTTATTTAAATTTCTTTTTACTAAACTGTCGTAAACATTTTTCACTATTTGTTTAGCATCAAGTGATAAATGTTTTCTCTTACGATAGCCACTATTGCCATTTTCCCACGGACGCCACATAATTACCGTTAATTGTAATAACCATTACGTTGTAAGTTGTAAGTAAAACTAATAATAAAAATAATAAAAAGTATCTTTCGAATCTTAATGGGGACCTGTGGTCATTAGGCCTATATTATCAAATACTTAAATGGCTTCAAGCCGGGTTGACAGGTAGTAAATATATAGGTAAAAATAGACCCAATATGATTGCAAGTGCAAGTGCCGGCGGTATACATAGCAGGTAAAATAAAAATACGTTTATCGTAATACCTGGCAACTATGCATAAAACCCTAATCGGGTCGTTTATTGCCCCAATGAAAAAGCAAAAAGGAAGAATCTTATATCTTGGGATTTAGTATAAAGTAAATTGCATTTAAAATCGGTGCTATCCGTGTAAGTGACTAACCTGAACTAATTTTGAGGGGTAAAAATAAGAACATTTGACCAGGCTAAATTCCGGTAAAAATAATTTTTCACATTTACTTTGGCAACAATTTTTCTTTGTTTTTTATAAATGATGCTTTTACAAAACTATTGTGCTACTCAGTATATATCGCCATTGAGTCAATCATCGCTCCTGATGAAGCTGGTTAGCGAAACCCACGTCGAGAGCAAGAATAAAGTGTTTGATGTAGTGATATATACTGAATAGTGTCATTGTACCAAAGACTCCAAATTCCCAACATCGTAGTATAAAACTATGGTGAATTTTTACGACTGAAAAGCTGACAAAATTGTTAATTTCATTTGTATCATTAAATCTGCATTCAGGAACGGTAAGACGCAAGGGAACATAATTTCGCGAATCTGACACAAAAACTACATGCGAAAGTATAATTTGAATAAAATATAAAAAATTATCTGACAAATGGAGAGACGTATGAGTTGTTCCATTCCGTTCTTACTTTTTATAGTGTAAATTCTAAAAACGTAATGCCTAAAACAATATCAAACCTTAACTTTTACTTTATAACCCTCTAAACAAACATTTAAGTAAAGTAATTTAAGATACTTAAAAACGGGATTTTTCGTAATATCGTAAATATTGAGAATTATTTATTTTATGAAGCATTTTGTAAAAACATATTTATCAAATTGGGTATTTACCTTAATATTTACTTATTTAATATGTTTTATGTACATACTTGCATGATAGCAATTTGCAACACCACAATACTTAATTCCGTATTTTTCTTATTTTACAAATAAATAGTTAAACGGGATTTAAAAAATTAATTTGCTCCTGTTTTTACTTCTTTATTATATATTATTTGATTGTATTTAATTCGAATAAAATGGTATACAACTATGGTAATTGTTTTTATTATATAAATTTAGTTATTTAGTAAATGTCTTTATTACTTAACACACTAAAACTTTCTTTAATATAGCTGTTATTAAGGATAATACTAAAGCTAATTGTAATCATGCTCTATTGAGTTTCTTTGCAAATATATATATATATTATATATATATATATATATATATATATATATATATATATATACATGTATACATATATACATGTATACATATATATATATATATATATATATATATATATATATATATATATATATATATATATACATGTATACATATATATATATATATATATATATATATATATATATATATATGCATATATATATATATATATATATATATATATATATATATATATATATATACATATATATATATATGCATATATATATATATATATATATATATATATATATATATATATATATATATATATATATATATATATATATATATATATATATATATATATATATAAACATATATACACATATATATATATATATATATATATATATATATATATATATATATATATATATATATATATATATATATATATATATATATATATATATATATATATATATATATATATATATATATATATATATATATATATATATATATATATATATATATATATATATATATATATATATATATATATATATATATATATATATATTCAATATTCCTTAATTTTTTACTGGATGTGCAGGAAAATTGTCTATAAACATCACAGTCTTTCGCTTTTGGCTTTTCATTTTCGTGTCCAGTTCTTTGTAGTTATATATATATATATAATATATATATTATATATATATATATAATATATTTGATATATATATATATATATATATATATATATATATATATATATATATATATATATATATACATATATATATATATATATATACATATATATATATATATATATATATATATATATATTATATATATATAATATATATATATATATATATATATATAATATATATATATATATATATATATATATATATATATATATATATATATATATATATATATATATATATATATATATATAAATCGTCAAGTAAATATAATATAATATATATAATCCATATATATATATATATATATATCTATATATATATATATAATATATATATATATATAATATAATATCTATATATATATATATTTATATTTATATAAATATATATATATCTATATAATATATATTTATATATATATATATATATATATATAATTATATATATATATAATATATTATATATAAATACATATACTATATATATAAATAATATACTATATATAATATATACTATATAAATATAATATATATATTTTTGTGTGCTTTATTTTATAATTTACGTACTGTGAAATTAACTGTAAGAGAATCAGCAAAACTTACAATACGAGAAGTGTTCATTTTTTGGGAGAAAGCTCGAATCCCGACTAAACATGAGCAAGATGCAATTACTAAGCTGGAGAACTCTTCAAAAAGACCGAGGAGGAGAAGAAAACATCGAAAACGGCCAAGAACAAATTTAAACAGTTTGTTGAAAAGTTGGATGATCTCTTTGATATTGCTCAACAAGATGCCTTGGCTCTGATGAAATCGGAAGAAGATAAGGCGTTTCTCGTGAAACAGAGGCAGAAGGGCCGCCCAGGTTCCACGACTGGAGTGGATCTCAAGTTGTCTCGAGCTGAAGAAATCAAGGTGCAAAAGGAACTTGCAAAAATGAACCGACAAATCCAAGAAGCAACTTTTGATATTGGTGAGTTTTTTTTTTATTATTAGTATTCTAAAAAATAGATAAACAAATAAGTAAATAGTTTCATTATAATTGAAAGAAAATTGTACATGAGAGCATGATTTGGCATCTTTATGATTGAGTTTATATTTTTTAAATAATACCTTTTGATAATTAGAAGTAGGTAATTTAGTACCTATGTATTATTACTATTCTGTTAAAACGACAAGTTTTTATAGTCTTTTTTTTTTTCTCTTTCTTTTGTTGCTTCTTAGAGACGGATGATGAAGACAAGTTCGAAGAAGGAGAAGAAGACACTGAAGAGGACAGCATCTACCAGGAACTTGAGAGCTTGGAGGAAATGGACATCCCTGAAGAAGCTGCAGAAGATCCAGGACCATCTGAGAGCAAGAGGATGAAAGTTTCATTTGCAAGGGGCGTTAAAGAGATTTTAATCATGAAATTGTCCATTTTATTAGATCGATGTAAGGTATCCGACAGAAATGCCACGAGAATTTTAATAGCTACTCTAGAAGCACTAACTAAACCTTGACCCTCTTGAGTACAAAGTCTCGAAAACTTTATTACATGATAGAAGGCAAATGTTCAGAGAACAATATAATAAAAAATTTTTTGATAAAGTAAACATTCCTGAAAAAGAGCCCGTGGTTGTCCATTGGGACGGTAAACTTTTACCGGGTGTTTTAAAAAATGAACAATGTGAGCGAATAGCTATAGCTATTTCATATGGCGAAAAGCAACAGCTGCTGGGAGTTCCTGTAACAGCAAACAGCTCTGGAGAGGCGCAAGCCGTAGCTGTATATGAATGCCTACATGAATGGGGTCTTCTCAACACCGTCAAGGCGATGTGCTTCGACACTACAGCATCCAACAAGGGAAGACTCAAAGGAGCATGCGTCATATTGGAGCAAATGTTAGGAAGAGAATTGTTATACCTAGCTTGCCGTCACCATATCTTGGAAATTCTGTTAAGAGGCGCATTCGACACAAAAATGGGATCAACCACTGGACCTCATCCAGACATTTTCAAGAGATTCCTCACTGCGTGGCCCATACAAAAGCAGCTAACTTCAGAAGTAATTGCAAATGTTACTGCTGAATTCGAGACCAAATTAACTGAGAGCCACCCTAGAGATGACTACAAGGAGCTATTGCAGTTGGTTCTCGTATTTTTTGGATCACTAGACGGCAATGTTGTGGGTTTTAGAACTCCAGGAGCCATTCATCACGCTAGGTGGATGGCAAAGGCTATTTACTGCTTAAAAATGTTCATTTTTCGTCGTCAATTTAAGATGTCTAAAGAAGAAGAAAGTTCTGTGCGTGCCATTTCTGTTTTCCTAGTTAAAATTTATTGTAAAGCTTGGTTCAATGCTCCAAAAGCTCATCTTGCACCACAGCAAGATTTAGGTATTTTGCATAGCCTGTTAGACTATAAAGAATGTGACAACGACATTGCAGAAATAGCCCTGACCAAATTTTCGAACCATTTGTGGTATTTGAATGCAAAGTTGGTGGGATTATCGTTTTTTGATCCCACCATTACAGACGATGAAAAGTTGTTAATTGTTAATAAATTGCTCAGTAGCACAGATGAACCATCACAGCACGCTAGGGTTGTAAATCCAAAAGTTAGGAAAGAAAACTTAAAAGAGGTAGTTGATGGAGGATTGGTAAATTTACTTACCAAAGAAACGTTTACATTCTTTGACCAATTTAATATAAAAACAGATTTCCTAAGACAACATCCAAACACCTGGCCTCAAAATAATGACTTCCAAGAAGGATTGAAAATTGTCAAAACATTAAAAGTAGTTAATGATATGGCTGAGCGTGGTGTTAAATTAATAACCGACTTTAACGACCTTCTGACAAAAGATGAAGACCAAAAGCAATATGTCCTGCAAGTTGTAAGTAAATGCCGAGCATTATATCTTGATGTTTCAAAAACTACTTTAACAAAAGCTCTAGAATAGATTAGATAACTATGTAAAATTATCAACTCATGTAGGTACTACGTCTGTATCTTTTCTGTGTCTGTTTTGTATGTATGTATTATATACCTAATTTTTATATTTTAAAATAAAAAATGCCATTAGACTTATCAGTATTACTTGTTTTTTTTATTATATTTCTACTTTAAACTCAAAAATATACCAAAAAAAAGCAAAATTTATCACTTAATAACAAAATATACGAAGTATGCTCCTAGTGGTACCAGGTCACGTTTTTGGGGCTAAAGGCTGTTGTAACTCGGTTTGACTTAAAGTAACAACAATTATGTATAGAATATAAATTTTGAAGAACAACATTAGCTTTCTTTTGAGATATTAAGCGTGTTTCTATTATTTACCGTTCTGGAGTTATGGCTCCATATGTCAGCTTTTTGGCCAAAAATTTGGATTTTTTCAAACTTTGAGCAACGAGCGGCACGGGTTAACGTCGTTTAATCGAGCTCAAATTTCGGCTATCTCAATATCTGGAAAGGGGAATCGTAAGATCCGGTCACTCTAATATATATATATATATATATATATATATATATATATATATATATATATATATATATATATATATAGAGCTTGAATGATAAAATATCTAACCTAATATGAAAAATAAAAAAAATGAGAGAGTAAACTCAAAAAAATAAAATTTTTTTAAACTAATTTGTAATACCATAGGCTAAAGAATTTTATTATGATCCTATGAAACTGAATGCAAATTTTAGACATCCAAAATACTGGGCAGCTGGGACAACAGGGGCAGCTGAAGCATCCTTAGCTGAATATTTATAGTATA
>CM032446.1:159986174-160036113 GCA_019049505.1 Pachyrhynchus sulphureomaculatus
CACTTAAGGAGTTAGTTTTGGGGGATGAAATCTGAGTTATTTTTTTTTTTACCGGGTCAGCTTATGAAAATACGAGTTCAAAAATATATATAATGTAATACTTTTGCGCACTTTTCTTTGTGTTTTTTTTTAAAAAAATTGTCAAAAATCAATGTCCCCCTTATCTCGAAAAGTACTGATCACAAAATTTTGAAAAAAATTCTGCAATATACTCCATAAAGTGTAGATTGAGCGAAAATTATCGCGAGTGCATTACATTTGATAATTCATCTGGTATAAAAAAAACTAAGAAAATTATTTTACTTGACGTATGGTGGAAGTAACTGAAACCGAGTGGCGAGTCGCTTCTGTACCGAGGTATAATTTTAGAAGCAATCACCGTACCGAACACTAATTGCGCAAGTCTGATTTGCACTTGGCCGGTTTTTTTTATAGAAAATCTATAGATAGGAATAAAGTTGTTTTGTTTGTCTAAAAAATAGAAAGTAACGTTTTTATTTAAAAGAACCTATTACATTGTAACTCAAAAAAATCTTAACAAGTAGTTGTTTTCTTCTATAAAATCCTCTTAATATAAAGTGGTTCTAGGGCTTGTTATAAGTTTAATTAACTAAAAATAACTGTGATATGAAGAATCAACCCTAATAAACCCTAATTAGCTTTGAATTCTGCTTAATTTGACACCCTACTCAATATGGAGTGATTCTAACATATTCCAACATATATATAACAAATATATCATTAACGCCATACTACAATTTTAACCCCGACATGGGACTTTGTTCTGATCTGCTGAGTTTGCGTACAAGAAGTTCTCTAATTTTATTTTTTAAAAAGCAGAAATGTAATCAATTCATTAATGAATCTTGTAAAATACATAAAGAAAGTAGTTATTCCTTCTATTTTTTATTATACTGTTCTATTACTAAGTTTCATTAATACGTCGTATACTGTTATATCATTTCATTTGTACCTTAAAATGCATGTCAGATAAAGTAGTGATTTACTGGACATTTAATATTCGTCCGTCGCTTCGATTATATGAATTTGAGCATATTACTGAGTATTAAGATACTAAACGGGTGTTTAGGCCGATAGTATTTTATAATTTATTTTAACTTTTTAGTTACAAAAGATCATTTAACCTTTATCGAGACAAATTGGCGAAGATAATAAAGTCATAGAAACTATATTTATTCAGTAGCAAATTCTATTTAGAAAGTTGTTAGCGAATGAAAAAAAGTTTCTTAAAGTTTAACGCCACAAAAGTCATAAATATAGATTCAAGGAATTTTTGCTAAAGTAAACCATAGTGGCATATTTTTAAAATTGTCTGTAAGTCATATAGGTAATTTAAATTGATTCTAGAAGGAAGTAAGAGAAGACAGGTTTACTTGTATGCATGGCTGTAAAGATCGTCGATCCGATTCAATTCATGGCATGACCAAAATTGAAGTAACTGACAATTCCATAATGTGATTGTAAAAAAAAAATCAGGAAAAGCACAAATCATCATGGATGATCAATTTAAAAAACCACATATTATCATTTATTAACCTTATTGTCGAAGAAAAATTTTGAACTTATTTTCCATTTAATAGATAAAGTATGACACAATTAAAATAATAAAATACAATAGGAAACTTTCAAAAATTATATTGCGATACTACAGTTTGTCGACTACGAACG
This sequence comes from Pachyrhynchus sulphureomaculatus, assembly GCA_019049505.1. Taxonomy (NCBI): domain Eukaryota; kingdom Metazoa; phylum Arthropoda; class Insecta; order Coleoptera; family Curculionidae; genus Pachyrhynchus; species Pachyrhynchus sulphureomaculatus. The sequence goes on from CM032446.1 coordinate 159,987,864, forward strand.
TGTCCGCGAAATTCATTTTTGGTAGGTGTGATTTTAGCGATTCAACAAAAAAATCGGTAGAGGGAATCTACGAGGCATTTTAGTAAAAGTCTCAGTCGATTCCGAGCTTTGAGTCACTTGTTTGCGCGTCGGTTCGAGGTAGTCTTTCTTTGTTCTCATCAAAAGGGGCGTAAAATAACACATTCTGCCGCCGCAGTTTCTATTGGTTATGGAACATGTCAGCGAATTTTAACGGAAGAATTAAGCATGCATCGAAGATTGTTCCGCGCCTGTTGCCAAGTGATCAAAAGCAGCGTTGCATTGATGTTTGCACCGAACTGAAAGAACTTGCTTCTGATGAAACATTTTTATTAAGAGACATTACCGGCGATGAAAGCTACAATCCAGTTCATTTCAATTCAAATTTGTTTTGCAGGGACAGACAGTGAATTCGGCATTTTATCCCGACGTTTTCGGGAGGATATTCGAAGAAATGAGTCAAAGCGTTAGAGTGAGAAGAGTTTCCTACTACATCACACCGGCCAACGGTTCGTCAAGTTCGTTCTATACACAAGAGCTTTTGGAGAAAAATTTCATGACTGTCAACCCCCACCCGACGGTAAAGAAAATATAATGCGAACCGCAGGCGGCGACGCGCCGCGGCAGTTGGACCAGAGGAAACTGTGGAACCAGTGCGTTCGGGTGCAGGGGAATTAAATTGAAGAGACGGGAGTCACGAAGCCTAAAAAAAGTAACTACTTCAGATTTTCTAGAATTAGTCCGGAAACAGAAAATAAATTATAAAATACTGGTTTATTGAATCATATAAACGAAACATAACCTTACAAGACACAACAGCTGTGTAAGAATATGTGCTCTCATAGATCAGTTAGGAACTCCAGTAAATTTTTTCACAGTGACCACCATAATATTGAATTTGATTTGAATTTACTTTTATTTATACTTGTAAAAACAAAGGTTATGCCTTAGCATATATTCTATTAATGTAAATTACTTGAAATATGTGTAATTACATTCAGTTATACTGAAGCCCAATGGTGTCAGTCTGGAAGAGAATATTTAAAAAATACATGAAGACAATGGCATATGAGAAAAAAATACGCTAGGGAAGAAAGGTCAGAATTTATTAAAATGATTTAAAATTCTGAAGCAATATTTGCTTTAGTATTCCTTCGATATTGTCTATACCCACCTGAGCTCTAATACTTTTATCAGCTTCTACGACTGCTCCTCTTTTAATACACACCAAACTTGACATTTTTGAACTGGTATAATGTACCTCATTACTGACATAATAAACAACTGGTTCTTTCTCTTCTTCACCATCTGGTTGTTCTGTATCATCATCTATGAGAAGTAGATTTATAAAAAAAAAAAAACAAGTAATTGTACTTAAGGCGTAGGGGATTTTATCAATAAAATCACATCACTTGTTTACCAAGTTGATAAAAAAATTCTAAGGTGTCTAAGGTGATGATGACTTTTTTAAACAGTAGCCCTAAAAACAAAATAACATTACCCAGACGTAAAATGAGATTGAGAAAAAGAATCTCTTTGGTCTATCCCTCTGGCCGCACCCCTTCTACTACCACTATATTCTGAAAGGAAATTAAGATCTAAAGTTTTGTCTGTTCATTAGTTATAATGATATAACCAAGTGCTTTTACTAGTTGCCAAGTATATTATTTTAACTGAGCTTAAAATTCTTTCTTTTACTAAGCTTATAAAATTATAACGGTTTTCAAACAGATTCCCTATGAAAAATAGTTATACAAAAAAATCCATAGTAAACAAGATTAACAAAAATTGTTATAATTAATTCTTAGCAGATGTTCAGGAAAAAATTGTCATTTTTAGCTTTCCTAGCCATTAAATTTTGTAACGGGGTTATATTTTTCTCTTTCCTATGTTCCTACCTACCCCAAGACATTGTTCTAACATGTTATAATATCCAATAAAACAAATCGGGTTTCAAAACTGGTTATAGAAAATCTACCCAAAAATGGTACTTAGTCTGGTCTCAGAGTATGCACAAAATGGCACCTTTTATTGTACTCAGTTAAAATCTAGATGCTATGATATATGTTGTATCAAAAGAATTTTTGTTGAAAGAAGCAAACTTAAAAGCACAATGAGTAAACATAGCAAATATCAAAAAAAACTCCAAATTCTGCATATATAATCTGAGGGGGCCATAACAAATTAGTAAAAAAATAGTGTCACCTTCGGGAGTGACGTACACAACTGCCTAATGTGAATTGGAGCCCCAGTACTTTGGAAATTGATGTAATTCTTAAAAATATCTTACTGTCACCAAAACCTAAATTTCAACCTTGACTATGCTTGTATTTTAGATTATAGTTTTTAAAATTTTCTTTTTAATCAAATTTTAACTGAGTATAATTTTCAACAAGAATGTAGTTTTTGCAGATTCACCATTTTGACAAATGCCATTAAGGACTAAAGCCACTCCTCCAGATCCGAGGAAAAAGGCTAATTTAGGGAATTTTTTTCAAATGTGCACCATTTTTCAAGAAAACTATATTTTCAAATTTTCGTATGTTATTCACTAGTTTTTGATATATATTAATGAAAATTTTTTGGGTTTTTGTCCTAGGTTGAAATCTACGGGAGCAGTCGTTTCGCCCGTTCCAGGTCTCGCGTAAAAGGTGCCTTGTCGTCATGGATTCTGAAGTGGCCATTTTGAATTAAAAAGATAAAAAAATATCTTTGTACATTTAAATATTTGTTTAATAAAGTTCTTCAAATAAATTTTCGACTGCATTTATTATACTCTTGAAAATAATTCCCGAACTTAGCCTCTTTTCCTGGGACCTGAAGTGGCCTTATCCCTTAATATAAATATTCTTTGAGCTTAAATCGGTATAAAACCGGCAACCAAGTCATAGAAATAAAAATTTGATAAATCAGACTGCTTTCCTTCTATTCTATTTCCATATTCTAAGCTTGGCAAACGAGATTTCTATTTTTAATACAATATGGTATTTTTTTACTTCGACTGCATAATAGTTAAACATGCAAGAGCGGACAGAGGAGAGGTTAGCTGGGTTGCTTCATATATATGGTGTTATACATCCTTTTCAATGTTCAGATCAAGTTTTCTTTTATAACAAGATTACCATGGGTTGGTGTCGATCAATAATCCTCTTAACAAAAAAAATCAGTAAAGGGATTTACCCAGTACTTAACTTTCAATATGTAATTTTAAAATAAGTACTGAATTTGCCTTTTCACACTAAAAAAATAATGACCCAAATCCTACATGTCAAAATTTTAAATATAGAGAGAGAGAGAGAGAGAGAAATATGCTTTATTGTCCTAAAATACAACGTATTTGTTGACAAAGCAAGCTTAACTTAAATTATTATTATATTAATAAACACAAATTCAAAGAAAGAAAAAATAAGGAAACAGAACAAGATTAGTAGTCAATACAGTAAATACAAAATAAAATAAATAAAAATTACACATATGTCAACCCAAATGCCAACCACTCAACTACTGTTATATGCTTATTCCAGTTTATCATTGTAGAATTCCTCAAGTACGTAGTACGCCTTTTTTATAAGTAGGGCCCTAGTCTTTCGTCTAAAGACTCTCTTGCAATTCAATCCTCTCAATTTGAGAGGCAGATGATTATATATTTTTTTGCCATTATAAACAATTGCAGATTTGATCAGCTCCGTTTTCGGGGCCGGCAATGGCAGGACGAACGCTCGCCTAGTGCCGTGCCGGCTGACTGGCATTGCCTCAAGACGATGTTTTTTAAAGATGATGATAGCAGTTTCCAGGATAAATAGGGCACAAAGAGTAAGAATCCCTAACCTCGGAAACAATGGTCGACATGACTCTCGCAACCCAGCTCCCGAAATATATCTGATAGCTCTCTTTTGCAATATAAAAACAGAACTAAAGTGAACTCGGGAGCAGCAAGCCCAGAAACAGATCCCATACCTCAAATGAGCCTCAACTAGTGAAAAATAAGAGGTTCTGGCTATATTCAGCCCCAGGCTACTTGCAATAACCCTAAGGGCATAGCAGCCTGAAGAAATTTTGCTGCAGATGTTGCCAATGTGATCCTCAAACCGCAGCGATGAGTCAATTATTAGACCGAGAAATGAATTCTTATCAGCTGAAGAGATGATCTCATTCTCAATATTAACATTCTCTATATTGCATTTAAAGCTCAGAATCCTTGTCTTGGCTATATTGAAGGACAGTTTGTTATCATCACACCAAGCCTTCATCTTAGATAAATCTGCCTGAACATCGGCCCGAAGTCTCCCCACATCCTTATTGTGCCACAAAATTGTGGTGTCATCAGCAAAGATGGTAAATCTGCCAGCCACTGTCAAACGGGGCAGGTCATTAACATAGATCAAAAACAATAGTGGTCCAAGTACAGAGCCTTGAGGGATACCCACACTGATCCCAACCCCTTCCGAGAACTGACCCTTAAAAGTCACTGCCCGGACTCGGCCCGACAAATACGACCGAAACCAATCCCAAGTTAACCCCCTGAACCCATAAATGTCCAGCTTTGACAGCAAGATCCCATGATCAACACAATCGAAAGCTTTTGTCAAATCACAAAACACCGCCGCAGCATGTTCACCAGAATTCAATTCGAGATAAAGTCGTTCGAGCAGATTAAAAATTGCATCGTTTGTGCTCCTCGAGGCTCGGAATCCGAATTGCTGCGCACTAAGAAGGTCATGTTTGTTCAAAAAATCAACCATTCTTTTCCCGACCAACCTCTCCACCACTTTCGCCAATGTCGGGAGTAAAGAAATGGGTCTAAAATTTGAAGGGATATTACAATCTCCACCTTTATGCAAAGGCACAATCAGAGCCCTCTTCAAACATGCCGGAAAAGTACCACTGGAGAACGAGCCGTTAATTGCATCTGCCAGGGCCCCTACGGCTCTCTGCGGCATTGCCAGGAGGACGCTCAGAGAGACACCGTCCCAGCCAAAGGAATTCTTATTTCTCATTTCCCCTAAAACCTCACTTATTTCAATGGTGGAAGTTGGGGACAAGAAAAAGGTATCAGACACTGAGACATGACTGAGATATTTTATGGGATCCCCTGGATTAACAATTTTTGTTGATAAGTTATGTGCAATATTACAGTAGTAATCATTAATTTGACCGGCGTCAAGAGTGCAAGAAGAAACCGGTTCGATACCAGAGCCGCCTCTATGTTTATTAATGATTTTCCAAGTTTCCCTAGATCTATTTTTTGCATTCAATATTCTCAAATGATAATAATTTCGTTTGGCGGTTTTTATGATTTTCCTATATATGTTACGATAACTATTGAAGTATTCTATAAAAGCAACATTATCAAAATTGAATTTCCTTATAAGATGCAAGGATTTCATATTCTTTGCTGAAACTCGGAGACCCGGTGTGATCTAAGGTTTTCTCTTTTTGTTTTTAATAACAACCACGGGAAAGGCACTATTAAATGCATTAACCAAAGCAGTATGAAATCCATGTAGGAGATCATCAGTGCATAAAACTTTCTCCCACTCCGTTCGCTCAAAATTAGCCGTAAACCTATTGAAGTTTCGCTCTGAATACAGCCTGCCGCGCCTTATTTTATCTTTAGAAATAGATTGAAGCAGCGGTACACATGCAACAACAGCCTCATGGTCTGACAGAGCCGCATTAACAATCTCACACCCGACATCATCATTATCAAAAGTCGTACAAAGATAATCAATTGTAGAACAAGAGTGTGGCGAAAGTCGAGTCGGCCCAGAAACGTGCATAGTCAAATTAAATTATTATTACATATATCTTTCTATAATGTTCTTTATAGAAAGATATTAATCACAAAAAAAAGTTAAGAATAAGAAGAGTTTCAGAGATATTTACAACTGAAATCTGACATTTCCCTGTATATAGTATTTCCGCTAAAATTAAAATATTTCAAAAATGACACAATTTTGAGATTCCTCAACTTCAGAAACCCTGGAATGAACATATGACACGATACATACAAACAATCCTTCCACCCCCCTCCATACTTCATACACAATTTTCAGATTCCTCGACCTCCAAAAACCGTCAAAAGAATTTGTAATATGATATATAAGCAGGAATACATCTAACGCCCTTCCCTACCTTATTCACCCATATGTTCATAATTAGAATACAATTTTTAGATTTCCCAGCTTTAAGAATCCTGAAAAGGACATATATTTTATTTATTTAGCAGAAAATATTTTGAACAATCCATCTGTCGCACTCTCTCACCATTTTAACTCCTATATGATTAGTAGTTACTTTCTAATCCTGTAAACAGCATATCATTGAATATAAACGCATACTTTAAAAGATTGGACTGTTTTGGGTTAGTTCATAAGAATGTTTTATCTTCTATAATTCTGTAAATATATATGTGTAAATAAATAAAAACCAAAAATGTCTATCCAGCAAAATGATTCTTAAATCTATTATTATTTAAAAATATTTTATAGCTACTAATATAGTGTCATTTTTTAGGTTAGGTTAGTTCAAGTTCAGAGCATAAACTAAACAGCTTGTTAGCTTTCATTTATTTCAGCTTAATGTAAAATGTAAATGACAAATTATTAACTGTTATTAACTTATACTAATTTTTTAGTTTATAGTCTAATATCAATATGCATTCACCATTTATTAGTGTTCTGTATGGAACACTTATAAGATGACTTCGGTCTCTGTCTGTCTGTCACACTAGATTTTCTCCGAAACTATTTGTCATAGAAAGTTGAAATGTGGTAATAATATAGGAATTGATGGCCTCATCAGAGCCGTGTAGTTTTGAAAGTTAAATTTTGACTTAAAGGGTTAGTTTTAGGGGGTGAAATTGAAAGTGAAAAAAAAATTTTTTTTACTAGGTCATCGAGTGTGGTGTCAAATGAAAGCTTGTGAAAACACATTATGTATATATATATATATATATATATATATATATATATATATATATATATATATATATATATATATATATATATACATATATAATGTAATACTTGCGCACACTTTTCTTTGTATTATTTTTAAAAAACCGCGAAAAATCGCTGTCCCCCTACCTTATCTCGAAAAGTACTGATCAAAGAATTTTGAAAAAATTCTGAAATATTCTCCACGAGGTGTAGATTGAACGAAAATTATCACGAGTTATTATCACCTTTAATAATTTATCTGGTATATAAAAAAAAAACAAAAATTTCAAAGTTTCAAGTTTTCAGTAAAGGTTGGAAACAAACTTTGTTGAAAACTCATTTGGGGTGTGTTTTGGGAAGTCACTGATCACTTTATACCACCGTAACAAAATTTTTTATTTTAAAAGCAATCAACGTACGGAACACTAATTGTGCAAGTTCAACTTGCACTTGACCGGTTATTTTTTTATTAATTTCATAGCTATTATAAATGTTTCCTATAATGAAAGCAAATAATGCTAGAAGGAACTAAACAATTTATTTTTTCTTTCAAATAAGAAATTATTGTAGAATTATTAAAATCTACAATCGTTGGGAAATTAAAAACTAGACCTTTCTAGACTTTAATAACGATATTAGTAATGAAAATATTGTAGTGATTTTAAAAACAGAATAGTCTAGATAACAAATAAAAGCAATATGATTGAGGGTTCTGTATTTGATGATTACAGTGGGCCAAAATTTTAAAGCATAGAAGTCATTCTTAAGCAGTCAATTCTCCGAAAATTTTGGTAATAATAATAATAATAATAATGTAATGAAAACACAAAACCTGACAAAGAAATCACTGAGAAGAGAATCACTCGCCGCTTGGACCCACCAACATCAATCCCAAGCGCAACCGACGTAGATACGGGGCAAACACAACCACCAAAGCCAGGCCAGGGCCCGTATGTTTTGCAAGGACAACACGCAACTACCAAGGCTGGCAAACCAAGACAGCGGTTAAAGTGGACGGATGAGATGAATAGGACGGTGATGCGCTGTTACTACACCGCCACCAAACTCGAAACAATAACATCGGGCTACAGACCGGAACTGCACAGACTTTTCTTGACCGAATATCCACATCTGCAATTACTTGTTTCAGAACAGAGAGTAATAGACCAAAAAAGAGTTATTACCAAGAACAATCGTCTCACACCTCTCGAATTGCAAACCATCAAGGACACAGTGGCTGTTGAACTGAACACAGACCAACCAAACAACAGAAACAATAAAGCAGATTCCGAACCAGCCTCACACACACAACCACCCAGTCGAACACAACAAGACCCACCACCCAGGAGGAGCATAACGCAAAATAATATTGCGAATACCGCGCCACACCATATCACAGACAACAACATGAATCACTCGCCACCCTCAACCACATCCACACACCACCCCGAATCACCTCTCATACAAACACTTAAAGAAAAAATGGAGTCACATCTAGCTCGATGGTCAGGTACCGACCCCACAACAAGAAATCCCATCCCTCGTCTTCAGACAGAGCACGCAACCAATCCTCAACACACTAAACAAGCACATAATACCAGCAATCACCACTTTAACACAAAATAATCAAAAACTCCCTCAACGACAAGGAAATCCCAACAGGACAAAACCAAAATTCAAATGGCAAATAAGAATAGAAAACAAAATCAACAACATCGGGAGAGATCTAGGACATCTTACCCAGTTTATAAGCGGGAACGCGTCCAAACGTGTCACACAGGGGGCAAACAAGATCAAATCTAAGTCTCCCAACAGAACACTGCCAGAAATCCTCGATACCTTGAAACAAAGACTATCTGTATATGCCGCAAAACTCCGTAGATACAAAGAATCAAATGAGAGGAAAGACACCAACAACCTCTTCCGAAGAAGCGAAAAACAGTTCTACCGGAAAACTATGTACAACAAACAGATAGCAGTAACTGAACCACCAAACAAACAAGAACTCACAGATTATTGGAAAAGTATCTGGTCAGAACCCAAACTACACAATAATAACACCCCCTGGATCAAAGCCGAAGAAGACAAACATAAACATGTGACAGAACAAGAAAATTCCACACTAACTACAGAAGAAATTACAGAAACAATCAAACACACACACAACTGGAAATGTCCTGGAATACACAATATACAAAACTTCTGGTACAAACAGTTTACCACCACACACGAAGCACTCACACACCAAATCAACAAAGCCATTCTACAACCACACACATTTCCCACCTTCCTCACACAAGGAATAACATACGTTAAACCCAAAAGCTCAGACACCACAAACCCGCCAAACTACTATCACCTGTCTTCCAACCCTATACAAGATCATCACAGCCACAATTTCGAAGAAAATAGAACAACACCTAACAGACAACAATATTATCACAGAAGAGCAGAAGGGATGCAGGAAAAATAGTCGAGGATGCAAAGAGCAGCTGATTATAGATAGCGTGATTATGGGGACAAACCAAAAAAGAACACAGAAACCTTCACATCGGTTACATAGACTATAAAAAAGCCTTCGACTCCATACCCCAGCTGGTTAATCAGGGCTCTAGAAATCTATAAAATCAACCAACACCTCAGGCAGTTTCTCGCGCAAATTATGAAAACATGGAAAACCAAAATACGCCTAGAAACACAAACCGAACGGATCCAAACAGAAGAGCTGTACATCAGACGGGGTATATTTCAGGGAGACTCGCTCAGTGCTCTATGGTTTTGCCTCTGTCTCAATCTACTCTCAAATATACTAAACAGAACAGAGCATGGCTTCAATATCAGACACCAAAAAGTGAATCAACATAAAATAAACCACCTCCTATATATGGACGACATAAAACTCTACGCTGCCACACAAACACAGCTGAAAGAACTCCTCAAAATCATAGAAATATTCACCTTAGATGTCAATATGGAATTTGGTATAAGTAAATGCAAAGTGCTCCACATCAACAAAGGTCAATGGAAGTGCCACCATGAGACAGAAACCATCAACAATGAAAACACTCGATAACATGTTCGACAAAGAAACATACAAATATCTAGGCTTCCAACAAAGCACCAAACTCAACCACACTCACATCAAAACAGAGTTCAGAACTGAATTCAAAAACAGACTGACGAAACTTTTGCAAACAAAACTCAACTCTAAGAATCTCACTAAAGCCATCAACACGTTCGCTATACCTATACTCACATATTCATTTGGTATCATCAAATGGTCACAAACAGACATAGAAAATATTCACATCCTTATACGATCTCAATTCACCAAATACAGGAAATTACACCCCAACGCATGCAAAGAAAGACTTACCATCGAGAGGAAGGCAGGAGGAAGAGGAATTATAGACATCAGATCATTACACACAAAACAAATACAAATACTTAGGAAATTCTTTCACAGCAAGCAAACCAGTCTCCACACAGCGACAGTGAAAGCAGACAAAAACTACACACCTCTCGACTTATCCCGGGCAGACCACTCAGCAGACACACACAGTCACATCCAATTACAACAGGAAAAAATGAAAACGTGGTCAGAGAAAACACTCCACGGAAAACACAGATACCACATAGAACAAGACCATGTAAATAAAAAACATCATACACCTGGTTACAGGATGGGCAGCTATTCCCTGAAACAGAAGGCTTCCTACTTGGCATCCAGGATAAAGTAATATTAACCAGAAACGACCAAAAGCATATCAGCAAAGACCCAACTATTACAGAAGACAGATGCAGGAAATGCCACCAGCAGAACGAAACGATCGATCACATAACAGGCGGATGTAAAATATTAGCCGGAACAGAATACACAGCCAGACATGACTCAGCTGCCAAAGTAGTTCACCAAGCACTAGCCACAACATACAAACTCATAGAAAACACAGATCCCTACTACAAATACACACCAACATCCATACTTGAAGATAAAGATTACAAGCTCTACTGGGACATCAGCATCCATACAGATAAAACAGTCTCCGCCAACAGACCCGATATTACTTTTCAGTGCAAAAAAGGAAAAGTCACCTAACTAATTGACATAGTCATCATTGTCCCCCTCATTATATCAGCCACAGGCCTTACACCAATAACATTCACACCACACAGGGCTCGACACAAACATGCACAGAAACATTCAAAAGTCAGTGAATTTGAAAACATGTAACATTGTCAGGTCATTCCTTAATACATAATGGTAATAGTGTTTGTGCTGAATTGGCTTTGGCCCGTCAGCCAAACATGGAACCACATTGACCAAATGTGAGAAAGAAGAACTTATTTATAATAATAATAATACTTTATTTGCATAATAACTTGTACAAATCATGTTGAGCAAACCTAACCTGCACATCGTCTTTGCATAGTCAAATACAGTTGAAAATAAGATAATTATATATGTAAGTGAATTAAAAAATAATAAAATCGATAACAAACAGATAATAATGAAAGACAATATACATATTCAAATTGCCCCAAAGTAGTTGCTGTAATTGTACGGGCATATTGATATTAATAGTTTTTTTATTTTATGTTTAAATTTACGTGTGGATAGACTTTTGAAACCATCTGGAAGGTGGTTGTAAAATTTTACAGCAGAAACAATAAAACTCTTACGAGTTGCAGTCAGCCTGTGCCGAGGAATGATGATCTTATTTTTATTTCTTGTTTCATAATCATGGATATCATCATGTGTTGTTAAGGAATCCAGGTTATTTTTAACAAAAGATAGGCACTGGTAAATATACAATGCTGGCACTGTCATAATCTTTAATTGCCCAAAGTATCTCAGCAAGATTGCCTTTGTGACACATTTATGATGACTCTTATCGTATATATACCACAAGCCACTCGCAAGTCATCACCCACCCAAAAGTTTGAAAATCATTCTGGCTTTTCGCTATCCGATATGAATGGTCTGATTTATATAGCATATTGTCTATAAAAAAAAACCACATTACTATCAACAGCATCGATTCGTGTCAAGATGTCTATAGAAATACTGGTTGTTATTTTTAGACACAACCTGGCACTGACCACAGTGGATGGCAAAAAGTAGTCAAATCTGAAAGTACTCAAATAGAAAGTGCTGAAGGTAAGTTTTATATCTCTACTATACTAACTACATCCGCGGAGGTGCGGGATAGAATATCACCCCCTGTATGTTCTGCCTGTTGTAGAAGGTGACTAAAAGAACAACTTAGATGGTAGATGCCCAGATCCCACCAGGCGATGCGGTGCAGATGTCCCCAGACTGTGGGACCAAGTGGCATGATGAGGCACCTGGATATAAAAAATTCCAGAGATAAAATAGCCCCTCATTCGATCTCCAGATGGAGGCTGTTTCAGGGGCATCAACATGCAGAGATCACAATTTTAAAATAGATTTTTGTAACATATGAGATTTAAACTCTAAACATAAATTCAAAGAAACCTCATGTACTCACTCTCTGTGAAATCAAGCTCAGTTCATCGACCAGCACAGTCAGTTTTCTCTATCCTGGGTATGATTTCTAGTCCTGGTTACAGGCCAATGAGAGAAGGCTCTGGAGTATAGAAATTTTGATGTGGTTAAAAATAACGACTCACCAAACCACTTTGTTTATCTGCTGCACCTATTAACCACCAAGCAATGCTAACTTTAGAACACTTTTTGCTTCTTTTACAGACACCATAGATCATTTACAGATTAATTATCCAAATGCTGAAATTGCCATCCTGGGCGATTTTAATGTCCACAACATCAACTGCCTTAAGTATTCAAATACTACCAATGAAGAAGTTCATGAAGCTGAATCATTCTTAATCAGTTGTGGCTTAAACGCAGCTTATTGACGAACCAATATCCCTGATCTGTTTTTAACCACCAATCCAGATATTTATACTACCACCGTAAATCCGCCGTTAGGTTCTTCCGACCATAAACTGCTTTAAACATCGAATATCCTACCAATCAGCCACATAGTGCAGCAAACAAGGTATCATAAGACATATTTTAATGAAGCGAGACACCAAAAAAGCTTTTGGCACTGATGGAATACTCAAAAAGTGAGTGAGAGAACTAATACCTATTTTCTGACTTTTCAACCTCTCCTATATCCTACAGAAGGGGAATATATCCTTCCTTCTGGAAATGTGCCACAGTTCAGCCGATACCCAAAAAAGGCTAGAAGACCTTGCGAAACAGCTTCTGACCAGTCGCACTGCTTTCAATAATATTGAAAGTCATGGAAAGGCTATCAATCAGCATCTTTTAAAATATCTTGAAGGATTCAACATTATAAGCAACCATCAATATTGCTTTCGTAAACATAGATCAACAGGAGATTTTCTAACTTATGTAACACATGTTTGGAACTATGTAACAGAATACTTTGGAGAATCTTGAGCGGTAGCTAAGCTACGCCCTTCTGGTATGTCTGAAAAGTTCTGTTTATGACTCTCATGTTTCCTCAAAGAGCATTCTTTACAAGTGGCAGCCAACCGATTTCTTTCTAACATCTTCATTATCAACTTCTCATACTTCATATTTAATATCCTATGTTATAGTTTTATATAGTATGCCCCTCATGATGCATGTTTTATGCCCCTTGTTGCTTAATGCACATTTTATGTATAATATGTCATATTGCATGTCTTATGTTTTATTTATTTTGTTTCATGCTTTATGTTAATAATCCTAAAAATATTGATACATTCCCCCATCCATATAACTGTTAACATACATTTTTAGATGACTAATAGAGACTGCCACCATATATATTTGTATACGGGGTCCCTTAAGTAGTGTTACTTGAAATAAAAAATGCAACAATAAAACCAAACAGAAAAACAGAATATGAGTTTCAAGCATGTGAGAACAATCTGAAAAACTATTAAAGAAAAAGATTAGTACTGCATGTCTATTTGGAGCAGCACATACTAGTGTCCTTCAGAGTCCTTACAACTACCAAAACCAAATCTTCAGCTGTTTACGTTCCCTAGGAACGGAGATATAAATCTCTCTCCTACAGTACTTTTGATTCTTGGGCATAGTATACAAGGAGTTATCAAATAAACTTTAAAGTTTGCATATATAGTCCAAAGTTAATAAAAAACTATTAAAAAAAATACTGCCACCATCACCCTTTGATGTGGTGCACACTACTCCTCCTTTGTAAATTGCTTTGACTTTGAAAATGGGTGTTACCAGTACCTTATTATCCAAATTCAAATTTCATATTTCTATACCAGGCACTACATTTTTTACTAGTTTATTATAGTTCTTGGACTACATATGAAAAACTTTAGGCGCATCTGATTCCTCCTTTTATGCTAACCCCAAGAGTCAGAGGTACTGGGTGCTGGAGTTATATCTCTCAACTGAACATAAAAAGCTGTAATTTGGATTTTGATAATAGTATAGTACTCTTAAGAAACACAAATTTTCGATGTTAAGCTTCAATTTCCCAGGGCATAATGGAGTGTACTTCCCTCTATGGTAAACCCAAGAGGCAATATGTCTACTGACAGTGGGTATATTGTATGTTTGAATCTTTTAAAAGCCTACAACTGAAATTCTTCAGAATGTGAAACAGCTGTATTTGCTTTGTTTTTTAAGTTCTACATACACATTTTAGTGAATGTTAATAACATGTTGAAAATAAACTTAAGTTGAGTGAACAGTAAAACAATGATTTTTTTTTCGTTTACTGGTAATTTCCTTACCAGTATATGAGAAAAACTATTGTTTTACTGTTCACTTAACTTAAGCTAAATGGATCTCCACCAAGTATCGGCCAAAACAATCCAGTTATTGAAAATAAACCACAACTAATGACATTTTTAAGAGTATCAATCAATAAATAAGGATGGCCTAGGCACCTTACAATTTGATACATATTGTCTGTTTTTTATTGAGATAATTATTTAAAAAAACTTGGTAATTAGTCATGCGCAAGCCATTTAGAACAGTTGTTAAATAGGTGTGATTCATGCGAATTCATAGTCAATGTCATTGAATAATGAAAAGCTCAATTATTAGAAAATCTTTATTTTTAAGTTTTTAAATTGGGAGAGTATAAATTTACCAACAGGTCATTAATAAATACATACCTTTAGATGAATTCCTTTGAACATATAGTGTAGTAACTTGGGAATCACTAATGAACTTGCGAATACATTCTTGATTTACTTTGTCGTCCAGGGCGGCGACCAAGTTTTTTGGTTCGGCTTGAGAGTCATCTTCGGGAAGCAAAACTGTTGCAGCTTTTAGAATGAAATTTGTAAAGGCAGTAAAATCGACAAGAGCCACATTTTGGGCTTCGGGAGTATTCTCACTCCCTTCTAAAGAGTCCCCCATAAGGGAGAGTAAAGTTAAAAACCTCTATAAGTCACAGAGCACAAAGAATGGAATATTCTAACGGTACAGCCGGATACACCGGATAAAATTGAAGAACACAGAATTACTGCGCTATGACGCAAACCACCCGTGAATATGTATAAAAAAAAAGTTTCCTTCCTTCCCGCAGGCGCTTGAAGAGATCGAAGCGGAGGAAACAGCGGAAAAGTAGTCAAAATCAGCTGTCATGTCAGTTCTCCTAAGTTATTTTTCTTGAACCCACAAATCTCCACAAATGCGTCTTGCAATGACGTCATTCAGCATTTAAGAAAATAAAAATAAATAAAAATTTCTTGCTTAGTACGAAAAAACCTTATAAAAGTATTAACGAATTTAGCCTATGTAATTCTTGTAAATCTATGACGAAAACAATTAAATTATTCAAGTTTTCTGGAATCATTTCCTCAATTTTCGTGCCCGCCACCCACTCTAAAACCGAAAATCCGGCAACGTTGTAAGAATTATGTGACAACTTCAGTGACAAATGCTTTAGAGGTTATATTTATGTTTTTTCTGCGTGAAGTGCAACGAAAAAAGCCAAAACTTGTGAAATTTTAACGTTGTATTTTGGAAATAGTAATTTTCTTTTGTGAATAGTAATTAATTACCTTGACATAAGGTTGAAATAGTATTGTTTAAGCTACATTAGAATTATTAATGATTTTATTGTGTTTTAAATTTAGAAATCTGTAAAACACCAATATGTCTTCTTATCTTCGGGGATCTACGAATTATGTTTGGTCTACTTCGAGTATTTTGGGAAAAGGTGCTACTGCTACAGTTCACCAAGGAGTAAATAAAGTAAATGGAGAACCAGTTGCAGTAAAAACATTCAATCATATATCAACTTTACGACCCCAGGAAGTACAGATTAGAGAATTTGAGGTGTTAAGGTAATCATACTTGAATCAGTTAGTTTTAGATAATAATATAAGTGCCTTTCCAACAAACTGAAACTAAGTTTAACTTGTAAAGTATATGTGTATCCTGGATATATTGTCGGAGTTCCACTGCAGTTTACAATTTACATTTTTTTTACAGTTATATTGTTCAGAAATGAGTAATTAAAATGAATTAAAAGGAAACATAATAGCTCAAGGCTTCCTTTCCAGCAGCATTTGTAATAATAAAGATTCAACAGAGCTTTAAGAATGTATATGATTTATTTAGATTTTTTAACTTATTAACTGGCAGGGTAAATAAAATAAATTTAAGAGTTGTTATTTTGCTGAGTTACTTATCTTGTAAATTTTATGCATTTATTTAAACTGTTTTAACTAAAGATAACAATAATTACAGGGACTACATTGTTCCCCTTCTAATTTTTATTTCTGGTTAAAAGGTAATTATTCTCACATTTAGTTAACAGGACACCATCTTAGTAAAACAGTACTTGTTTATAATAACTTGTTTACTACTGTTAACATATGCCCCCCTTATCAATGTAGAAAATAGCACCTTCTTAGGGATTTTTTTTTTTTTTTTTTTTTTTAACGAGAAACCCTGGTCATCTAAAACTGTTTGTTAGTTTTTAACGTTCCACTGTCTGAAAGAGTTCTTTTTCTAAAAAAATATCCACCCCTAAATTAATAATTTATTTAACTAGAATGTTGTTATACATATATCATTAATTCATTGTTTTTAAAATAATTTTTTACATATATTTTTTAATATTAATAATATTTATATAACTAGAATATTCTTCAAGGAGCTTTTATATTGCTTTTCATATATAGAAAATGAATTGTGAGATAAATGTTATATGATTAAAAACAGATTAAATTGCCTTAATAATTGTTATTGTATGTATTAATCATCAGGTGATAAGATTAATTCTAATTTTTTTTAAATATATTTGTCATATATCAAAAATAAACCAACTGTTAACCAAAATATTGAAAGAAAAATATATAAATATCTAACATTTCCCATTTTGGAGTTTCAAGAGACTTCATGCACTTATGTATGTGAAGTTACTAATAGATAAATAAATAAATGCAGATAGATTTTACACTGACCTGATTAGGTATCGTGTATTTACTTATAATTATTTACAGAGAGGTTGCTACATGACTGATTTGTTATTTAAGTATAATATATAGCAACTTTTTGCAGATCTCCCACTACCGGTTACTGTTTATTACCATTAAGTAGAAAGCCCAATTACTTAAAACCATTTTTAGTGTTTTGTACGGAAGGAACACTTATAAGATCACTTCGGTGTCTGTCTGTCTGCCACACCCAATTTTCTCCGAAACTATATGATATAGAAAGTTAAAATTTGGTACTAATATAGGAATTGATGGCCTCATAAGCCGTGTAGTTTGAAAGTTAAATTTTGATTTAATTAAGGGGTTAGTTTTGGGGGGTGACATCGGAAGAGAAAAAAATCTTTTTTACCAGGTCATCGAGTGGGGTGTCAAATGAAAGCTTTTAAAAAGACAAGTTCAAAAATATATAAAATGTAATACTTGGGCACAATTCCCTTGGTATTATTTTTAAAAAAGTGCGAAAAATCTTATCTCGAAAAGTACTGATCAAAAAATTTTGAAAAAATTCTGGAATATTCTCTACAGGGTGTAGATTGAAGGAGAATTATCACGAGTGCATTACCTTTAATAATTTATCTGGTATATAAAAAAAACCAAAAATTTCAAGGTCATCAGGTTTCACTAAAGATCAGAAAAAAAACTTTGTTGAAAATTCATTTGGGATGTGCTTTGTGAAGTCACTGATCATTTTATACTTCCGTAACGAAAATTTTTATTATAAAATGGAACACTAATTGTGTAATTCCAACTTGCACTTGACCGGTTATTCTTTATTAATATTGAAAAGTAAACACTTTATGAAGGAAATATTTTTTTTATATTTCATGTCATGGTCAAATATTTAAGGTGACAGATACCTGCCCTTCAAGTCTATTAAAGATCTCTAAAAATTTTATATTTGTTCGTATAAAAATTTGTTTTTATCAGTTAATGTTATTATATCAAAACTACTAACCAAAGCCCAAAGCTTATCAACTGAATATTTTCTGTAAGTAAAAACTTCAAAGTTTGTAAAAAATCTGCATGAAAGAGAGAAGTAATTAAAATATCCCTATGGAAAGAAAAACAGGTGAAATAAAATGTTGCCGCAAAACAAAGCTGGCTGACTACCGCCGGATCATTAAAATGTGCCTCCTCGAGTTTCTCATAGATGCCGGGCATGTAGAGGGTATATTATATGTCCATCTGTCTGTCATACCCAATTTTCTCTGAAACTATTTGACATAGAAAGTTGAAATTTGGCCCAATATAGAAATTGATGGCCTCATCAAAGCCGTATAGTTTTGAAAGTTTAATTTTGACTTAAGGGGTTAGTTATGGGGGTAAAATCGAATGTGAAAAAATATTTTTTTACCAAGTCGAGTGGGGTGTCAAATGAAACCTTGTAAAAACACAAGTTTAAATATATATATATATATATATATATATATATATATATATATATATATATATAAAGTAATACTTGCGCACACTTTTCTTTGTATTGTTTTTAAAAAATCGCTGCCCCCCCCCTTATCTTGAAAAGTACTGATCAAAAAATTTTGAAAAAACGAAAATTATCACGAGTGCATTACCTTTAATAATTTATGATGATTTTAAGGTCATCAGTTTTCAGTAAAGATCGGAAAAAAACTTTGTTGAAAACTTATTTGGGGTGTGTTTTGTGAAATCATTGATCATTTTATACCTCGATAACAAAAATTTTTATATTAAAAGCTATCAACATACTGAACCCTTATTGTGCATATCCAACTTACACTTGACAGGTTATTTTATATTCTTTGCCATATTTTTCTAATATTAGTAATCTTGTTCTTATATTTTACTTTTCAATCTTGGTAGCATGTTTATTTAGTGTTCCGTACGGAACACTTATAAGATGACTTCGGTGTCTGGCTGTCCGTCTGTCTGTCACACCCGATTTTCTCCGAAACTATTTGTCATAGAAAGTTGAAATTTGGTAATAATATAGGAATTGATAGCCTCATCAGAGCCATGTAGTTTTGAAAGTTAAATTTTGACTTAAGGGGTTAGTTTTGGGGAGTGAAATCGGAAGTGAAAAAAAATTTTTTTTACTAGGTAATCGAATGTGGTGTCAAATGAAAGCTTGTGAAAGCACGAGTAAAAAATATATATACATATAATGTAATATTTGCGCGGACTTTTCTTTGTATTATTTTTAAAAAATCGCGAAAAATCGATGTCCACCCGCCTTATCTCGAGAAGTACTTATCAAAAAATTTTGAAAAAATTCTAGAATATTCTCCAAGGGGTGTAGATTGAACGAAAATTATCACGAGTGCATTACCTTTAATAATTTATCTAGTATATAAAAAACAAAAATTTCAAGGTCATCAATTTTCAGTAAAGACTGGAAACAAACTTTGTTGAAAACTCATTTGGGGTGTGTTTTGTGAACTCGCTGATCATTTTATACTTCCGTTACAAAATTTTTTATTTGAAAAGCAATCAATGTACGGAACACTAATTGCGCAAGTTCAACTTGCACTTGACCGGTTATTTTTTTAATTTTGAGGTTAACTAAAACATTATGACAAATAAAAAAATTTATAAAATAAAAGCTATAAAAATATGCAGTGACCAGTAAGTAGTGTATTAAAATGATATGAATATTAAACTTTAATTACGTTTTGGCTTTGAAGCAGATTTCAAACTCTTAATTTTAACTTACAGAAAACTTTCTATTAATGATATTCACAAAATATTGTCTTTGTTATGTTCTTGTCTTAAATTTACAATATCTTCCATATTTTTTAAATTTTAAATAGTTTTGATGTCAGGGAAATGACTGACAAAATCAACCTTCAATATATATGAATAAAAAATTTATAGGTAATTTTGATAAGCTTCACAGGCAGGCAAGCCATCTTCCCAAAAAAATATATGTTGACTAGAACTATAAAAATAACAGACTTTTTATTCTTTGCTAAATTTCTCAACTATTGATAACATTGTTGTTACATTTTTATTTTCAGTTTTAGTCAGATGTTTTAAATTTAGAATGTTAAATAAAAAATTGTGCCAGACACAAAAATATGAATAAAAATAAGCAATAATCAATAAGTATTGGCAATACTATATTTTACTTGTGTTCTCACTTTAATGCAGATTTCTAATAAACTTTGAAGTTTTTACCTACAGAAAATATTGAATAGTATTATTGATAAATTTTGCTTTGGTTTCTCTTTACCAAATACCGCCTGTTATGTTTTTGAATTAGAGTTACCACATATCTTTTTTAAGTACATATTTTTTTGAATTTATACTTTGGTTCCACAAAACATAATTTTTTGAAAATGTTTTCACAAACACTTAATATTCTTCGAAGTAGTATCATTGTGCACTAATACGTTTGGTCCAATGCCATTGCCATTCCTAAAAGCATGACTAGAGGTTAGTTTAAATCTATTGTGACGGTTGCTTGCACGTTCTCGATGGTCCCGAAATGCTGTCCTTTTTAGCTGGATTCTAGGCGTGGGAAAAAAAGTCATGTGACAAGAGGATGAGGCTGCAGGAGGTGATTTCACAGCGTTGGCACCATTTTCTTTTTCTGCAACCCTCTGCGCAGTTAAACGACGATTTCTACAGATCGCCCAGCATCAGTATGGTTTGTTGACATCGAGGGTCGTCCCGATCTTGGATCTTCATTGATCGATGATCTACCCGATTTGAAAGGCGTAAACCACTCGTAATATTGTGTACGGCTCATACAATCCTCCTTATGGGCCTGCTGAAGCAATGCCCACTTTTCAGAAAAAGATTTTCCAATATAAATCCAACATTTAATATTACAATGTTGCTCCTCAAAGTCCTTCATCTTCACTGCATCACTATGTTGCAGAGCGGTGACTACACTTTTTTGCTAACTGATCAAACTACCACCGGCCAGCCGTTATTTGTTTCCAAAGAATGCCGCTAGGTACAGCATGGCGCGCCTACTCAAACTACGACGTTCGCACGCAATTTCAAAAACTCGGTATTTTTTTTAACAAACATATATATATATATATATATATATATATATATATATATATATATATATATATATATATATATATATGTTATATCTATATATATATATATATATATATATATATATATGTTATATCTATATATATATATATATATATATATATATATATATATATATATATATATATATATATATATATATATATATATATGTTATATCTATATATATATATATATATATATATATATATATATATATATATATATATATATATATATATATATATATATGTTATATCTATATATATATATATATATATATATATATATATATATATATATATGTATATATGTGACATAATATATTATTTCTACAAATGATGATGTCCATGTATGTTCCAAAAATTTGCCCTGATTTGGAACATATAAATAACAGTCTATATACTATCTCTGTACCAAGAGTTGAAGTTAAGTTTATCAATCAAACGGTAGATAGCTTGTAAAAATAGGTGTTTTGAACACGCATATTTTTCGTTTCCATCTAAAATTAAGGCTCCTTTAAATTTGTATTACAATTAGGCAATTATGCATATTTCCAATATTTTTTTCAGAAAAGTCAATCATGAAAATATTGTCAAGCTCCTCGCCATTGAAGAGGAACAAGAAAATAGAGGAAAAGTTATTGTTATGGAACTTTGTACAGGTGGCAGTCTATTTAATATACTGGATGATCCAGAAAATACTTATGGGTTAGAAGAATCCGAGTTTTTGTTAGTATTGAATCACTTGTATGCTGGGATGAAGCATCTTAGGGATCTAAATTTGGTTCATAGAGATTTGAAACCAGGTATGAGAACAATGATAACATTATCATATTTTAATTGTAATAAGATTCTTAATTAATATGAAGTAAGGTTATCATAAAAATTACATTTTTTTTCCATTATATTCACACAGTTTATCTTTTATATCAATAATATATTTTAGAAAAACCAGGAACAGCACTTAAATGGAAACTTATTTAAAAAATTTTAAGTAAAAAAAATTAACATCTATAATAAATTTGTTTTATTTAACATGTTTAAAAAAATATTAGAATAATAGCTTAAGTCCGTCCCTATATACAGTTTCTGACATGAAAAAAAAAGGAAAAAATTCATGGAATATTTTCGAACCTTCCCTTGGTTAGACGTTTATTTTAGATTCGACGACCCATATGACTGATGTCATTTTGGCCAGTAAGGAACCTTACATCCTTTTTTCAAAGAAATGCCTTTCCAATGGCAAGCTTTGGTTCTACCGAAAATTTAAAGAAGCTCTTGTTTCTAAACATTTTGCCTACCGACAATGGCGTGAGAATTCATAACATTTTCGTTCATACCCGGAACAGATATAAAGAAATTATCGATGAAACGGTCAAAGAATTAAAGACAGACTTCTTTCCTTCTTCTTCTTATACTGCCATCTCCATTACTGAAGTTGGGCTGTAATCACGCCGAATTCTTCCCTATCCTGGGCAATTCTTAATAAAGTGTGGGTATCCAGACCTGTCCAATCTCGTATATTTTTCAGCCAGGAACATTTTCAACGGCTCACACCTCTTTTCCCTTCAATTTTCCCTTTCATCAACAACCGGAGCAGTGAGTAACGTGGACCCCTATAAATATGTCCCAAGTAACGAGTTTTTGTCTTTTAATAAATGACAGTAGTTCTCTTTCTCTACCCATTTGACGAAGTACATCTTCATTAGTAAGACGCTCTGTCCAAGAGAGCTTCAATATTCTGCGCATCACCCATAATTCGAAAGACTCCAAACGATATAAAAGCACTGGATATATATAGACCTTTACAAAACGATAACGAGTATCCAAAGAAAGGGTTGAGTCTGTGTGGAGGTGTTTCATTTTAAGAAAAGCCGCTCTAGCCATTTAAAAGCGAACTCGTACCTCAACTTCAGGATTCAAATCATTAGTTACCCAACACCCTAGGTATTTAAATTTGTTTACTTGTTCTACCATTTGATCGTAAACACGAATATCTGTTTGCAACCCGGGTGTTCTTGAAATGACCATTACTTTCGTTTTATTAAGGTTTACTTTCATGCCTAAAATATCTCCTTCCCTAGATATATTGTTCATAAGATGCTGAAGTCCATCCGCTGTATCTGCTATAATAACGGTATCATCAGCGTACCTTAGGTTGTTAATGATGTTGCCATTAACTTTGATACCATCTGTGGCATTCTCTAAGGCCTTTTGGAAAATGTGCTCAGAATATAGATTAAACAGGAGCGGGGAAAAAACACTTCCTATTTCCTCAGTCTCTCTGCTATTTACTCGTATTGTCGCCACGTGATCCCAATATAGGTGAGTAATGAATCTGAAGTCATTTTTGTCAAGGCCCATATTTTGAAGCATTTGTATTAATTGTGGATGCTTGACTCGGTCAAATGCTTTTTCGTAGTCGATAAAACACAAGTAAACGTCCTTCCTTTAATCTCTACACTACACTTCTTTCCTGTCCTGACAATTTGAGGTCCTTTTGGTTAGTCGCTAAGGTCATTAGTCAAAATTTCACTAGATCTACTATACCATCACTCACACGGCCAGATAATACTATTGCAACAACACTAATTGAGAAAGTCATCTTGTTAGATGAACTCTGTCTCACATTTTACTGTCAGTTTCCAAGGAAAAACACCAACAATTCCTATAGTGCACTCATAGATGCTCAATATTGTCTTTATACGGCGTGTCATAAAACGTCTTTTAATGAAGCTAGACACCAAAAAAGCTTTTGGCGCTGATGGGATGCAAAACTTGCTATAATAAATGCGCGAGTGAACTAACACCAGTTTTTTTGTAATCTTTTCAACCTACCCTACAAAAAGAGAGCATTACCTTCCTGCTGGAAATGCGCTACAGTTCAGGTGATACTCAAAAACGGCAAGAAGACCTTACCAAACAACTACCGACCAGTAGCACTGCCTTCGATAACATCGAAAGTTATGGAAAAGGCTATCAGTTAGCATCTTCTAAAATATCTAGAAGGATTCAATATTATTAGCGACCGTCAATATGGCTTTTGTAAGCAAAGTTCAACAGGAGATCTTCTAACTTATGTAACACATGTTTGAAATAACGCAAATTGAACTTTTTAGAGAAAAGATGTGTCCAAGATATTCGACCGTGTTTGGCATGACAGATTGTTGGCTAAGCTATTCTCTTATGGTATGCAGGGAAAGTTTTGGCTATGGCTCAGTGTTTCCTCAGAGAGCGTTCTTTGCGAGTGACAGTCGACGGATTTCTTTCTAATCCCTTCACTATCCATGCCGAAATGCCACAAGGCTCCATACGGGCTCTTACTCTCTTTCTCGTTTTACTTTACCTTTTTCTCAATCTACAGCTTTACAAATGACAGTATCCTTGTTTCTCCATTCATTTTGGCAGACAGCAGGAAGTCTTTCAACTTAACAAAGACCTGGAAGAAATCCTATCTTGGAGCGACAGTAACTAAGTAGAATTTAACGCTACAAAAACCCAGGCGGCAGTTTTTTCTAAAAACGTTATTAAATCCGACATAGTGATGTCGGGATACTCCATTCCTCTAGCATCGTCACCCAATTGGCTAGGTGTTAATTTAGGAGCAAATATGTCTTGGCATAAACATTTTGCATGCCTAGCAAAGAGAGCTTCTCAAAAGCTGGAAATATTATTTTGAACTAAAAAACTTTACACTCCACAACTGTTAATTCTGTCCAAAGATCAAATTCGACCAACAGTGAATACTACTACTCCCATGTTCGCGCTAATACCTCACATCTGTATGAGGTTCAGCTTGTCACTCCTCATACAACCTTTTTCAAGGAGTCTTTTATATGAAGAACCTGAACCCTTTCGAATGATTTGCCCAGGACTGTGTTTCACATCGAGTACAATTTACAGCGATTCAAGACCCACCTGGCTCACCACCACAGCACGTGTGGTATACCTATTAAAATAAGTGTAATTTTTTATATCAAAATGAAAACCGTACAAAAATTTATTTGGAGTATTATTTTGTAAAAGTGTACATACCTTTTTAGCATATTAAAAAGGCTATTTTTTTCAATTCGCTCTATGTAGATTCATTTTGATCTCGATATGATTTTGTTAGCAGTGCTGTACATGAAGACATCAAAGCATGGAAGAAATTACAGAATTAAATATTAAGATATTAATGTTACAGTACCCACTGATTTCAAATGGAATTATTTAATATTGTCAATATGCCAATACATTTTTACACACAACAATAACACAAGTATACAAAAAACAAAAATTATCAGTATTTTAAGTGAGACACGTGTTTTCTTAAGTATTTTTTTATGTTGAATCAAAAAAAAATCATAAGAAAAGACATCCGCCGTGAGGTTTTTTTCAGAAAATACAATTAAAATTGCCAGAAAATTATTAATTGAAAAAAATACAGTTTTATAAATAATGTAAAACTGTACAATCATTAAAATTATAGAATAAAACTATTATTTCGGATATCTGTGTTCTGAATATATATTTATCATAAAAATTTAAAAATAACTAAGCTACGTAGCAAAATGCTGTTTAAAATAAATATGTTCAACCACTAAATTATTTTTTAAAAAGTTTTATTAATATTGAACAAAACTATTATTTCCAGTGTTTTTTGAAGTTCTTAATCCTGACTTGACTCAAAAAATAAAGTTTTATGTTCAGTTTCGACAAAAAACTCGCTTTTAACACTTAAAAGGGTGCTATGTGGTTGGTAAAATGCTTTTTCAAGTAAATAAATGCAACAGCTAAACAACAATTTTTTTTTCGAATAAAACTATAATTTCTAGTAGTTTTTTAACTTTCAAATTAGAATTTGATATCAAAACATCAGGAATAGTATTTAGTGTTGAAAAAAAATATCCATTTACTATTTAGGTATCCCTTGACAGAAGTCAGTTTTATGGATAGATTGATTGAGTGAATATGGGGTAATGTGAGTGGGTAAGTGAGTGAGCGAGTGAGTGTAGGAGTGAGTGAATGAGTTAGGGGGGTATTTGAATGAGTGAGTGTGTGAGTGACCGAACGAGCGATGAGTGAGTGTTTTGTTCAATATTAATAAAAATTAAAAACAGTTTTTTAATTAAGCGGTTGCACATATTTATTTCAAACAGCATTTTGCTACGTTGCTTAGTTAAAGGTGGTGTATGTGTGTTTTTTGTTAAACATGACCACCAAAATCTAATATTTTTAAGTTTTTAAGATAAATGTAGATTCAGAACATTTAAAGATGTCGGAAATAATAGTTTTATTCCATAATTTTAATGATTATACAGTTTTACATTATTTTTTAAAATGTATTTTTTTTTTAATTTAATAGTTTTCTAGTAACTTTAAATGTGTTTTTTTGAAAAAAAACCTCACGGTAGATGTCTTTTTATATATATTTTTTTGGATTCAGCATAAAAAAATACTTAAGAAAACACGTGTTCCACTTAAAAGAGAATTTTTGTTTTTTGTGTACCTGTGTAGTTCATAAATATATAGTAAAAATTAAAAATAAAACATTTAAAAAAATTATTTGAATTTAAAATTTTAAATCAGGAAATGATTGACAAACTAATAAACTGACACATTAAAACAGATAATAAAACAACGATATAAAAATTTATGTTGCCAGGTACAGTTTAAAAATGAACGCTTTGAGTAAAATACGCTAGCAAGCAGAAATTCTTTGACGTGGTTAAAAATGCTATTGCAAGGGTTTATTCCTAAGTAGCTCAGACCAGTCTGGAAATATTTTTACCACCAGCAGTTCAGAACAAGATTTTATTTGTTTCTGGTGTCGTCGTTATCTATAGACTCACGCCTAGAGATTTTATGTGGGTTGTAAAATATTAACAGTCACATGACATTTATATTATATTGGAGTAGTGGTTAAGCTTCATTTAGAGTGTGTAACTTCATACCTAGTAGCATGTAGCATTGCGAGAAAGTTTATATACTACAGTGGTGTGTTGTATAGACATATAAGTATTTGTACAATTCATTAATTTGTCTGGAATCCTCCCTGGTGTTTTAAAAATGTTTAAAATTCTGAAGAATTTGCTGAAAAAAGATTATGTTTAATTTAAAAAATATTATGTTTACTAGGAACGAAAATTTAAATAACTATTTAAGATCACCACTTATGTTTATTGTATTGGAGCTGACAATTGTTTTGACAAACTATGTCTTCTTCTGGGGCAAGATGTACATTAACTACAAAGAATGTTACAAAATATATGTTACCTGGTTATAAGGGTTAAATTAATTAACAGTATTTACCATAATACCTAGAACAAGTTCAATAAAGGAGGCCCACCCCCATCCAATCGATTTTAGTTCAAAGATTACTTAATAAAAATGTTAACCCAATAGTTAAACAAGAAATTAGATATCTTAAGATTGTGTTTAGACCAGAATTATTTCGAATTCAACGATAAGATTTGTGTAAGTAGAATAGGTTTAATAATGGGAAACCCTCTTAGTCTAATTTTATCTGAGATTTTTATAGACAATTTAGAAGAACAAATCAAGAATTCTCATCTATTTAAAAACTTCTTTTATTGGTACCATTATGTAGATGACAGATTGACATGATTTGCCGATACAGATTGACAATTAAAACTATTTCTAGATTATATTAACCAACTACATAACACCATTGCTTTTACAACAAAAATGGAAACAAATAAATCTATTAATTTCCTAGATTTAAAAATATCAAACAAATTGAATCAACATGATTTTGAAATCTTCCATAAACCAACATACTCAGATATAACTATACACGCTAATTCGAATCATCCGTTCACACCTTCGGCTTATAATAGTTTCATCCAAATGCACCATTACCTGAAAAAAATTTTCGGAAAGAACTAAATATTATAGAACAAATTAGCATAAACAATGAGTACAGGAGTGACTTTGTCGATAATATTTTAATGAAAAACAATAGGATTTGTGTACCCGCATAAACAACTAAAGATAAGTTTCATACACTTACTTATATCGGTAAATTGGCCCATAAAATTCAATATTTTTTTCATAAAAATCATGTAAACATTGCCTTCCGTACCAATAACACGTTAGCTCGACATAATAAAAGTAAAACAAAAAAGAAAGAAAATTAAACAGGAGTTTACGAATTATGCTGTGGCCCTTGAAATAAAACCTATATAGGACAAACAGGCAGATCTTTTTATAAAAGAATAAAGAAATATAAACGTAGTTATAGATTGAAAAATAACATATCTCACTATGCTAAAAATTTAACAGATGAAAATCATACTTTCAGAGCAGGTAGAGATTAACCAGAAAAAATCTTCAAGTTTATTACTCAATGATCAATTGGATGGGTCTTCTTTATTGAACTTGTTCTAGGTATGGTGAATATTGGTTATTAATTTAACCCTTATAACAATGTAGCTTATATATTTTGTAACATATTTTGTAGTTAATTTATATCTTGCTCTAGAAGAAGACACAGTGTGTCGAAACAATTGTCAGCTCTAATATAATAAACATAAGTGTTCAAATTTTCGTTTTTAGTTGTTATGGATCTCCATCAAGTAACAGCTAAGTCAGTGCAATGTTATGTTTGTTAAATTTGAATCTAAATGTCAAAATAGAATTCGTAATTAACTTCTGAAATTTTTGGGAACTTCAAATTCTTAAAAGTTTTCACTGTGTTGATTTCTAAATCAAAAAAAAAAACCTTGAAAGTTCGAGTCTTGTTTATGCGGGCAACCACCACCTTTAAATTGGAGTTTGTAGTATTTTTTGTGACCCTTGAAACCACCAAATTTGATTTACCCTGCAACTTTAAATTCAATTTTTTGAGGAAAATAATTATAATTTTTTTTACTAAGACGAGATATTTAATGTAATCGCACTATAAAATAAAAAGTCTAAAGTCATTGCCGTATTGCCATATAAATTGTTTAAACACCTCCTATTAAATATCGTTACCAACCGAAGTCGATTAAAATAAGTCAGATCAATCAAATACCTTTATATTACTTCTTATGTTACTTAATTCATCTTTTTCTATCTGCTTTCCGGAAAGGTGTTAACCGAATACCGCGAAGTTAAGAATTTTATCTGAACTGAACTGAAAGCAGTTAACGGCAGTTAAATACCCCATTGAAGTAGGTGGTAAATTGAATTTTTTCAGGGATGCAAATACGAGGGGTGTTTTTTTGGGAAATAAAATCAGACCTCGCGGCCAACTAAAGCATGGATAATGTTAAAAAATTAGAAAAATCCGTAACTGTCTTATCTCAGTTAATTGAGTCTGACATAAAACATAATAATTTTCCATCCCTAAATGCCTTAGTTTTAGCTGAAATTTTAATATCAAATATTCTATTCTGTAGGACGCAAAGTATTTTTCTCACTTTCGTCACCCTAATAAGCAACGTAGTAGTGCTGATTTTCAATTACAATATTGCAGTGTCACTACAATAAACTCGATATAATTATGCCAATAAATCACACAAAAAGTTCGTAAAAATTTAATGTTTCTGTCGTTAAACAATTATTTTATTTTAATTAATTTTAGGTAATATAATGAAGTTTATAAATGAAGATGGCACAATTGTATACAAACTGACAGACTTTGGCGCCGCTCGTGAGCTCCAAGATGGCCAACACTTCGTTTCCCTCTATGGAACTGAAGAATACTTGCATCCGGATATGTATGAAAGAGCTGTCCTTAGAAAACATGCTAATAAAACTTTTGGCGCCACCATTGATTTGTGGTCTATTGGTGTCACTATGTACCACGTAGCAACTGGTAATTTACCCTTTCGTCCATATGGTGGACGAAGAAATAAAGAAACCATGCATCAAATTACAACCAAAAAGGTAATTTTATTTAAAACTTTCAACTACTTATTCTATACATGTCGAAGCTGACAGAAGAACAAAATCCTAAAATTTCTGATTGTGAGTTTTCATATACATAAAACTATTTTCGTTATAGTTAACAAGTTAAAATATAAAGATCCTATCAACAATTTGTCACACGCCATAACATCAGGACGTATCTTCAAAATGCCAATTCAATTATGAATTTTACACATCAAAAATTTTAATTTGTGTCCTCAGGAATCCTCAGGTTAATAAGGTACCAATCTAGCACCCTATATATATATATATATATATATATATATATATATATATATATATATATATATATATATATATATAATTCTGTGGTTCTTTATATTATAACCATGTATAGTATTTTTCACGATCTAAGAAAGTGACTTAACTATCTATACTCATTAAAAATTCAACAAGATTCGAAAGTGATTAATTTATGGGTTTAAAATTTTATTGTGATAAGTTGAATTTTAATGTTTTATGTACTAAATAATACACATTATAGTAATTATACAAGTATATTAAAACAGTGCACAGTGTCCTAGCGTACATTTGTTACAATTTTAGTTATTAATTAATATCCAGTTCAATTTCGCTATCGCTACTATCTTACAAACCAAATTTTTTACAGGTTCTAAACTATTTATATTTATGTACATACATCTATATGAGTTTTCAATTTTTTTGACGTGTTGAATACAGTTTCTCCAGTTTTTTAACGGTTACATTTTTGACTTCCGTCTTTATCAACTCAATCACACTACTGTTTAAAGTGGGTGTATTATTGTGAGCACGTATATTAAACTTTATTTTATGCCATATCAACTCGATCGCATTAAAGATACAATAACATGGTGGAAGCCGAATTATTTCGTGTCCTGCTTCCTTTGTAATTTTATCACAAACATATTCCATTGAAAACTTGCAACTTTTTAAAATTTCCAACAATTGTTTAACTGTATAACTTTCATGGAAATATATGTCACGTTCACACAAAAATGCTTGTATTTTCCTTTTTCTACTGGTGGAACTTGGTACTTTATTTATTTGGTGACTATGATACGTATAGGATAGATATCACAATACAGCAATTCGGTGGTATATGCGGCATTAATTTGGTTTGAAGCCAATCTTCAAAAACTTCAGCGGTTGTATCACAATGATAATCCAAGCTGGAATCTGAAATATTCTTGGCTGCTAGAAATAGACATTCTGGTATCCAGCCTTCTTCTGACCCCGCATGTAAAATAGTTATTCTTTTACCTTTATTTGATGGAGCTTTGGTGTGACATTTTTGGGTTTTATCAATTCATCTTTTACTGGGTGTATCGTGGGTGTCATACCAAGTCTCATCTAGGTAGATTATCGTTCGATTTTCCGATCTAGCTGTATTTATTTTTCAAGATATTCCATTCTGAGGTGTTGGAAGTGCCGCGATTCCATTATAACTTGCCTAATTTTTTGAACAAAAACCTCAAACGACGTAGAATACGTCATAAAGTTGTAGTGTAAAGCCTCCGTGAAAGTGACAATAACGTAGGAACTTTTTTTTCTGTATACATTTCATACATTTTGCGGCGAATTAAGTCTTCTTGACAGAAATCAATACATTTCGACACACCTATCGAATTATTTACAATTTTCCAAACTGTACTTTCAGGGGTGCTTGTTAAAGCTGATGTCTCCATCAATGAAAAGTACTTTTCGTGGCCTCGCTCCACTAACTTTAAATAAACCCTTTTAACTATCATTTTTGCCTCAACGGGCAAACATTTGCGGCTTCTGATGGAAAGGGCTTCGGACATTTGAAGACATCATTGAACTTTATAATATACACTATTTCAGTATAATACTACAGATAAAATAAAGAATATTCTTTATATTTATAAACGCGAAGTAACCAATAAAATGTTAGATTGAAAGGGAGGTATGTATATATATATATATATATATATATATATATATATATATATATATATATATATATATATATATATATATATATATATATATATATATATATATATATATGTATATATGTATATATGTGTATGTATATATATATATATATATATATATATATATATATATATATATATATATATATATATATATATACGAGGCTAGTTTGAAAAGCCCGTGCAAAGTCCAAGAGATGGCACCACCGGCGCGTATCGAGGTCATGTTTAGTTAGTAGCATCTCTTGAATGAACGCACACCAAGTTTCAGCCATATTGGTCTATTTCTTTGTGTTTGGTATTCGTGTGAATCAAGGAAGTCGAGTGATTTTCAAGAAATGGACGAAAAAGAATTTCGTGTGGTGATTAAACATTACTTTATGAAAGGCAAAACGCCTCAGGGAGACTAAAGAGAAGCTTGATAAACATTATGGTGACTCTGCACCTTCGATTAGAACAGTTTATAAGTGGTTTCAAAATTTTCGGACTGGCCATATGGGCACAAGTGACGCTGAACGTTCTGGACGGCCTGTGGAGGTTACGACTCCAGAAATCATTGATCAAATCCATGATATGGTGATGGATGACAGAAGAGTTAAGGTGCGTGAGATTGCTAGTGCTGTGGGCATCTCGACTGAACGGGTACATAATATTTTGCATAAGCATTTGGACATGAGAAAGCTATCCGCAAGATGGGTGCCGCGATTGCTCACGCTTGACCAAAAACGGAATCGTGTGAAGTGTTGCAAGGATGGTTTGCAGCTGTTCCAGAAGAATCCGGAGGACTTTAAGCGTCGTTTCCTCACTGTGGATGAAACATGGATACATTACTATACTCCTGAGACCAAACAACAATCTAAACAATGGGTTACCAAGGGGGAATCTGCACCAAAAAAGGCGAAGACCGTTCCTTCGGCCGGAAAGGTTATGGCGACTGTCTTTTGGGATTCGGGGGGAGGGGTTACATACATCTAGGCGCTGCAAAAAGTACCTATATTTAAAAAAAATATTTTAAAGTTTATTAAATGAATAATACAAAAGAATGGCGATTATATATTTTTATTGTACTTTATAAGAAAACAAAATTTAAATATGTTTTAAATGTTAACATTATTTTTATCGGATTAAATGAACCACTAAGGAAAACTATGGCGCCTCCTTGTCAGAATAACTTCACAAAAAATAGTCCAATGTGCAAAAATAAAAATAATGCAGTAGTTAAAAATTGTCCAAGGATTTTTTTTTCGAAAAATAAAAAATTTACGTTGCTGGTATGCAATTTTCGACCAAAAAATTTGTGTTTAATTAATTGTCTGTTAGAAAAATTAAAAAAAAAAACCTCTCGACATTTTGTAGAAAAAGTAATTATTGAAATTTAAAAAAAAAGTTTAAAAATTTTAAGAATTGACTGAGTAATATTGCAGACATTGCATTGAGACAGATTGCGGCGCCAATCCGACGCCAGGTCACATTTAATGCTATAACTTTGTAATGGGATAGAATTTTCTTAAATTTTTTTTTAATAATCCCTAGAACTATAGAGAAAAAAAATCCGTAAAAAAAACAAAAACGAATTTTTTAGAATCCAAGACGACGTCACTTTTATGCGAGGCCTGAAAGGCGCGAAACGGGTCCTCCTGTAGATTTGAACCAAGAACAAAAACCTAAAAAAAATCATTAATATATGTCAAAAACTAGTGGATAACGTATGGAAAGTTGAAAATCGTTTTTTTTTTTTTCGAAATATGGTGCACATTTGAAAAAAAATGTTCATTTTCCACCCAAAAATTTCCCGAAAAATTGTTTATAAAAAAGGAAGTTTATAACTTATTGCAAAATCCGTACGTTATCCACTAGTTTTTGACATATATTAATGAACAGTTTTTGGTTTTTGTTCTAGGTTCAAATCTACAGAGCAATCGTTCCGCCCGTTTCAGGCCTCGCATAAAAGGTGTCTTGGGGTCTTGGATTCTGAAATATTAAAATTAAAGATGATTAAAAAGAAAAAAGAATATCTTTATACTTAAATATTTGTTTAATAAAATACTTCAAATACATTGTCGACTGCTTTTATATTCTTGAAAAAAATTCCCAAAATTAACCTTTTTGCCTGGGACGTGGAGTGGCCTTACTACTTAATATAGTCATTAATATCGTGGAAATTTCAGAACCAATAATCATGCTACATTAAACAAATATTACAGTAAGAACAATAATTTATTACTAATTAAATCAAAATATATTAAAAAATGGCGTGTGATTTACCCATAACTTCCCGTGCAAACACTCGGTTCTAAAATAAATACACAAACTAAAGAATAACTTAAACCAAGTATTACAGGCCAATGTTTGAAATGATAGTTACTTTTAAAATAATATATCGATCACAGCAAAATTTGATGCAATCGACAAAGCAGTACCTCTTTTAATTATATCTCGAGTCCTTTTACTGACTTAACATGTTTTTCACACTTCTTAGCCCAAGAATATCGATGATGTATGGGGGGATATCCCTTCTTATAATTATGTGCTAAATTAGCTATTTTTCTAACTACAAGGACAAGAGGAACAAACAAGGAAATAGTAAA
Source organism: Pachyrhynchus sulphureomaculatus (assembly GCA_019049505.1). NCBI lineage: Eukaryota > Metazoa > Arthropoda > Insecta > Coleoptera > Curculionidae > Pachyrhynchus > Pachyrhynchus sulphureomaculatus. The sequence goes on from CM032446.1 coordinate 160,022,798, forward strand.
ATAATGTTTTTTTAGGACACCCAGCTCAAAACCCCTTCTATACTTTATATGTGTTGTTAAGAATAATTATGCTTAAAATTACCTTTTTCACAAATGAAGGTAAGGCGAAAGTCAAATAATGGCTTTAATTCCTTTGAGGTTACTCTGTTAATTACAAGTAATTATATGATTGCAAATAATGAAAAAATAACGAGATTTTTATATTCCTCGAGTCTAAGAACCCTAAAAAGGATATATAACATGATTTGATCGAAGCTAAACAATAACACCCCTAATTTATAATTTGTTCATTTTCTTAACCAAAAACCAGAACAAAATCTTATAGTACTATTGAAGCACCAAAAAATTTACAAATTCTGTTGTTATTTCCTACTTTAAGCACTGTATATTTGAAATCCATATTTCATTTCATTCAGGAGTTATCGCGGCAAGAATTATATTTTACGCAATCTAGGAAACTTGAAACTGAGTATATTTGTTTCAAAAATACCATAGTTCCTTTAATTAGGAAAGTCAAAAATTCCACAAACTCATCTAAAAATTTAAAAAGTATTTTGACTACTTCGCTCGTCTTAAGCTGTGTTTTAACTAACAGATTATCCCGATAGGCTGTTGTGATATTACTAGTTCGTCGGCTATAGATATAGTGTCAAAATTATTTAAAAAAATGTTTTCTTTCTTTTTACTTTTTACCGTTTCGCGATTCGGGCTACTCCGAACGAATATATTCTTGCTTTTTTTCTTTAAAAAACGCCTTTTGGATCCATCATTCCCCTTCCCGTCCCGAGATCGTGCCTATGCCGTACCTTTTTCGGAGTGATCGGTTTTGCACTACACATACTTACCGATTTATTTCTTGACTCGCCGTGCCCGCGGCTCCGCTTGCGTGGACTTGATTCACTACTATCGTCACTGCTTATTCCTTATGTTACCTAACGTAATAAAATATCTACCATTATTTCCCCTTATCTCCCATTATTTCTCCTTATCTCCCATTATCTCTACATAATTTCCATTATCTAGGCTTATCTCTGCTCATCTCCCATTATTTCTCATCTCCCATTATTTCTCCTTATCTCCCATTATCTAGGCTTATCTCGACTTATCTCGCAATATTTCTCCTTATGCTCCCATTATTTTTCCTTATCTCCCATTATCTCACCATAACTCCCATTATCTAGACTTATCTCTTCTTATCTCGCAGTATTTCTCCTTATCTCCCATTATTTATACTTATCTCCCATTATTTATACTTATCTCCCATTATTTCACCTTATCCCCCATTATCTAGGCTTATATCGAATTATAGAGAACATATGTATAAATTTACAAAAACACGTAAATTGGATAAGTGGTTATGAATTTAAAAAAAAAAAACATGTAAATCGGATAAGTGGTTCTCGAGTGATAAGCGCACTAACGGACAGACAGACAGAGAGACGTTGCATTTTATATATATTATATTCTTTGCTACATGATATTGTTCCATATTTAATGCTTTAGGCAGTGTATTGCCAGAGAACGCGCTAGCGGCAAACTTTTCTTCGACTTGATTCACTATTATCGTCACTGCTTATTTCTTATGTCACCTAGCCAGAGAACATATGTATGTTTTAAAAAAAAGCACGTAAATCGGATAAGTGGTTCACCAGTGATAAGCGCACTAACGGACAGACAGACAGACGTTGCATTTTATATATATTATAGATATAGATTATTATTATTATATAACCTGGCCAAAGAATATATGTATGAATTTAAAAAAAAACACGTAAATCGGATAAGTGGTTCTCGCGTGATAAACGCAGTAATGGACAGACAAACAGAGAGACATTGCATATATATATATATATATATATATATATATATATATATATATATATATATATATATATATTTATTATAGATTATAGATATTCTGGGCGACATAATAGTGTTCCATATTTAATGGTTTAGGCTGTGTATTGCAAGGGAACGCGCCAGCGGCAAACTTTTTTCCGACTTCATTCACTATTATCGTCACTGCTCATTCCTTATGCTACCTATCGTAATAAAATATAGCCTATAACCTGGCCAGAGAACATATGTATGTTTTAAAAAAAAAAGTACGTAAATCGGATAAGTGGTTCTCCAATGATAAGCGCACTAACGGACAGACAGAGAGACGTTGCATTTTATATATATTATAGATAATTAACATTAACCAAATATATTAGTTGTCATACATTTTGCCTGAAAGCATAAACAATAATTTTAACAATAGTTTTAATAAAAATCATAATAGATACATTGTAAAATTAATTCTGTAATATGTTCTTTTTTATGTGCGTAGCACGGAAATCCCGAAAGCGCTACAGGAGTGACGCGTTTGCGGAAAAAGCAGTTCACGTTGGTCTTGAACTTCTGTAAGTTGTACGCGGTGGGAAACACTGTCCTGGGCAAGTCATTCCAAAGGGATGATGTTCTCCATATAAAAGACTGCTTGAAAAGTTTTGAACGAGCAGTAAAAAGCTGAACCTCATACGGATATAATGTATTAGAGCGAGATGTATTACTACCATGCACCATTCTGGAAAGAATTAAGCGGGCTACATCCATCGAACACTTTCCATGAAAATACTTGTAGAATAATCTCAAGTTGCCAACCGTTCTTCGATGTTCCAAGGTTTCTGGTGAGTTCTGGGTCTCCAATCAGGCGAACGGTCCTCTTCTGAATACAATCCAACAAATACACTGTATGGTTGGTCGAATTTGAGCTTTCTACAGAATTAACAGTTGTTGTAGAGTATAAAGCTTTCTAATTCGAAATAGTATACCCAGTTTTTGCGAAGCTCTCTTTGCTATGAATGCGACATGTTCATGCCAAGACATAGTTGCTATCAACTTAACCCCCAGCAATTTGAATGACGATGCTAGAGGTTAATGAATAATAAATAAATAATAACGTTACTAAACCCGACATAACTATATCGGGTTTAGCAACGTTAGCTTTTTTAGAAAAAACTGCCGCCTGGGTTTTTGTAGTGTTAAATTCCATTTGGTTACAAGACTGATCCAAGATAGAATTTTCTCTAGGTGTTTCTTAAGTTGTATGAGTAGCCGATGTTCGAACCTTCAAAGTGAATAAATAAAGAAGCGTGCTGTCATCTTCAAAGCTCTATATTGGATTTCTGGCCCTTTCTAGCAAATCGTTAATGTAAATGAGGAAGAGAGGAAGATACTGTATGGAGCCTTGAGGCACACCAGCGTTGATAATGAAGGTATTAGAAAGAAATACGCCGACTGTTACTCCTAAAGAACGCTCTCTGAGAAAACCCGAGAGCCATAAATAAAACCTTTTATGCATAACATAAGAGCGTAACTTAGCCAACGATCCGGCAGACCAAATACGGTCAAATGTTTTGGATATATCAAGTGAAACCGCTCGAGATTCTCCAAAATATTCAATTGCGTTGTTGTTGAATAAACTACATCCTCTAGAATGTACATTTCAAAACAAAATGGTTTGCACATTCCTTCTGTACTTTTTCACCAAGTAATGTTAACTTTCCCATTGACCGGAAGTGACCCGATTTTTATTTCGAGTTGAACGGGAAGTTGTCATTGTCATATAGAGAATAAAAACCTAAGATAAGTTCATCAAATTATTTTGGTCTAGGATTTACCATTTAGAATCTGTATTCTGCCAAAGTTTACAGGTGAACATCTTGAAAATAACTTAATTTAGGGTTAGAGTGTATGCCATATAAAAGTACATAGTTTTTAGCGAGATATAAGTATACAGATCTTCAAATTAAAAATTAGGATTAGCAGCATTATACAAGTCATGTTCCCAGAAAACTTGTAAAAAACTTCGCTGTGACAAACCTTGTATATATTTAACCTAGGCGGATTTTTTTAGAATAGAAATGGATAATTTTGTGTCACTAAGGACCAGAAGAAATATTTTATGTACATTTTACTGTTAGTATATCTAAAATATCTTCATGGTGTCGCCAAATTAGTGTACTATATATTTAGATCGTACATTAACATATTAGGTAAAAACTTCACATATTGTGAAAAAAATGCCCCAAAGGAAACGGATTTTCCCGCAGTCTCTCCAAGAGCGAAATTAGGTGGGCTTTATAAAATTGAAATATTTTTTTATATAGAATTTAAAATTTCAATAAGAGATACGTCATAAGGATAGGATGTTCTGTTTAGAGTAAGATATATTAAAAATGTATATACTACTAAGAAGCTATCACAAATACTTAGGAAGAAGAAAAAGCACAGAAAGCTGGAGACTTCTTAAAAATATGAGAACAGAACGGAAAAGAGAAATCTTCTCACCAATAACACCAGAAAAATGGAACCAATACTTTACAAATATGCTAACAGAAAATAGACCAGAGTTTAAAAGTACCCAACATGGAAACCCAAATAAGGATAACAACATCAGTAGTTAAAGTATGTAAAACGCTAAAAAATGGTAGAGCTCCAGGACCAGGAAACATCCCAGGAGAGATAGTAAAATACGGAACTGAAAAACTATTTAGCGCTTTGAGGAACTTATTCCAAAGATGCATTACACAACAGAAGTACCTGAGGAATGGAAAATATCATACATATCAACAATTCATAAGAAAGGAGACAAAAATAATTGCGATAACTATCGGGGAATAACGGTTACAAGATCTATTAGCAGAATATACGGAAAAATACTTAAAAATGGAATAGAAACGGAATACGCGGACGTAGAAGCTGAAGAACAGGCAGGCTTTAGAGCAGGAAGATCCACAATAGACCATCTCTTCTCACTGACACAAATCCTAGAAAAGAAAGCCGCATTTGATCAGGAAGTCCATGTCTTGTTTGTTGATTTAAAAAAGGCCTACGACAGCGTGCCCCTAATGAGATTGTGGGAAACACTACAACAGAGTAATGTAAACACCAAAATAATTAAAGCCGTAAAATCCTTATACCAAGACGCAAGAAGTAGTGTGAAAACCAAATATGGTATAACAACAGGGTTCCAGGTCACAAAGGGTCTCAAACAGGGCTGCTGTATATCCCCAACGCTATTTAAAATCTATTTGGAGAGTGCACTGAAGAACTGGAAAAGGAAATGCAGCAGTATGGGATTACCACTGGATGACGATACTACATTGTACACGCTATCGCGGACGACCAGGTAGTAGTCGCTCAGGACATCGATGATATGGAATACATGACACGAAAACTTATGGAGGAATACGAAAAATGGGGCCTAGAAGTCAATATTAAAAAGACCGAGTACATGTGCGTCGGAGGACAACAGCAGGACTTGAAACTGGCCACAGGACACACCATCAAACACTGTGCCAGTTATAAGTATTTGGGAACGAGAATAACTAGGGACGGAACACTGGAAGAAGCAATATTCGAGAGGAATATCCAAGGAAGAAAGGCGATTGCAATGCTTGATAGTATACTATGGGACAAAAACATAACCATTGAAAATAAGAAGAGAATTTACAACTCAATAGTGAAAAGTATAATAACTTACAGCTCCCAGGTGTGGCCATTGAAGGAAAGAACAGAAAAAGTACTAAAAGCTACAGAAATGGATTTCTGGAGACGAGCAGCCAGAAAATCCAGAAAAGACCGCATACCAAATGACATGATAAGACAAGCTTTAGAAATAAAGCACGATATACTGGACGAAATCAGAACCCAACAGTTGGTATGGTACGGACACGTACAGAGAATGTCACAAGACCGACTACCTAAAAAGATCTTAAATTGGAACCTTCATGGAAGAAGAAAGCGAGGCAGACCACGCCAAAGCTGGAGAGCAGGAATCAACAGAAAATTAGGCATCGGAAGACGTTATAAAACCGATTGTTTGATCTGTACTTTTCGAGATAAGGGGGGGAGGATAACGATTTTTGGCAATTTTTTAGAAATTAATACGTAGAAAAGTGTGCGCAAGTATTACATTATATATATTTTTGAACTCGAGTTTTCACAAGCTTTCATTTGACACCCCACTCAATTTTTTTTTTCACTTCCGATTTCACCCCCCCAAAAGTAACCCTTTAAGTCAGAATTTAACTTTCAAAACTATACGGCTCTGATGAGGTCATTAGTTCCTATATTAATGTCAAAATTAAACATTCAATGTCAAATAGTTTCAGAGAAAATCGTGTGTGACAGACAGACACACGGCTAGACACCGAAATGATCTTATAAGTAACTAAAAAGTAACTTTGCATAGTTGATAAGGAAAAAATAAATTTATTTGAAGTGCCGAATATTTTATAGCTTACCAATTTTGAAAAAAACATCAAAATTAGTGTTTGACTTTGACGGTTTTTAAGATATTATAAGGTAACCTGTTACTAAGTTTACCCTTTTAGGGACTGTGATCTCCTCGGACAGCATTTTTAGGATATGTGAATTTTTACACACCCTGTATAATCGTAAAAACACATTAATAATTTAAACACCAATATTCTTTACAGGAGAGCGGAGTCATATCTGGAATTCAAACTAAGGATAATGGACCGATTGAATGGAAGAAAGAATTACCAGTTAACTGTCAACTAAGCGCAGGTTTGAAAAAAATTATAACACCACTTTTAGCTGGTTTATTGGAAGCCGATCATAATAAAATATGGAGTTTTGATATATTTTTTGGGGAGGTCGATGCCGTTTTAAGGAGAAAAGCAGTGAATATTTTCCATGTTAATAAATCAAGTTTGATTAAAGTTTATATTGATCCTAACGAATCGTATAGACATCTTCAAGAATACATTAATGAACAGACTGACATAACTCCAGAAAATCAAATTTTACTTTACAGAACATCATTACTAACTAGCCTTGTAGAAGAATATGTCAACGCTAGTGGTTTTCCACAGACTACTGAGCATGATCCACTGTTTTTGTTCTGTAAAGAAAATAATAACGTTAATATACCTCCTTTCCAAGAACTGCCAAAATTTAATGATTTCTCCTCAGTGATCTCAGTTGAAAATGATGCGAGTCAAGCTAAATTTGCATCTAGTATTGGTCATCAAGCGAAAAGACAAGTTGAGAGATATTCTTTAAATAGTAAATTAATTTGTGATACAGTTGAGAACTTTTCTAAATATATTTGCAATAATCTTCAAGAATTAAATCAAAAAGCTCAGCATTTATTAGAAAAAACTCATATTTTTAAAAAGACATGCCAAATATTTGAACTTTCTCAGAAAATCAGTAATTATAATTTAAAAACCAACAACGGCGAGGAACTGGAAAATGTTAGTAAAGAGTTTACTTCTGCTGTTGTAGTAGGAGTTCATAGTTTACATAAACAGCATGCAGTTGAGAATAACCTTAAACTTCAATGGGATACAATGAGTAGAGAGCTAAAATGTCCTTTTAAGACCTTGGCTCCAGCAAGGTAAGTGTTTTTTTTTATTTAATATGTTTGTTTAACTCACAAAAAAATACTTAAATTTAATTGGAAAAGAAAAAATTTTTCTTGAACAATCAGATGTAGAATATACACAAAAAGGGAATCAACAACACATTCAGTGTTCTAATCTTGAAGAGTAAAACTCCCTGAAAATGCTTCTTGCAATCATAGAAGAAACGTCGGAAAGTAACTCCAATATGATACGGTTAATTTCTTAAGGCCCAAAAAACCAAACTAGAAATTAAAATTCTTCCCAGTTATATTCCAGTAGCTAGTATTTCCTCTGAATTTAGGTACAAATAAGTAATATATTTTTTACTATCTGGTTTTGTTTCAGAGCACGCACTCAAGTTGAACATCTTAGGGACTCCTGGCAACATTTAGTTAGAGACAGAGTTACACGCACTCTTTCCTACAATGATGAGCAATTTCATATACTTGAAAGGATAAAAATTACACAGACAATAAATCGTTTGAAGAACCTTTTGGAGAATGAAGTGTTTCCCCAATACGAGGCTCTTTCAGAAAACTTCGGGGATTGGTACAAAATGGCTCAAAATGTTCACCTAAAAACTGAGATTCTTGCTGCTGATGTTGAAAAATATGACTTCAAATCGAAAGAATTTGAGGAAAAACTTACGATTGACAATGTCGATTACACCGATTATATAAAGAATAACGAACCTTCCAAGAAAACTAATGTTGTAAAAAATACAAGAAATCTTCAAAACCAGAAACTTAGAAACTGCCTAAAAAATTATAAAAAGGAAAGTAATGATATTAAGGAAATTCTATCAGAAAATTCTAGACTTATGAACATTTTGAATGATTCTACTACTGAACTGAAAATTTTGGAAGAATAAGTATCCCTGAATTTGTTAATGGAAAAATAACTAAAATTAGTAGTCCGAGACGTGACATTAAATTAGACGTAACAATAACTGGCCAGTTGGTTATAACTAATGCTATGAGATCTGTTAAATAATTTATTAATTAATTGAAATTGTTATTTTAACTATGTTCCATTTGAATGTTAAGATTTATAAAGTGAGAATTGATTTTATGGTGTAAAATCGAGGTAAGATGCTTTTTCAACTGGTTTATTGAAACGAAATTGGACTTAGATGATAAAATTTATTATACAACATATATATTTTTATTTTTACTAGGTATAATGGAAATAGGTTAAACATTGTATAGCGTTACTTCTGTGTTCTGTGCCTTAAAAAATAATAATAAAAATAAGTAAATGCTGTCATTCCAAACTTAATATTAAAAAGTATATTATTTTCTGCAGCAATAAAACGGTAAATTTCACATACCTAAACTAAAATAACCCGTATCTGGTATTTTTGATGTATCGCTATATTTTAACCAACTGATGTCTTCAAAAAGTGGATATTCGCCAAATTAATTTAAATTTCCTGTTTAAGTTTTCATTTAAACTGTGCAACTAAAAATCTATGATCAAGCAAGTAGGGGTGTAAAATAATTTATAATTATATTACAAGAGGGTGGCAATTAAATAACAAGACCTAATAAAACTAATATGTACATGGTTATTGTTTATAAATAGCCTACCCAGTCAGGCAGAGATATCTTCTTCTCCCGACTTATAACTAGGCACTATTGCCTGTTTCTTTGTTCCCTGATTTATATAGCGTGACTCCGTCTTCAGGCAGAGATATTAAACACAAAAGTTGTGATATTTTAGAGAATCTTTTTACGAATTTAAAATAGAAACAATCGCGCATCGCGTTTTTGACATATGTCACAAACTTTCTATTTTTAAATGAAACACCCTGTATATTATGTTTGTGTTTTACAGAACTATTAATTGTATTAATTCTAATACATATTTTTATGATGTTACACTGTAGAAAATAAGGCAGAAAGAATACAAGTCTAATGCAGGTTTGTCGCAAATTGACACTGGCATTTGTTTATGTTAAAATGTTGATAAAAAGGTATTAGTACAATATTTTTTTTTCCAGATAATAAAAAATGAGATATAGATGAAATATTAATTAAGATAAAAGGCAAGCTCAAAGGGAATATGTAAAACGTTATGCAACACAAGGAAGAATTCCTAGCTTAAATACATTTCCAATGTTGTAACAAAAGAAAATAATAATACAAAGATAGCATGTCCCCCATTCTGTTTAATCCGTTTACTATAAATTCATTTTTGTTTTTTTATGACTGCCAAAAGGATTTCTTGGCCTTGATAATTTATGTTTGCAACTTCCTGTGTGATTTTCTTCCTTAGTCGTTTTACTGTCAAGTTATTTTCGCCTTTTAAGTTATCTTTTGAAAAGGTGTTTAACACAGTTAAATCTGTATTATTTGGTGGCTATCTTAAGCTTCCAAGCCTGCCAATCCATAAACAGGCGGTTGCAGCCAGAGTGACTGACGGGGCCGCCGTTTGCTACCATGCTAATATTATGCGGTACCAAATTTTCTACAGTATCCGTTATTGATTGACCAAAAATATTGGCGCTGTTAGTTTATTGTTTTATAACCTCACCAAATCTGCATAAATTTTCGGCCAAATTGTTTCATTTCTAGTGTTTGCTAGGGGATTTTCGTCAGCCAAAAGTGAATATCTTGTCTGTTAAATACTTTAGATGTTGAGTAACTAATATAACTAATCCGTCCAAGAAATTTTATTAAACAGTTGCCCATTTGTTTCCATATTTTGCGTTTTCTCCTGCACTGGTCAAATTTTATAGGGATGAACCACATGATTGTATAAAGTATTTTTAATCATGTAATATGTTTTGCCAAGATCTTTAACAGCAACTGTTATAGAACCTTCTGGATTTAAAAACGGTAAATATGGATTTTTGTTTAGTTTTTATAATAGTAAGGTACCTGGAAAGTGTAGTTTTCCCCTCTTTATGCACTACTTTTCTTTCGTTTAAACGTCGTTTTAGTTAAATTGTTATTATATAGTCTTGGAAATGTATTTAAGCTAGAGATTCTTCCATAAAGACTTGTATATTCCCGTCGGGCTTGATTTTCGTTATAACCATTATTAATAGGTATTCCGTATATATCCCATTCTTCATTTTGCGAAAAAAATATATTTTATTAACAATTCGTTTCAACTTACTACTGTCAATATTCTTAAATTAACAGATGCCATGACAGTTATTGTCGACCGCGCATATCGTTTTCCCCTCATTATTTTCCACAATAATAGCGTAAAAATATACTGGTATATTGAAGTTTATAGGATTAAGAGTTTTATAAAATTAAAAAATTTATACGGGGTGTTCCGTTTAGAAAATATAAGGTTTGTGTCATATGACAAAAACGCTATAATTGTTTGTTTTTATTTAACAATTTTTTTTTGCGTAACTATTATTACTAACTTTTATTATAAATAATCCTGTATACTAAGAGGAAACTAACACTAAGCAGAATATAGTGTATATTCCTGCACCTAATCTTTCTGTTTTCCCCATTTCTCAAAACAATTACCAAAAAACTTTTGGAATTATAATATTATATATTATATTAGATATTGTTAAATGTTTTTTTTTTCATTGCATAGTACGATACTTGGGTATTTCTTTGTGATTTATTCGCCTCCTCCCTGTTACCTATTTTTCAAATGATGAATATGTATTGCGTGTTTTTGCCAAACGATATTCCCATCACAGACTTAGCAATTTCGACAATTTTTTTTACCCCATTTACCAAAAGTTTTAATAAAAGTTTTTTATACCTAATTTTTCTATCACCCATTTTCGTGCATACTTTTTATCATCTATTAATTCAATAGCAAAGTACAATGTCAATATTAAACTTGATAGGCAAATACTGCATGTGCTTGCATCCATACTAGTGATCTCACAACACAATCAAGCGAAAAATCTAACTATTTAATTGCTATACCTCGTAAGTTGCATCTACATATTTTGTTACAATTATTTTTTTACTTAGGGTAGATCAAACAAAGAGGGCGCACTTTTGAAACTTTCAATTGCTTAACATTTATTTGTGCGCTTACAAACACTAATATTGCTTAATATTAAACTTTGGTTCTTAAGAAACGATCGTAGAACATTTTAATGATATTAACATACTTAATATTGCAAAACTTATAAAATAATCGATGCCTCCTTGCGCACTCTTAGACTATACTCACGCTAAGAGTACGCATTAGCCACGCGCCATACGAGGTAAGAATGCGCATTTGTATTTCTTTGGACAAATATCACAATACAATGCCAATATATTCAGTATATTCGTCATGCCACCACTCTCCGCACTGAGAACATTGCATCCAATTTTCTTCAGGCGACTCCGTATACATCTCCAAACACAAAGGAGGCCGTATAACTTCCTCTTTTAACTTAGGGTTCTTCTTTGTTTTTATAACCCTTTTCTGGCGCGTTTTATCTTCCATCTTTTTCAGTTCAATTATTTGGTTTTTATATGGTGAGCTGGTCAAAATTTCAGACATCTTTTTTTTGACATTTGTTCTTTGCTGCGAGAAGGCTCTTGGTAATGGGTAACAGAAGGATAAACAAACTTTGACGTGGAAAGTACAGCTTCAATAGTTCGTTCTTGATGTGGTATATTCATGGTGGGTCTGAAGTTTGTCAATTATCACATGACCGAAGAAGCCAACATCGAGCGTCTGCATACGATAATTGATATAAGGTGGCAATGTCAAATTTTCGGCTCCATTTTGGCGAGCTAACTCAGTGGCAGGCAAACTCAAGTGTAATGAATGATTATCCAAAATTAGCATGACTGGTTCATCTTTGTATGGTTTCGCCATTCGACTAAAGTGCTGCATCCACAAAATGAATAAGTCAGAATTTATATATCCTAAGGCCGATATAAGCATCAGAGTCCTCAGGTGCTCCATTAATCAATTCGGCTTTTTGTTGTTTCCGAGGAACTATGGCAGATATTACAAATGAACCGGTAGCGTTCATACAGCACACTGCGGTAACTCTAACTCAGCAGATACAATTTCTCCCACAATTTGTTTCCCTTCTTGTGAATAGACCTTTAACAAGTTATTTGGCATAGATTGCAGGCCTGTGTTATCCACATGGTAAATTTGTCTGCCTACGAATTTGTATTTGTTTAGCAGCTCTTTTAAATTCCTGTAAAATGTGTCTACCTGAGCTCTATTGAATCCAGCAGCACGTGCCAAACTTGTCAATTCTGGCTGCCGAAGACTGAGACAATGTCTGTTTGCAAAATTTTCTATCTAAACATTGCCTGCCTGTTTCTTCTCTTTGTTGAATCTGTGGTCTGTCATTTTTCTCAACGAGATCATAGGCAACTCGCCCAAATTCCCTTTTTTCCAAACCATAAAAACACGTGTATCAAGGTTGCGGTAATGATCTACTAAGGATTGAAAAATAGTTTTCTGTCAGACTTTCTTTTATATTTTCCAATGTTCTGCAATAGAAATTGTTTAAAGTAACAAAACGTATGAATTTTTATTTCTTACAAGCTAAAAGTGCGCATGCTTATTCTTTGAGTACGTACTCTTAGCTGAGTTTTTTTCTAATTACTGTAAAGCAATAACAAAATACAAACCAATACCGGCATAACCTTCCATTGAAATAAAGGTTATTAAATATATGTAACAAATAAATTATGCTTAATTCTTGGACTTTCACACAAAGCTTACAATACGTGAACGAACATACTGAAATGTTACATCAGATTTGCTAAAAAACAAAAAAGTGCAATAAAATGTATAAAATAAACGGGTTGGTTGTCACAATGTTGCCAGTTGGAATTATACATTTCTACTAAACTGCAATCAGTACTCTTAGGTAGCGGGTACTCTGTGGTTAATCTACCCTATGTTTTCGATTTTTGGCTTTACTATCTTTTAACGAGACTGTAT
>CM032446.1:160036213-160078713 GCA_019049505.1 Pachyrhynchus sulphureomaculatus
ATATATATATATTCGATATATATATATATATATATATATATATATGTATATATATATATATAAATATATATATATAGATATATATATAGTTTTATATATATATATATATATATATATATATATATATATATATATATATATATTACATATACATATATATATATACATATACATATATATATATATATACATATACATATATATATATACATATACATTATATATATATATATATATATATATATATATATATATATATATATATATATATATATATATATTCATATACATATACATATATATATACATATACATATATATATATATATATATATTTATATATATTATATATATATATATATATATGTATATGTATATATATATATATATATATATATATATATATATATATATATATTTTACTCGTGTTTTCACAAGCTTTCATTTGACATCACACTCGATGACCTAGTAAAAAAAAATTTTTTCGCTTCCGATTTCACCCCCCAAAAACTAACCCCTAAGTCAAAATTTAACTTTCAAAACTACATGACTCTGATTAGGCCATCAATTCCTATATTAGTACCAAATTTCAACTTTCTATGTCAAATAGTTTCGAGAGAAAATCGGGTGTGACAGACAGACAGACACCGAAGTGATCTTATAAGTGTTCCGTACGGAACACTAAAAATGAATATAAACCATATTAAACCTCTATTAAAATGGGTATAGGGCAAAACAGGATTTTTAAAGGTCATAAAAAGTTATTTAATAATAAAAAATAAATTGATAAATGAAAATATATATTTCAAACTGTAGTCCTTGGCAAATTATTTCTTAAAAATAGAATCCTCTATGTAAACCGTTACGCTCCTTAAGGAGCGATGAAATTGTTAATCACTGCTGTATACGTCATTTTACTACAATATTTTGCCGGATATTTTCTTTTAATCGTCTTAGGGTGCGAAAATTGTTATCGTAAATTTTAGTTTTGAGAGATTTCAATGGGAGGTTGGAAAACAATTTTTTTTATTAAATTCACTAGACTGACTGGCAAATATGTGTTTGAAGTGTGGTATGTCATCCCTTCTTGCTGAAATCAGATTTTTTGGTTATAGCCATTAAAATTTTATAGTGCGAGTGTGAAGTTCTTAATCATTTTTACATATTGCTTTACATAACACCTTGATTTAAGAGTTGTGGGGCCTCTATCATCTTGAAAGAAAAAACTAGCCGATCATTCTACGTGATAATGTTGCGGCGTAAATCGTTACTTTAAAGAAATTTAAATACTTAAGTTTAGTCGTTTAACTGGAAGAAACTTTCTCTTGTAGCAACAGTAACCAGGTCGAATTTAACGCTACAAAAAACCCGGGCGGCAGTTTTCCTTAAAAAATTAACGTTTTGGAACTCGGCATAGCTATGTTGAGACATTCCATTTCTTTAGCATCGTCACTGAATTTGTTGGGTGTTAACTTGGGAGCGAATATGTCTCGACATGAACATGTCTGCATATTAAGGAGAGCTTCTCAAGAGCTGGGAATTTTATTTCAGACTAGCAAGCTTAACACTCCACAACTATTAATTCTGTACAAAGCTCAAATTTGACCAACGATGGCATACTGCTCCCATGTTTGGGGCTTTGCTTCCAAACATCCACTGCATGGGTTGGATTTTATTCAGAAGGAAGCTGTTTGCCTGATGGAAAGTGTTCGACGGGTGTAGCCCGCTTAATTCCTCCCAGAGCTGTGCATGCTATTAATATACGTAGAGCTTATACATCCATATGAGGTTCAGCTTGTTACTCCTCTTACAACCATATTGAGCCTTTTATATGGAGAACTTCATCCCTTTGGAATAATTTACCCAGGACTGTTTCCCACCTAGTACAATTTACAGTGATTCAAGACCAAAGTGAATCGCTTTTTCCGCACACTTATCACTCCTGCAGTGCTTTATGGGTTTCCCTGCAGTACGTGTGCTATGCCCTTAAAAAAGGGTTTACTAAAATACTTCTGCCAACCTTGTAAATATTAAAGTTTCACTTTATTGACTTACGTTAATATAGTAGCATTACTAATGATGGTTTAATGAAATACATAGTAATGCTTCTTATTTTACTGAGCAAAAGTACTATGGAGATAACAAAATTGACGTTTAATAACATTGGCCGAATTTTTATGACAGTAAGTACAGTCTAGACCATTGAATTTCAGTGATCAATAAGAAAAAATATTTTAAGTTGGTCCTTCTTCTTTTTCAGCCCGTCGCCGTCCACTCCTGAACGTAGGCCTCCTCCATTCCTTTCCATGCTCTGCGGTTCTGGGCTAGTTGCATCCACGATGCACCTGCAAGCTATCTTATATCATCCCGCCATCGAAGTTTGGAACTTCCTGCGCTCCGTGCAGATATTCTTGGACGCCAACACTCGCTTTGTCCTTTTGTCATTAGGACTTCGAGCCCTATCCTGCCCACTGCCATTTTAGTCTTGCTGCTCTCTCAATCACATCGGTGACCCCAGTCCTGGCTCTGATATCCTCATTCCATACTCGGTCCCTTAGGCTAATACCAACCATCATTCTCTTCATCGATCTCTTCGTTGTTTTCAACTTGTTAGCACTTCTCTGAGACAAAGTTACTGTCTCAATACCATAAGTCATGGCAGTATGCACGTATCAAATACTCTTCTCGTCCGGTTGATGGACAATCTGGTGTTCTTCAGAATATAACTCAACTTTCCGAATGCAGCCCAGGCTAAGCCTACTCTGCGTCCGATCTCCGAAGCCTGGTTCCGCCGCAGTCCCAGGAATTTGATTTTTCGTTTCAAAATTGTCTAGAGCATTCAATTTTTAACGAAATTAGACAATTTTTTTTTAAATACTTGTAAGCGAATTCTGGACAAACGTCAGGAAGTCGATTTGCAAAATATAACCTCAAATTTTTTTAAAATTGTAAAAAGCAGCACAGAACCGGGAGGTGAAAATTTGAAGTTCACGTAATTTCAAGTTTACGCGTTCAAAACTGGTTCATCGGAGGATTCTGGGGTCACTGAATCCATTTTCTGTGTCATTTTGATCATATGCACCCTTTTGAGTGGCGAAAATGGGGGTTGGAGGGAGAGAAATTACGCGAATTAGAGTTTCGCGTTCAAAATTGGTTACTCGGGGGTTTCTGAGGTCGCTGACTCTATTTTCCAACCCCCATTTTCACCCCTCAAAAGGGTGTATATGATCAAAATGACTTCAAAAATAGATCCAGCGACCCCAGTTATCCCCGGGGAACCAGTTTTGAACGCGAAACTCTAATTCAAGTGAATATCGTAATTTCTCCTCCTCGCGTATAAGACCCCGAAAATAAATTCCGTGACCCTAGAAACTCCCGATGAACCAGTTTTGAATGCGTAAACTTGAAATTACGCGAACTTCGAAATTTCACCTCCCTGTTCCCTGCTGCTTTTTGCCATTTTTAAAAAATTTGAGGTTATATTTTGCCGGAATTCGCTTACGAGTATTTTCAAAAAAAAAGTCTGATTTCGTTAATAAATGAGGGCTCTAGACAATTTTCAAAAAATTAGATTCCTGGCCCACAGTGCGCCGTCCAAGTGCCATCCTATGTCCCAGATAAAGGTATTCATTTACCACCTCTATGTTTGCATTGTTAACATAAACTTGACTAGGAGCTGGTGCCATTATCTTGGTTTTATCACGTTTCATTGACAAACCGACTCTCTTTGATGCATCATTGAATTGGTCGAGCATCGTCGACAGTTCGTCGGAATCGTTACTTACCAGCACTAAGTCGTCGGCAAAACGAAAGTGATTAAGGAGAGTTCCGTCTATAGGAATTATTTTTGCGTCCCACTCAAGTTCCTTAAACGCATACTTTAGTGCCAGGGTAAAAAGTTTCGAAGAAATTGGATCTCCTAGCCGGACTCCCCCTTTCTACAACTATTGGCTCCATTCTCCAGCCATCATTTATCGTGACATGCAGGGTAGCGTTTTCATATATGTTCTGGATCAATGTAGAGTATCTGAAATCAATCCTTGCTTGGTTCATAGCCTCCACCACAGCCCGTACTTCAAGACAATCAGTAAATTAAAAAAAAAACTTTCAACAAAGAGCATTTGTTTGACTCTGTGCTCGTCAAATAATCCTACAAACCTAAAAGTGGGTATTATTTTTACTCCCGATAAAATATATTACCATTTTTTTTTTAAATTTCATTATCAGTTTAATTGTAAACGTATTATTTTTACTGTCTAAATTTTTATAAACACTTTTGGTTGCTTTGCTACGTCGCTTCACTGAACTTGAGAATGTTATCAAATTTTATCTCGGTAAATTACTTAAGGCCAGTCATGACTGCAACTCTACTAACAGCTTCGAATCAAGGTTCCCAGTAAACCAGTAAGCTATATAGTTAAGAAATCGATTTAACTTTATTTTGACGAGCTTTTGCTATTACGTATGGACAAGAAATTAAACAATTTTTAATTTAAGAGGCACCAAAATTGATTATTTACATATACTAGAGCTTGGAGTAAAGTCTGTTATCAATTATCTTTACAGTTACTGAATTTATTATAAACTTTAAAAAGCTTATCAGTTTCGTTTGGGACTTTGTATTGTTGACAAAGACCTCTTCAACAAAACCTCTAATTTATTACTGGTTCGTTTAATGTTAATCTCCTGGGAACACAATTGGTCCGATTTGAGACACTGAACTTAAATATTTTCTTTAAGGTTATGTTGTCCAAAATGTGTTTGAAGTGTGCGGTGGCAACAAATTCTGTTGACACCAGGTGCTCTGGTTACAACTATCAAAATTTTGCAAAGCGAGTGTGAAGAAGTTTTTAATTATTTTTATCTAACCTCTGCTATTCTCAAAAAAGTATGGATCTTTTTTTTTTATGGGTTTAGTACACGTGCTACAAGGAAGTACAATAGCGCTCCAGGGGCGGCATGAGTGCGGAAAAAGTGATTCACGTTGTTCTTGATCGCTGTAAATTGTACTCGGTGAGAAAGACAGCCTTGGACAAATTATTCCAAGGAGATGATATTCTCCATATAAAAGACTGCTTGAAAAGCGTTGTACGCGGAGTAACAATGAACCTCATACGGATGTGAAGTATCAGCGCGACGTGTATTTCTAACATGTACCGCTCTGGGAGGAATTAAGCGGGCTAGATCCTTCGAACACTTTCCATGAAAATACTTGTAGAACAGGCTCAAGTCGCTAACCGTTCTTCGATGTTCCAGCCCCGCCGGTGAGTTCCGGGTCTCCGATCAGACAAACAGCTCTTCTCTGAACAGAATTCAACAAATGCAGTGTGTGTTTGGGAGCAAAGCCCCAAACATGGGAGCAGTATTGCATAGTTGGTCAAATTTGAGCTTTTTAAAGAATTAACAGTTGTTGTGGAGTGTAAAGCTTTCTGGTTCGAAATAATATTCCCAACTTTTGAGAAGCTCTCCTTGCTATACTTGCAACATGTTCATGCCAGGACATATTTGCTTCCAAATTAACGCCCAACAAATTAAGTGACGATGCTAGGGGAATGGAGTCCCCCGACATGACTATGTCGGGTTCACAAACGTTAACTTTTTTAGAAAAACTGCCGCCTGGGTTTTTGTAGCGTTAAAATCCACTTGGTTACTGTCACCCCAAGATAGAATTTCTTCCAGGTCTTTGTTAAGTTGAACGACCTCCTGCAGTCTGCGGATATACGCCTGAGTAGCCAATCTCCGAGCGTTCAAAGTGAATGAAGAGATAAGCGTACTGTCATCTGCAAAGCTGTAAATTGGATTCCTGGTGTTTTTTAGCAGATCGTTAATGTAAATGAGAAAGAGAGTAGGAGACATTATGGAGCCTTGGGGCACACCGGCGTTGATAGTGAAGGTGTTAGAAAGAAATCCGCCGACCGCCATTCGTAAAGAATACTTTCTGAGGAAACATGAGAGCCACAAAGAGAACTTTTCAGACATACCATAAGAGCGTAGCTTAGCCAACAGTCCATCGTGCCAAACACGGTCGAATGCCTTGGATATGTCAAGAGCAACTGCTCGAGATTCTCCAAAGTGTTCAATTGCGTTGTTACAAACATGTGTTACATAAGTCAGAAGATCTCCTGTTGATCTATGTTTACGAAAGCCATATTGCTGATCGCTAATAATGTTGAATCCTTTAAGATATGCTGATTGATAACCTTTTCCATGACATTCGATATTATTGAAAGCAGTGCGACTGGTCGGTAGTTATTTGGCAAAGTCTTCTTGCTTTTCTTAGGTATCGGCTGAACTGTGGCACATTTCCATCAGGAAGGAAATATTCCCTTTCTGTAGGATAGGTTAAAAAGTCCACACCAGTTCAGTCGCTCAGTCTTTGAGAACTATGGCAGGTATTCCGTTAGCGCCAGAAGCCTTTTTGGTGACTAGCTTCATTAAAATACGCTTTATGATACGCTGTCTGAAGACAACATCGGGCATCCTTGACTGCAATATGGGAATAGTAGGTCGCGTTTTTCTTTGAAAATCGACAGTAGAATGTGAAGCAAAGAGTTCAGCCAACAAGTTCGCTTTCTCAACAGGTGTCGTTGCAATAGAATTATCTGGTCGTGTGAGTGGTGGTATGGTGGATTTGGACTGACCAAAAGGACCTGGAATTGTCGGGACAAGCGAGAAATTTGTTTCTAATTCGTTGATTGTGTGCCTCCTTGGTTTCGTCGATAATTCCTTTGCATCTGTTCCGGGCACGAACAAAGGTGTTACGATTTATGGTGTTAGGATTTTCACGCCATTGTCGGTAGGCAAGATATTTAGAAGCAACAGCTTCTTTGCATTTTCGATCAAACCAAGGCTTGCCGTTAGAGGGGCATTTCTTTAAAAAAGGGATGTAAGCTTCCATACCAGCCAAAATAACATCGGAGACCTCCCTGGCGCAGTCAGATGGGTTGTCGGATCGAAAACAAATGTCTATCCAAGGGAAAGGTCGAAAATATTCCATGAGATCTTCCTATTTAGCTGATTTGTCGTGCCAAATCTTACGCGGCTTAGGCGCCTCTCTGTCACTGATTGGTAGGATATTCGATGTCGAAAGCAGTTTATGGTCGGAAGAACCCATCGGCGGATTTACGATGACCGTGTAAATTTCCGGATTGGTGGTTAAAAACAGATCAAGAAGATGGCGAACTCGCCGTCTCGATCAGGGATCCGTGTTGGTTCGTCAATAAGCTGAGTTAGGTCACAACTGATTGAGAATGATTCAGCTTCACGACCTTGTTCGTCGGTAGTATTTGATATTGTGGACATTAAAGTCGCCCAGGTTGGCAATTTCGGCACTTGTATAGTTAGTTTGTAAATGATAGATTGTGTTTGCAAGAGAAACGAAAAGTGTTCTAAAGTTAGTATCACTTGGTGGTCGATAGAGGATACAGATGAACCTTGTGGTTTGTTGAGTCGTTATTTTTAACCACATAACATCAAAGTTTGTGGGCTCCAGAGCTTCTTCTCGTTGGCAAGAGAGGTCGCTTCTGACAAAAAGACAGATTCCAAAGTTACGCCTAAATCGGGAATAGAAGTCGTACCCAGGATAAAGATGGTTGACTGTGCTGGTCGATGAACTGACCTTGTTTTCACAGAGAGCGAGTACATGAGGTTTATTTGCTGCAGGTGTTGGTGCACTGAATTTATGTTCGAGTTTAAACCTTGTATGTTGCGAAATCTATTTTAAAATTATTATCTCTGCATGTCGAAGCTCCCACCCGGAGATCCGAACTGGGGGCTATTTTACCTCCGGAATTTTTTGTATCCAGGTGCCTCATCATGCTATTTGGTCCCACAGAAGTTAATGTGGAATTTTCTCGTTCTGTTACATGTTTATATTTGTTTTCTTCGGCTTTCATCCAGGGGGTGTTATTATTGTGTAGTTTGTGTTCTGACCAGATACCTTTCTAATAATCTGTGAGTTCTTGTCTGTTTAGTGGTTCAGTCACTGTTGTCTGTTTGTTGTACCTAGTTTTTCGGTAGAACTGTTTTTCGCTTCTTCAGAAGAGGTCTAAGCCGTCATTTTAGGGAAATGTAAAGGAGGCTTGCCTTAGTTTGGGATCTGTCAGACTCCAGTAACAGCAGTTCTTTTTATTGACGTGCCCGTTAAGGTAAAAATGTGCTGCGCACTAGAATTAGATTTTAGTTATCGTTGTTAAGTTAATTCAAACATTTGATTAAAGAAGTTGAACCTGTGAGCAGTAGCAATTAGTTGTAGTTCTTGCACCAGCTAGTAGCTTGTAGGGATACAGACGAAGAATGCATTGTAATGAACTCGTCGCACATTGATCGTTAGCGTATCGAGTGGTTGAGATTATCGCGAACTGACACTGTAAGTATGCATAGCCTCTTAAGGGCCTTAATCGCCCTGCAACAAGTTTGCTTATACCGAACTACTGTCTCAACACTCGGCGGGTTTTCTTTACGCTGCACAAAACTCTCCCGCACAAAAGGCATGCTCCATCCCGGCAAAATTCTTCATATATTGGGTGATTGCAAAATTTCGTGCCAGATTAGAACCCAAATTAAATACAACACATTTTCATGAAAAACAGTATTTATTAATCAATAATGTATTCTCTATCATTTTCTATAACTGTGTCCCATCGTTGTACAAGTTTTTGAATTCTTTCTTTGTAGAAATTGCGTGGTTTGCGTGGTTTCTTTTCAAAGAAAGTTGGAATGGAATCAATTTTTTTGCCATTCAAATTATTTTGCATAGAACGAAACAGATGAAAATGTGAAGGGGCAAGTTCAGGGAAATACGGCGGATGCTGGAGGATTTCCTATTTTAACTCCCTTTCATGCTTCCAGCTTCTTTTTCTTATTATGTTGTTAGACACAACCCATTTTTCATCTCCAGTTATGACTTGATCCAAGAAAGGTTCGTTTTGCCAACTGGCGAGCGGAGAAATGGCTGTGGAAACATGAGAGTTTGTTCCGTTCTGTCAAAACGTGCGGAACCCATATATCGAGTTTCAAAGTATATCCAAGTTGCTTAAAATGACGAAATGCAGTCGAATTGTCAACATTTAGTCTCTCAGCAATCTCTTTAGTAGTAATCCGTAGATTATTATTCACTCAGTCACGGATGAAGTCATCATCAATGCCGGAAGATCACTCAGAACGAAGTTTATCGTTTAGATTGAACCCACCATTTCGAAACCACTTTGTAACTGTCCTAAGAGCAGGAGCACGATCCAAATAAACGTCTTGAATATTTTTGGTGCAGTTCCAACACTCACTCGCTTTTTAAATTCATATAACATAACATGACGAAAATGTAACTTTTCATTTTTCATCTTGAATATTAACCTCGCACACAAATTAATTTAAATAAACTTTTTTTAAGATTATGTTAACTCACAACGCATTTAGATAACTGTCAGTTAAATAATATGTTTATAAAAGAAACATAAGCACATCAAAAGTGCATGTTTCTGCCATCTATGAAAATCAGACAAGAACTTTTGCAACCACCCAATATATAAATTATTTGTAAGAAAGAATAGTTCCCTCACTATGTCTGGTAGAGTGAATGTAAAGATATTTCTTCTCTAAAGTAAATTAAAGTAATTTTTTGACTCTGTAATTTTATCAAAAAGTATATTTTAATATTAATAACGGCGTTTTCACAGTTAGAAACAAAGAAAAAAAAAAGAATTACACCAGAGCATCCGGGATGCCAACCGAAATTATATTAACATTGCAAAATTGAGTACTTTTAAACAACTGTAAAGCACAACTCAAAAAGTTATTAAAATACCTATATTAATTGCAAATAGTTAAAAAAAAAATAAGAAAGTTGATGGCACTGACATTGAAAGCAACACATTAGGTGAACTGAGAAGCGGACAATCAAATCCGTTTTAGGTGCCAGGTACCAAAGAATGGTTACCAACAAAAAAAAGCTAAAAACTAATAAGGAACCTAATTATTAACTCATTGCCTGTTTAGTAAACAACAAAAACAGATTACCAAAATATTCCACTGATCTCCTCGCCCATCATCAATTTGTTTATAAGTGATGGTGAAAGTATTAACATTCCACGCAAATATTGTAAAATTATCATAAAAATATAGTTATTGGCTTGTAATCTCTTTGGCGTCTATATTAATTGACTTAATTACGAATTGTGTTACGAAATTGATTCCTTATATAATTAGTAAGTTAAATTCTCATAAAATTTGTATTACAGGGAAGGGCGATTTTTATAAAAACTAGGTTAAAATATATTTTTATTCTTATATGCTAAACATCAACATATTCTAATACATACACAACCTTTATATAATAGAATTTTGTTGGAAGAACTCTCAAATGAAATCCATGGCAAGCATCTTTAATTTTTTTAACATTTTAAGTGTTCCGTACGGAACACTTATCGGATCATTTCAGTGTCCATCTGTTCGTCTGTCTGTCACACCCGATTTTCTCCGAAACAATTTGACAGAAAGTTGAAATTTGACACAATATGGGAATTGATGGCCCAATCAGGGCCATGTAGTTTTGAAAATTAAATTTTGTCTTAAGGGGTGAAACTGGACGTGAAATAAAAAAACTAACCAAGTCATTGAGTAGGGGTATCAAACGAAAGCTTGTGAAAACACGAGTTCAAAAATGCATATGATGTAATACTTACGCACACTTTTCTTTGTATCATTTTTCAAAGAACCAGTCCACCAGTCCTATCTCGAAAAATACTGTTCAAAAATTTTTGGAATGGTCTCTATAAGGTGTAGGTTGAGTGAAACTTATCATGAGTGCATTAAGTTTGATAATTTATCTGGTATAAAAAAAAAACTGTTTGACTGCCAAAATGGTGCAGGTTTCTTTCGTCGAAAATTGTGTACTGAACCGGAACGGATAGCTACTGCTTTAAGCATTAGGTACCGAGATAAAATAATTTTATTTTATTTGTTTATAATTAAACAAATACTTAACACGTAGGCTGAAAAGTTTTTGGTCTGACGCATAGATGTCGCCCTTTTCAAAAAACCCATATGATTTTTAGGAAGTACCAACCTTCAAACGATGCATGTTAAAATTTCATGAAATTTCGACAATTAGTTTACAAGTTACAGTGGTTTTAGTGACCCTACTTTTGATATTTTCAAAACAATGGAAAAAATCGCATTTCGTGTGTTGATTAAACAGTAAAGTAATGTCTTGATAAGTGTTACGGGGACTCTTTCCCTGGAAAATCACTCATCATTTACTAGTATGCTGAATTTAAACGCGGTCGTATAGATGCTGAACGCCCAAATGAGGTGGTTACCCGGAAAACATCAAAAAAATCCACAAAATTGTTTTGGATGACCGTAAAGTGAAATTGCGTGAGATAGCTGACACCCTAAAGATATCAAAAGAGCGTGTTGATCATATGTTGCATGAACATTTGGGCATGAGAAAGCTTTGTTCGAAATGGGTACCGCGTTTGCTCACAGTGGACCAAAAGCAACAACGTGTTGATGATTCTGAGCGCACCACTCCACACCGCAATCAAATCGGCAATCAACTGAGTGGACAGCAGTCGGTGAAAGACGCCCGAAGCGACCCAAGACACAACAGTCAGCTGGGAAGGTTTTGGCCTCTGTACTTTGGGATGCGCATGGAATAATTTTTATCGACTATGCTGAGAAGGGAAAAACCATCAATAGCGAATATTATATAAAGTTAATGGTGCGTTTGAAGGCTGAAATCGCAAAGAAACGGCCCCAAATGAACAAGAAAAAAGTGCTCTTTCATAAAGACAATGCACCGTTTTACAAGTCAATGGTTACGATGGCAAAATTGCATGAATTAAAGTTCTATGTGCTTCCTCATGTACCGTATTCTTCAGATTTGGCCCCCAGCGACTATTATCTATTCGCAGACCTCAAAAAAATGCTCGCAGGAAAGAGATTTGGCTCCAGTGAAGAAGTTATCGCCGAAATTGAGGCCTATTTTGAAGGCAAAAACAAATCCTTCTACAAGAAAGATATAGAAATGTTAGAAAAGCATTGGACTGATTGTATCGCTCTTGAAGGAGGTTATATTGATGAATAAAGTTCAATTTTGCAAAAAAAAAATGTGTTTTAAGTAGCTAGACCAAAAACTTTTCAGCCTACGTGTTAAATACTAAATATTTGTTTTAAACTTTCACCATTAGATTCTAGATTGAGTTAGATTGATTTACTGGCTATTAGGTAGCTAAGATGCTATAACGTGAAAATACATATTGGATCTTAAGATATACATATGCCACATAGAACTTCTCGTCTTATTCTGGTAGGTCTGACTAGACATGCGCTGAGCGCTTAATTCTTTTATTGAAAACTCATTTGGGGTGTGTTTTGTGAAGTCACTGATCATTTTATACTTCTGTAGCAAACATTTTTATTTTAATGGCAATCACAGTACGGAA
Organism: Pachyrhynchus sulphureomaculatus; assembly: GCA_019049505.1. Taxonomy (NCBI): domain Eukaryota; kingdom Metazoa; phylum Arthropoda; class Insecta; order Coleoptera; family Curculionidae; genus Pachyrhynchus; species Pachyrhynchus sulphureomaculatus. Next base: position 160,048,657 of record CM032446.1, read on the forward strand.
CACTAATTGCGCAAGTCCAACTTGCACACGACCGGTTTTTATTTTTATTAAATTTTTACTATTACTAATTTAATTAAAAAAATTTAATATTCGTTATACATTTAACATGGGTGTGTATTCTGAACCTATGTTAAGTAGTTTCCAAGATAATGCCTTTTGAATGGTGACATTTTTGACACTTTGACCGTTTATAGCGTCTATCGTTTGGAACTACAAAGCGTATTCCTGTCTTAATTTTATCTCTATCTAAAAATGTCAACTTCTGGTTTAACGAAAACAATTTTCTGATTCCTGGTCACTTCGACTCAAATCATTAACGCTTCCGATTTAACTAGAAGTTGACATTTTTGGGTAAAAAATAAATAAATGATTGTTAATAGTTTTTTTTTTTGTTAAATAAACTACAGCATATCGAAATGTCATTATTCTGTTTTCCACTTTTTTAGTACTTCTCTGCACAGTTTTCTGTTTTTAATTCAATGCATCTTTTATAACGATTTAATAGTGATTAAAATGAATTATTAAAAGGTAATTTCCCAGTAACATATATTTTCCTAAAAAATTTGGCAACTGAAAATGAAAGAAAGCTAATTTTCAGTGAATTTTGACGATACCGAACAATCAAATATTATCCCTTTTTTATGGTAATAACCACACTATAACTACTAATAATTAATGTGGTTGGTAGGGTATTGATTGAATAGAGGGGACGAAAGCCTTTTTAGTGTTCCGTATGGAACATTTATGGAGTCACTTCGGTGTCCGTCTGTCATACCCGATTTTCTCCGAAACCTTTTGACTGTTAACACAAATATAGGAACTGGTGGCCCAGTCAGAGCCTTGTAGTTTTGAAAGTTAAATTTTGACTTAAGGGGTTAGCATGTAGGGGGAAGTGAAAAAAAAAATTCTGATCTCGAGTAGGGTGTCAAATGAAAGCTTGTGAAAACACGAGTTAATATTTGCGCACACTTTTCTTTGTATTATTTTTAAAAAATCTCTGTCTCCCCACCCTATCTCGAAAAGTATTGTTTAAAAAATTTTGAAAAAATTCTGGAATATTCTTCATAAAGTGTAGATTGAGCCAAACTTATCACGAGTCAATTACGTTTGTTAATTTAGCTGGTATAAAAAAAAACTCTATTCCTTGACACTATCGAGGAGGTTTCACGACAGAAGGGTGGAGATAAATATATTTTCAGTACCGCGCGTCGCTTCTCTAGAGACAAAATAATTTTATTTTGTTTATAATTAGACAAATATTTAGGTAGTAAATATTTGTTTTACACTTTCATTACTAGATTCTAGATTGAGCTAGATTGATTTATTGGCTATTAGGTAGCTAAGATGCTATAACTATTATACATTATTGTCTAAGAAAAAAACGTGAAAATACATATTGGATCTTAATGTCCGAAACTTTTTGTCTTATTTTTATTTTAAAGATAGGGTACGGAACGTTAACTGCGCAAATCCAACTTGCACTTGACAAGTTATTTGTTAACTCTTCATTTTCAAAGCTAGTTAAGTAAGTAAATTCTGAAAGAACAAATAATAGTCGGAAGGAGCAAGATCGGAAAAGTACAGACGATGAGGAAGGAGTTCCAATGCCAACTGGTCTAATTTTTCTACACATTAGTGCCGTATATAACTGGGTCGGTATCATGCTAAAGAATTACACCCTTTCACTTGACTAGTGTGGATTTGCTTCGTCTTAGAACTTAAAGAAGCCTCTTTAAATGACAAAGAACCTCCCTGATTATGTCAAATTCCATCAGATGCACATCATTTTTCTTGAGAGTAAGCCTGCGTTTAGGGCTGATTTTGAAGCTTCCATTTTATTTAACAGTTAGGAGCGCCTCTTTAAATTCACGTAAAGCACTCATTTTCCATCCCCTATCACAGTTTGTTCCAAAAATGGTGAATGCTTAGACGTGGCAATAGAAAATTGCAAATGGTACCTCTGGTCAATATTGCCTCACATGGAAATCAGTTTTAATCTTATCAAGCGATCGTAACTGTTTGTAAATAGTTGATTGAGTATATTTTAATGCTCTACCAATTTTTTTGAGAATTATTCAATATTTTGAACCAAAATGGATTGTAGGACTTCTTGATCAAAATTGAATTCATACCCAAGACCGCTTTCATCTTCTAATAAAAGTTTATTTTTGTCATTTTCTTTAACTATCTTCTTTAACATTTCAATAAGCACCTTCACTAAGCGAAATGCCAATGATTTTCACAGAATCCGTTGCTTTTATCCCAAGCTTGAATTCATAAGGCATACAATGATTGAGATGCTGTTGATCTATGTTGTTGTAAAACCACTACTGCTTTTTACGGTGAAAACCTGTCCACTAAACCTCACATTTTCTGTATATAAAAAATGTTTTTAGGTTGTATTGTTGTACATCACGGATCAACTTCACGAACGGGTTATACAAAAACGGCATTACTTATTACCACTACATTTTGCAACAAATTATATTGTTCTGTACACATATTTGTTACATATTTTATCGCGATTTATGGGTCTACATCAAACAACTTTTAGTAGTATTATTAAAATATATAATCCTAACTAGAACGATTAATAGCTAACCCAAAAAAAGTTATACATATGTATGTATGTATGGTTTTGTACCATTTTGTTCAAAACAAAATACGAATCAACACAACTTAATAGCGCGCAAATTACTTACTCAACCGTTATGATCGTTCTAGCAGAAAGAAAATAAAAGAAAATGTCGGTTCGGGCGCCGGGTGACCTGCAAAAATCCCCGCAGGCCGTTGCAAAAAACAATAAAAAACATAATTATTAGCATGTTCTCTAACAGAACTAATGGATGGTTGATGTTTTTATATGCCTCTTAAATTACATGCTTGTCGTTTCTATACATATACTCGATTCGTACCGTAGAATGTCTTACATTATGCGCTTCTATTTATAGATAGATCTTCAGAAAGGAGATTGACTAAACACGACAAATTTCTTTTAAGACTGCAACGACCGTTTTTATGGATATTTTAACGAGAACAACAAATATTTGTTACTGTAAAGGTCCGGTATTACTTACAGATGTTCATTATACGGCAGGCCATATTATTTAAAATACCGATCAAGTTGAAGCTAATACAAACTGGAAATACAAAAGATCGAATAAAAAAAATCTTTAATTTATTATGTCATAATCCCCATGGTTGATGCCAGTCGAAAAAAGAGAACGCGCTAAAAAGGTAGACTCACAGAAACCCCTAAACTGTACTTTAAAAAAAACAGACTAACATATTACACAGCAAAAATTTTCATGATATTCGAAGAACCGGGAAGCGTTGAACGTAGCAAAGGCTAATATTACAGTTGCCATGCATTACTACTCACCCGCTTCAGCCACTCGACGTATCCTTTTTTTTTAAATCTGTGAGTTTATTAGTTATTCATATATATTCAAGCAACACAAAAATGATTTAGGACAAATCCAGGTCCTCAAGTAATGCAATATCAAGTTTATTTGCAGAAGCTTACCAAAGAGTTGCTATTATTGGCATCATTGTGAAGGGATTTCAAGCGGCTGAAATTTGGCCCATGGACAAAAAGTTTTTCCCGAAATATATATATATATATATATATATATATATATATATATATATATATATATATATATATATATATATATATATATATATATAATATATATATATATATATATATATATATATATATATATATATATATATATATATATATATACATATTTAATTGGTTTTGGGTCGATTTCTTCCTTTATTATTGGGATCCGCTATTTTTTTATTTAACAGCTGTTTGGGGGCAAAGTAAAAACAGAATTTCAAATAAATTTTTTTCTGAAATTTTTCAAGATAAATACCTAAATGGTAAACCATTTTTTTTATGTACCTTAAATTGGTACCTTATTGGTTGGTTGGTTATATTTTTATATAATTCATTTAGGTAATTTTATTTAACTTCAATTGTGCTGTGTGCAAATACTAAATAAATAAATAAATGTACCTTAAATTTGCATGGATCTCCATATATAAAATATCCTGTTGTTGTCTGTGACAAATTTAAAACTTAACCAACTGTACCAGTGACACAATCTATCTCACTTGCTGCCATATTTTACACTTTCTGTAAATTTCTTACATCACTCTGTCAGTCCATCTGTTTTCAAAAAAACGTTGACCTTTACGACACCTTACCCCCGTAATTGGTAAACATTCACTGAAAAGAAAACACCGCTGTCGCGGCATAAACGCTTTAATCTCTGGAATGTGAATAACAAAGAAGCCGCAAATCTTTCGGTTTTAGAATAGAAAAATATTTTAATATTTCTTTTTTATCAAATTTATTTGAGAAAACCCTAGTAACGGGATTAAAAATAACGACCTTCTGTCTAATTTACGTATTTTGGTTTTGTGAAGTTCGGCATTTATCAGGGGGGTGCAAAAAAAGTATTCATGACATTTCTTTAGAGTCGATTTTTTCCTTTATTATTAAGATCTCTTATTTAAAATAATTATCTGGAATCGGTCTTGTTACAAGGATCCACCAGTTCCAATAGCGAGTGAATTCCATAACACCCGGAATATAATAAATAAATAAATAAATAAATATATATATATATATATATATATATATATATATATATATATATATATATAAATATATAAATATATATATAAATATATATATAAATATATATCTCCAATATTTGAATTTAACATATACAAGGTTATCTAGCGAAGCCAAGTGGGGCGTTTTTTACTAAGCCGGTTATTTGTACGTGATCAAACTTAAGGAGACGATAAGGCTTAAAAGTAAAAATTCACACAAACATAGATTTGAAAATGCTTAGCTATCGACATACAGAGTGTTAAAGTTTTAATATTTTTTCTGTTTTTTAAATTTTTTTTTCATAAATGTTCATTTTTGTGGTACCTACATAATACCCATCAGAAATAACTTACATGATAATATATTATTCGAGGTCATGCTCCTTTTTATCATTCCGTAGTTCTAGGATACACTTATAATCTATATCACAAAATAGTCTAATATTTGAATATAGACAAAAAAAAAAATTAAGATCGTTTAACGAACAAGAAAACGTTAATTTACTATTTAATTTTTTTTACTACGAAATATTTGCTTGTTTAATTACTAAAAAAAATGGTTAGCAATAAAGATTTTTGTATGCTTAACTATTGTTATCACTATGAAATTAGATACACATATTTTCGTATGCTCGTTCTAGTTAATTTTACTTATTTTGGCTCTGAGCGAATTTACTGACATAAAGAAAATTGTAAAGATGCTACTTTTTCTGTTCCTTACGCGAAATTCGTTCATTACGACTATATGACTCCAGTACGAATATACATAAATCTCAAAGTAAACCAAGAGACGAGAACACGAAGAAACAAACAGTGAAATGAAGATGACCAGTTCGTAATATCCAACCGGCAACGTCCGGTCGGTCGGTCGCGGCTGAGAATATCCTTGGGAGCTCGTTGAACGACCGCGGTGATGGCCTTGACCATTGCCGACGCTTGAAGACGCCAGCATCGCAATAATCGTGCCAGGTGAAAGTTTAAGGAATTTAATTAAAATCCCTCAAGTCTAAACAACTATTTATGCCCAGTATTTTTAGAAATTTAAAAGCTAGTCATATAGTTTTGTAAATTAATTGTCTTTTTATTGAACACGAACCCAATTTCTTGTTCGAGAATAGTAATCCTATTTTAGAATATAGTGCCCTAAAAAAGCTCAAGTTAATTTTGGGAACTCTTCAAGTAAGTCTAAAACCACGAAGAAGCTGCAGAACAAGTTTGAAGCGTTCAAGGAATGTACAGGGTGTCCTAAAATTCTTTAATCAGTTACTAAATATATAAAGTAGTAGAAATTATGTTTGTGATACCATGGTGGCGAAAATACTCGCTGTTTTTTAATGTACATTCAGTTCATTGTATCAATAACCCTGGTTATTTTTATTTAGTTCATTATTTATTTTTACGCATTTTAAACAATCGTTTTATTTTTTATTAGGCCAAGCATTTTGTTGGAACGCTCTTTATATGGCAATATTTAGGTCTTATGATTGATTGCATTAAAAAAAGCTAAAATATATTTTTTTTAATCGTTTCCTGCTTCTGGTTTTTGTAAAAATATAGCCAGAAGACATTTATCAAATTTTAGCGATTTTCTTGGCCATCGTAATAGTTCAGGTTACAACTGCGAGAAGAAAGAGAAGATACTTCAAGTTTTACGTTTGGTTTAATTAAAAAAATAGATGAATACTTAGGTTTCTCCACATTTTCAAGCCCCCCTTGGGAAAAAGTTATGTTCGAAAATACTACCTATAAGTAGGATGAAATGATATTTGAAAAAAAATTGTATTAGACTATCCCTCATTATGAAGAGTTAGTCTAGGTAACGAATAGTCGGTTTCTAGCTTCTTAGTTTGCAACAGTAGTACATAATTGTGTTAAACGATGGTTGACTTGGCAAAAGTACAAGAAGTTCATAAACCAGTGCTCCCCAGCATATTTGTAATTCAAATCAGAAGACTAGCTATTTTGCGGACACCAACCGACGTCACCATGGAAGTTACAATAGCAGTCTGTGTGAAATGAGCCTGTTGGAACTCTAGATCTAATGGGGCCCATACGTGTACCGACAAGCCTGTCAGTTAAGCCTGAACAGTCCATCGAAAACCGGCGGCCTGTTGGACTAAAAACCCTCATACACCTGCAGTTGAATCCAGGCCGGCAATCAGTCGACTCAAAATGTTCCCCAGTGATGAAGATGGGCGCGCTTACTACAAATTAACAGGATACATAAAAACTGACTGACGGCCGACCTGTACCCTTTGGCCTCACTCTACTCACGAACCGGCTGACAGGCGCCCTCTTCAGGTCGGCCGGTTGGACGAATGTATTTTCGATCGTTCTCGGGTCACCGGTTAAGTCGTCTCTTGATAGGCAAGCCGGAGCTCACTCACTTTCCGGCCGCCGGTCTTCGGTGGACTGTTCAGGCATAACTGACAGGCTTGCCGGTACGTGTATCGCCCCCATAATAGAACAATGGCGCCGACAAAAGCAGAAAGGAAATTGGCAAGATTACTGTCAGAAAGAATGTTAGACCTAGACCCGTGTTTCTTTCTTCCTAGTATCAGACACACTTACAAGATAAAGAACTGGAAACTTGGACTTGGAAGATGCACTAATTTCAGGGAGTAGAGCCTGTAAGTAGAAACATATTGTTTTCGGCTTCTTAGCCTTCATCAGTAGCACATAACCCCAGACCGGAAACTTTTTAAACTTGCAAAAAATTGACAGGACGAGCTTGTAAGTTCATTTCTGATATATCAGAAGGCTAGCTTATTTTATGAGCAACAACTGAAGTCACCCCGGGAGCTTTAATGGCAACCTGTGTAAAACTCTACCCAATAGAAGCTAGAAACAGAAAAAGTAGCGAGCACTTAAAACGACGAAGAGGATATTATCGAAAATCGATCTAACATGAACTGCTGATAACTGATACCTATATACTAGCTCATAATGTAAACGCCAAACTATGTTAGAGAGAGATAAAAGAACCACTAGACTGTGAACTACATGTACAATTTCTTTGATCACTCCCGTACAGGCTGTTACAGTGTCGGAAACTGATAAAAATCTTCTTCGATTCAGTCTAGCAATTTACAACACTGTTTAATAGTAATTAATAGATACAAATTTTAACCTGTATTAAATTAATTATCCAAACTAAGATAAAATCTAATTGGATGAGTAATCTTGAAAGGAAAACTGTAGCTCAGTTATAGTTGTTTCACCCGTGATCAAGAAAAAATATAAGTTAAATTTACAGGTACGGTGTCTTGTAGGTTACAAAAAAATTATTCTCCAAACAGGTTCGGAAAACGAAATCCTTCGAAGCCAATGTATTATTTTCGGTACAAGATAAAGTATGAGTAAAAACAAAAAAGGTAAAAGGTAACATATTACGTTGCTCTTACGGCATGTTGAATTTCTTGCTAAACACAGTCTTGTCCAGTTAATGCCAAGAGGATGAGGTTGTCCATGTTTCCGTGAGAAAATCATAACAATTTTTTTTCGTTTTTTTTTTTTAAAAAAAAACCTTAAAATTTGAAACCTGAGTCAACAACAAGTAACTCACTTTACTAAACATTAGTAATGGATATATTTTTTTTTAAATAAAAAAGGTGAAATTTAAGCAGATACTTCTTCTTCTTCTTAAGTGCCTATTCGGTTCGAATGTTGGCAATCATTCTGGCTATTATTACTTTATCCACTGCAGCTCTGAAAAGACCGGTAGTATTTGTTGAGAGCATTTCTTTCAGTAGAAATATGGGCAGTTCTTAACGGCTTAAGTAAAAGCAGAGTCGATGAAAGGTACATAACTCTTCTTGAATACATATATAAAAATGCCACATCACCAATAATCCTTGAAGAAAAAAGAATTAAAATCAAAATTAAAAGAGGAATTAGACAAGGCTACTCGATATCCCCAAAACTGTTCATTTTGACTCTAGAAGACATGTTCAAATCGCTAAAGTGGGAAAATAAAGGAATACTGATAGACGGTGAACGATTTAATCACTTAAGGTTCGCGAATGATATCACTGTGATCGCCAATATAAAAGAAGAATTACAAGAAATACTGATGGAATTAAATAAGTCTCGAGAAATAGGTCTAAAAAATAAACTTCACCAAAACCAAATATTTGAACAACGAAAGTGAAGATAACAGCCAGGAACTATTATTAGAAGGTGAAAGAATAGAAAAGGTACAAACATTCATATACGAGGCTGGTTTGAAAAGTCCGTGCAAAGTCCGAGAGATGGCACCACCGGCGCGTATCGAGGTCATGTTTAGTTAGTAGCATCTCTTGAATGAACGCACACCAAGTTTCAGCCATATTGGTCTATTTCTTTGTGTTTGGCATTCGTGTGAATCAAGGAAGTCGAGTGATTTTCAAGAAATGGACGAAAAAGAATTTCGTGTGGTGATTAAACATTACTTTATGAAAGGCAAAACGCCTCAGGAGACTAAAGAGAAGCTTGATAAACATTATGGTGACTCTGCACCTTCGATTAGAACAGTTTATAAGTGGTTTCAAAATTTTCGGACTGGCCATATGGGCACAAGTGACGCTGAACGTTCTGGACGGCCTGTGGAGGTTACGACTCCAGAATTCATTGATCAAATCCATGATATGGTGATGGATGACAGAAAAGTTAAGGTGCTAGTGCTGTGGGCATCTCGACTGAACGGGTACATAATATTTTGCATAAACATTTGGACATGAGAAAGCTATCCGCAAGATGGGTGCCGCGATTGCTCACGCTTGACCAAAAACGGAATCGTGTGAAGTGTTGCAAGGATGGTTTGCAGCTGTTTCAGAAGAATCCGGAGGACTTTAAGCGTCGTTTCGTCACTGTGGATGAAACATGGATACATTACTATACTCCTGAGACCAAACAACAATCTAAACAATGGGTTACGAAGGGGGAATCTGCACCAAAAAAAGGCGAAGACGTTCCTTCGGCCGGAAAGGTTATGGCGACTGTCTTTTGGGATTCGCAAGGGATAATCCTCATCGACTATCTGGAAAAGGGTAAAAACTATTACAGGTGAATATTATTTATCGCTATTGGACCGTTTGAAAACCGAGCTGTAAGAAAAACGCCCGCGATTGGCCCACAAGGAAGTCCTTTTCCATCACGACAACGCACCAGCAACACACCTCAGCAGTTGTGGTCGCAAAATTAATGGAAATAGGATTCCAACTCGTTTCACATCCCCCCTATTCTCCAGACTTGGCTCCCTCGGACTACTACTTGTTCCCCAATTTGAAGAAATGGCTGGCGGGACAAAGATTTTATTCAAACGAGGAGGTGATTGCAGACACTGTAACATTCATTTTTTCCTAGATTTTAAGACCATGTAATGTTACTGATTTTTCACTTCAAATTGTACTTATTTTCATTTTTGTATCGAACGGTATATTAAACAGAGATTCCAAGACGTTCGGTATAGTGTGTTGTGCGGGTTCCTGACCGAACCTACCGCCACGCCGCGATTGGTGAAAAGTGTGTATCCGCTGTTTTAGTTCCGGCGTCGCCATATTACCGGAGAGTTTGGATGGTTTATTTAAGGGCCTGAAGACCGACTGTGGGGGCTGTTTTCCATCTAGCCGCAGCCGGGCTATTTTCCATCTAGCCGCGGAGTAGGCTTAGTACCATCTAGCCGACAGGCTAATTTTCATCAGAGCCGACAAGTAGGTTTCCTTCGACTGAGCTACAAAAGCAAAGCTCAGAACAACCATCATGTGAACTAAGTAAAAGTACCAGTTTCTTAACTAAAAGCCGTAGTGGGTTTTCAAAGTGTTAGCTAGAAAAGTGTGAAAATCGGTCGAATGCCGTCAAAGCAGGAATAAGAACCGTAAGTTACCAAAACTTCCTTCAATAGACTTATTCCAGAGTAGTGCCTTAACCGCAATCTAAAACAGACTAAAAAGTGAAGTGTAAAGCACTATTTTTTCGTCTTCGGGGGTTATCATATTTCAGGATTTAAATGTAATAACTACTAGTTAGGCTAGAATTTTTTTTGTAGAACTGCAAAGGTTGGAACTTTTTATTTTAAAAAACATGAATAAATTCTCTTTTTTTGTTGATTAAAGCTAGTGTCTCACTGAATACCTACCCTACTTTTCAGGACAAGAACGGCTGTACCAAACTGATTTTTTTATTTACCAACAATACATTCTTTCAGTATTTTTCCATTTTTTTAGCTGAAGTTAGATCCTTACTATTTTAAAATGGATGGTGCCCAAAATTTGTACAGCTAAAGCTTTTTAAAAATAGATAATAATTCCAAAAAGACGTAAGACAATTATCTCTTACCCATATCTCTCTACCAAGGAAAACTGAGCTAGTGTTTCTTTAATTTCTTTAGTTCTTTTAAAATCAGGTTTCACTCAATTTATTATCAGAAAATTAAAGCGGGGCTGCAAGAAAATTGTGTTCAAGCTTGGGGCATCCAATATTCAAACGGTACAAAATGACACCACAACGTGCGGGCAAGTTCCAATGTTACAAAATTGCGCTCAAGCGTGGGACAAACAACTTCTCACAGGGTACAAAAAAAGATGCCTCAAACTGAGGACAATTTAACAGGTTACAAAATAGCGCTGTCAACGCGGGGCTTTTGGAATTTTATTTTTTAAAGGGTTCAGTGTACTAGCTTTCGAACAAAATAAAAGCTCTAACTTTGCAGATATTTTTATTTCATAATATTTATTAAACGAAACTATACTATAGCAGTAAGACAAAAGCAGGAAATTTGTAGAATTTTTTATTTTCAATTTTATCTGATGGTGGTATAGATAGATGAATTTTGTTAATTGACTCTAAGATAAGCGATTCCTGCTTTTTTCTTAAAAGCTAGCTTTATAGTTCAGATTAGCAGATGTGTTGGTCGACTTTAATTTTACACTGTTTATTTTGCGGATAGCCGAAGAAAAAACGGTACGTTTTTTTCTCACCTATGTTTTGCATGAATATTAAAAATACTTTGCTGATACGAAACGGTATTTAGAGATTTTTTTTATAGGAAATTCTTAAGATATTTAGTAAAGGAATGTTAATACAAGGCGATACTTAGAAATTTTTTTTTGAAATTGTTGAAGATTTTTTAAAATGTTTGGGTAAAGAAGTTTACATATTTTAAGTGCCTTTACGTATTTTTTATTTTGACTATTGGGAATACAGGAGAAATATTTTTAACGACTTTTTAAACAATTCTTTTAAATTTTATACATTTATCATGGAAGCCTTCAATTTTTAAAGTCAATCACCTACTGGAAAATGAATTAGACTATGAACTGAAAATCCGTCGTACTTTTTCATAACGTCCGGTCGCGGATAAAAGAAGGATTCTAACGAGGATCTTAAGTAAAGAATTATTCCAACAGATCAGATTGGACTAAATAGTTACAAAAAGTTTCTGATTTTTTCAAGTCTAATAAAAGTTCTCATTCTCAAGTTAAAACTCCTGCTTCTCCAAATGGTCACATGTCTCCTTTATTCGTGCATAAATATTCAGATAACAGACCGCATATCGAGATAAATCTATTAGGTGCCCATTTCTCGGCTTTATTTGACTCTGGTGCAAATGCCTCCGTTGTAGGTCAGAATGGTATTAAAATTTTAAGTCGTTTAAGTATAAAAATATGCCATGTCAAAAATAGAAGTGTTACCACTGCAGATGGCAGCCGTCTAAAAGTTTTAGGTACGGTTGAGTTGCCGCTAGTCTGCAATGGTCATTGTTTAATAATCTCTGCTCTAGTAGTACCTTCTCTATCACATACTTTGGTTTTAGGATGTGATTTGGCACAAAAATTCGGAATTCTAGTAAATTTTAAAAATAATTCGTGGTATCCACAGTCCCTAGAAGTCAACTCTCAAACAAGTTATAAAGATTGTTATTCAGAAAGCTCTTTAGAAAACCTTTTCTCGCGTCTATGTACCCTAGAAGATCTCTCGCGGACGGAACGCTTAAAAGCAGAAAAAGTAATAAGCTCTTTCAATGAAATAAGTAGTAAAGATAGGTTAGGCCGAACGAATAAAATCAACATGTCTATAGATACAGCTGATGCCAGTCCTGTAAAGACAAGGCCCTTCGCCATGTCTCCTTATATGTCAAAAGTATTAAATAAAGAGTTAGACGAAATGTTGAAACTCGGAGTGATTGAAGAATCAAACAGTCCCTGGTGTTCTCCAATCTTATTGGTGAAAAAGGCCGATGGACAGTATCGTCTGTGCTTTGACGGAAGAAAGCTCAACGAGGTCAGCAAATTTGATAACTATCCATTACCGAACATCGACAGAATTTTGACATCACTCAGGAATGCTAAGTATGTATCTTCGATAGATCTTAGAAAGGCTTTCTGGCAAATTCCTTTAGACAAATCCTCTAAGGAAAAGACCGCTTTTGCAGTAGTAGGCCGAGGTCTATTTCAGTTCGTCACTATGCCGTTTGGTCTAAAGAACGCTGCTCAAACTCAGCAACGTTTAGTGGACGCTATATTTGGTCCGAAATATGAGCCACATATTTTTACCTATCTCGATGATATTTTAGTAACATCGGAAGACTTCGAATCGCATATTCGCTTACTTAAGGAAGTAAAAGATAAATTGAAAGAGGCCGGACTGACGATAAATTTGAGCAAATGTGATTTTTTCAAAACTTCTCTAAAGTTTTTAGGCTATATTGTAGGCTCAAATTCCTTGCGTACCGACCCGGATAAAGTAGCAAGCATGGTTAATTATGCGAGACCTACTAATACTACGAAAGTTAAGCGCTTCGTAGGAATGTGTTCATGGTACAGACGTTTTATCGAGAATTTTTCTACCCTGTTGTCGCCTATTAATGATCTTTTGAAAGGACGAAAAAAAGGACAATCGATAGATTGGACAAAGGCAGCAGAAAAATCTTTTATCAAGATTAAAGAGCTATTGGTTTCAGCTCCAATTTTATCCCAACCAGATTTTTCCCAACAGTTTTATATTTCTAGTGATGCTTCTAATACCGGTTTAGGGGGCGTCCTAACACAGAAAATCAATGGTGAGGAAAGAGTGATAGCGTATGCCAGTAGAACTTTATCAAAGGCTGAACGTAACTATTCGGTTGTTGAAAAAGAATGTTTAGCAGTACTCTTTAACATCGAAAAGTTTCGACCTTACATAGAAGGTGTTCCTTTCACAGTCATAACAGATCATTATAGCTTATTGTGGCTTAATTCAATTAAAAACCCTAGTGGCAGGCTGGCGCGTTGGGCGATTAGGCTGAGACAACACACATTTACTTTAATTCATAGAAAAGGAGTCCACAATGTTATTCCTGACGCTTTGTCAAGAATCCCAGATCATACCGTGGACGAAAACAGTCTTAATGCACAGATTGGCGTAAGAATCGATATAGTTGACATAGATCGCATAGATCCATGGTACGACAATTTACGGCAGCAAATCAAAGAATTTCCTGAAAATTTTCCGCAGTGGAAAGTGGAAAATGATTTCGTGTACAAGTTTATCCCAAACCAGTTGCCTTTAAAAGTTAATGTACCCGAGTGGAAAATACTAGTTCCTAAACCGCAGAGAGGGGAAATTATAGACATGTGTCACACTCCTCCTACTTCTGGTCATTTTGGCTTTTATAAAACTCTTCACAGGGTTCAGGAACAGTATTATTGGCCAAAAATGCGTTTTGACATCGTAAAGTTTGTGAGGACTTGTGAAGTATGTGGAGCGCAGAAATCTCCAAATGCACTACCTATGGGACTGATGGGAAAAGAGAAAACGGTTAAAATTACCCCTTTCAAGTCATAGCAGCTGATCTAGTAGGCCCATTCTCCCGTTCAAAAAAGGGAAATAAATGGCTTCTCGTGGTTTCTTGCTGGTTTACAAAGTATACCATGCTATTTCCTTTGAAAAGCTCTAAAGCTGGACATATAGAGAGAATTTTGGAAAATAATGTCTTTCTAATCCACGGTGTTCCATCGCTCTTAATATGCGATAACGGTACTCAGTTTACCTCTAAAAGTTTTAAGAGCTTAAGTGAAACTTATGGTTTTAACATCCGTTTTAATCCCGTGTACTCTCCCCAATGTAATTTTGTGGAACGTAATAACCGAACAGTCGGGACCGCTTTAAGAAGTTACGTGGATTCACATGACACTTGGGATGGCAATATTTCCAAAATCCAACAAGCAATAAATACCGCAAGACACGAAGTAACAGGGTTCACACCGTCTTTCTTAGTTTACGGCAGACATATACCTCTATCTGGATCGTATTATAAAAATTTAGACTTGGATGTCAATGTTGACAGCGAAATAATTCCGGGTAACAGGGGTGCGTACGCCGAAAATTTAAAGGGTTTAAAGGATATTTTCACTGACGTGCGTAGTAGGATACATAAGGCTTATGAACGGAACAGTAAGTCTTACAACCTTAGAAAAAGGGATTTTGCCTTTAATATAGGTGATCACGTTTGGCGAAAAAATAAAATTCTTTCCAGTGCAGCAGATAAATTCACATCTAAGTTGGTACCTAAGTATGTGCATTGCGTGATAAGAGAAAAGATTTCAGACTTAGTTTATGGTTTAGTTAATTTAGATGGGACTAAAGTAGGACGATGGCATATTAAAGACTTAAAACCATTCAATGAACCTAACCCTAGTGAAAGTTTGTCAGAAGAAGAATAATTTATATTTACATTATCTTAATTGCTTTACTTTATTTTTTTTGAGGTTGCTCTGTAGAGGTGACGACCTCGTTTTTTTGACTGTTATAAAAGTTGAGCAGAGTATAGCTTACTTTTATAGTTTTTTGCTAAGGTTTTGGGTACTGATCATATCCAAACTTAGGTTGATTGTAGTTGATGTTTAGCATCGACTCAGCTGTTGCGAGCTTGCGAAAGAGTCACACTCAGGATGTATCATAAGACTGGTATGTCGGTGGTCGCGGGATTTGATTTGGTTATGACCCCAAATAATATCCAGTTCTTGACACTTGGAAGCGAAATTTTGATTAGAGGCAATCCAAGGTGATCTTGAGTTAGGACAAGCGCAAGCGATGTAGCTCGTGTAGGGTGATGTAGAGTCAAAATTTTTATGAGCAATTTCAAAGTTTGTTACCCGAGTGGGTGGATTTCTATTACCTTAGTGGTATATGTTGGGTGCAATTAAGAGTAAATTGATTTTGGTTATTCAGTAAGTCTAGGACTTGGATTAATTTGATTTAGATCTTCTTCTGAATTAACAAACTGAGGGTATTTTCTATTTTTTTTCAGAGCCGTTTAAACGTTACCTTTGAGTCACTAATTTTTTTAAAAATTTTTTGCATGGACTCATAGGCGTATGTTGAGTTTTTTCGGTCTACTATCAGATTGATAGAAAATTGAAGTTCTGCAGGAGAACTAAAGGCTGATCATTTATAGGAGATGAGAGCAGAGTAAGACAGTCGTTTCACAAAGAAATGATCAAAATCTGATACCGAGATGAGAACCTTGTCAAGAGAGGCTAGGCGCAGTGAAGGAAGATTCCTAACCGAATTTTTAGATTTCCAAGAGGTAATCTAGGAGTTTGGGCTGACAGAAAACGGTTATGCCTGATACCTGTAGCAGTTTCTTCTAGAGGCTATTGTCTAGGGAGACGATTAACACCATGATCGAATATTTTAGCTGTCAACGCTGTTTTCTTCTTGTTTCTGATTAAGCTGGAAAAGCTCTTGTCGTCTTCAAAAGTTTTGTTGCGTTGCCACCGAAAATTTGAGAAATTTTTGCTTCATGTAGCTTTTTAAGCTCATTTTCGTTTTTTTTAAAAAAATTTCGTTAGAAGCTTGGTTAAGTCAACCTTGTAAACCTTTTAGGTTATATTCCATGAGTTATCTGTTTTTACAGGCTGTGATGCACCGGGTGCTAACAGATGCCGTTACGACGTTTGGCAGGGAGTTAGTCTTCCTGAGGAACAGACTGATTGGAAGGGTAGTCTATGGGGGGTGAACGTTTGACCTTTGGGACCTTTAGGGGTTTTGTTACCCAATGGTTATTTCTATTTGAACCAAAGGAGAGCCTAGCTACTGTAGTCGACCTCAGCTCCAATTAGCCTATTAGTGGTGACAGGCTGTTGGCAGTAGTGTGTTTCGGAACACCCTATTGATTAAATTTTTTTTTGACTTATGGTGGTGTGGTAGACACCGTTTCAGTTTAGTGGATGCTATAATCTACTCCCTTTTGTTGGTGGACACCAGGGTCACCAATTCTGTATTTTATTGTCTCCACCATTCAGTATATCGTGGTGAGGTGTTTGTCTCCTGTTATGTGGGAAGGATTGAATGTTTTTCGTTGTTGTTCTAGGGCGAGACCAGTACACGAGGGTTCTTCATGCAACTTGGAGAAGCGCAATGCTGGTTAAGTTTTATATCTCTGTGTAGCCACCCTGAAGAATGACGGAGGGCGTTTTTTTCTGGCTCATGTTTCTAGGCAGATTTGTCACTTTGGTGCGATGTGCTGAAGATTTGATTAGCTTTTGCTAAGAGCTTTCACCAAGCTCAGTATGGAGTTATCGTAACCAAGAGTTTGGGATTTGAACTCCTGAATGTACTTCTGTATATATTTCTGTATATATTTCTGTATATATTTCTGTATATATTTCAGTGTATGTTGGTTGCCTGAGGGCATGTGCTCAAAATGCGTGATTTTGAGTCGTTTTGCTTATGGACTCCCATATTTAGGATTATGACTTTAGGGAGGTCCTATTTCGAGACTTGCTGTCTCATATAGTTATGTTGGGAATGTTTCCTTGAATGTTAGTTGTGCGCAGACTAATCATTCCGTTCTTAGTGAACGTTGCTTTTTGAAGCAGGATCATTCAGTTTGGTGAATTTTAGCTTTTATAGCTATTCACTGTGTTTAGAGTGAATTTTAGCTTTTATAGCTATTCACTGTGCCTATAGTGGTATTGTTAGCTTTTATAGCTGCTCACTATGTTAATGGCGAGATTGTTCTTTTAGAACGCAGACTTTGTGTAGTTGAGGACTACTTACAGAGTGTTTTCTTGGCGAGGAGCCGAGCTTTTTTCTGGCGATATACCAGAGTGTTTTCTTGGCGAGGAGCCGAGGTTTTTTCTGGCGATATACCAGAGTGTTTTAGTTGGCGATGAGCTGAGGTGTTTTCTGGCGATCAACCAGAGCGTTTTCCCTGGCGACTTTAGCATGTCTGGATGTCTTAGGACGTCGACATTGCGTTATAGAGTGCGATTATCTGGCGATACCAGAGTGTTTTGTTGGCGATGAGCTGACGTGTTTTCTGGCGATTAACCAGAGCGTTTTCCCTGGCGATTTTAGCATGTCTGGATGTCTTAGGACGTCGACATTGCGCGATAGAGTGCGATTATTTTCCGAGTGAGACTAGTAGTGATACTAAATTTAGAATGTTCTCTTAGCGATGAGCTAGAGCATGGATGGCGATTTTTCCCGAGCGTTTGTCTGGATATTTATCCAGATTTTTTTTTTTTTTTTGGCCTAGTGCTAAATGGTCTGACAAGACTTTTCCTTTTTAGTGTAAGTGTTTGCACTAGAATCATTTTTTTATTTTTTTCTTTATTTAAGAATTTTTATAAATTTCTTTTGCTGAAATAGAAAATTTTCGGACAATCCTTAAAAGATTTTAAGGGGGGTGTTCATATTTTATTTCAGTTCACTTTTTTTGATTTAGACAAGAGTCTAGACAAAGTTATATTTTTTGTTTTGGTAACAATAACAGAGCTGATTCTTTTATATAAGAAGACCGCGATTGTTATTTTGAACAGGTATTTCTTATGTTCATGCAAGGATTTTTATTTGCTTTTTGATGTACTTAACCTTAGTGTCTAATTAAGTTAAGTCTAGTTATAAGATTCTTGTGATCATGCAAAGATTTTCATTTGGTTTTCATTGTACTTAATATTAGTGCTTAATTGAATTAAGTCTAGTAGTAAGGTCCGAAGTCTGTACTTTTGTTTTAAGTTCTGACCTTAGTATTAAGTGATAGTGTACCACTTTGTACCTTTTCATAAGTAGCCTAAGTTTAATAGACTAGTGTAGTCTATTTCTTTTTGGAAGGGGGGGTAAATGTAACATTCATTTTTTCCTAGATTTTAAGACCATGTAATGTTACTGATTTTTCACTTCAAATTGTACTTATTTTCATTTTTGTATCGAACGGTATATTAAACAGAGATTCCAAGACGTTCGGTATAGTGTGTTGTGCGGGTTCCTGACCGAACCTACCGCCACGCCGCGATTGGTGAAAAGTGTGTATCCGCTGTTTTAGTTCCGGCGTCGCCATATTACCGGAGAGTTTGGATGGTTTATTTAAGGGCCTGAAGACCGACTGTGGGGGCTGTTTTCCATCTAGCCGCAGCCGGGCTATTTTCCATCTAGCCGCGGAGTAGGCTTAGTACCATCTAGCCGACAGGCTAATTTTCATCAGAGCCGACAAGTAGGTTTCCTTCGACTGAGCTACAAAAGCAAAGCTCAGAACAACCATCATGTGAACTAAGTAAAAGTACCAGTTTCTTAACTAAAAGCCGTAGTGGGTTTTCAAAGTGTTAGCTAGAAAAGTGTGAAATCGGTCGAATGCCGTCAAAGCAGGAATAAGAACCGTAAGTTACCAAAACTTCCTTCAATAGACTTATTCCAGAGTAGTGCCTTAACCGCAATCTAAAACAGACTAAAAAGTGAAGTGTAAAGCACTATTTTTTCGTCTTCGGGGGTTATCATATTTCAGGATTTAAATGTAATAACTACTAGTTAGGCTAGAATTTTTTTTGTAGAACTGCAAAGGTTGGAACTTTTTATTTTAAAAAACATGAATAAATTCTCTTTTTTTTGTTGATTAAAGCTAGTGTCTCACTGAATACCTACCCTACTTTTCAGGACAAGAACGGCTGTACCAAACTGATTTTTTTATTTACCAACAATACATTCTTTCAGTATTTTTCCATTTTTTTAGCTGAAGTTAGATCCTTACTATTTTAAAATGGATGGTGCCCAAAATTTGTACAGCTAAAGCTTTTTAAAAATAGATAATAATTCCAAAAAGACGTAAGACAATTATCTCTTACCCATATCTCTCTACCAAGGAAAACTGAGCTAGTGTTTCTTTAATTTCTTTAGTTCTTTTAAAATCAGGTTTCACTCAATTTATTATCAGAAATTAAAGCGGGGCTGCAAGAAAATTGTGTTCAAGCTTGGGGCATCCAATATTCAAACGGTACAAAATGACACCACAACGTGCGGGCAAGTTCCAATGTTACAAAATTGCGCTCAAGCGTGGGACAAACAACTTCTCACAGGGTACAAAAAAAGATGCCTCAAACTGAGGACAATTTAACAGGTTACAACACTAATGGATATTTTGCAGACTTGGACAAATCCTATTATTCGGAAGGGATCAACAAACTAGAACATCGTTGGACGAAGTGTATAAGCCTAAAAGGAGACTATGTCGAAAAATAAAAAAGGTTTACCCCAAACACATAAGTAGTTTTTATTTTTGCACGGACTTTTCAAACCAGCCTCGTATTTAGAATAAAAATCGAAATATCAGAAAATAACTTAAAGGCTGATTTGGATAGAAGACTCTCGTTAGCTTGATCTGCGTTCGGAAAGTTACAATCTATATTTAAATTGGACATTCCAAATACAATAAAAGCCACAGTATTCGCTCAATATGTACTGTTGGTATTAACATATGGCACTGAAACGTGAACTTTAAATAAAAGTATAATAAATAAACTTCAGGTAACCCAAAGAGCAATGGAGAGGAGAATGCTAAATATTAGACTCCAAAATCGTATTCTTAACATCGAAATACGAAGAAGATGAAAAGTAACAGATGTAATACAACGAATATATATATTAAGGTGGAATTGGGCTGGGCATATCGCAAGGCTGAATGATAACAGATGGAAACGCCGTCTAGTTGAGTGGAGGCCTAGAAAACACAAAGGATGGGGAGGTAAACCACGGACAAGATGGACGATATAAAAAGATTAGCAGGACACGATTGGATGCAGAAAGCAAACAACAAAGCTCATTGGAGACAACTTAGGGAGGCTTACATCCGACTATAGATGGAAAAAAGCTAATGATGATGATGATGATTTGTTGAGAACTAATTTCACAGATCTGATCTTCCTTTTTCCAAATACTTTTCCTTCGATTATTTGCTGTAGTAATCCATATCTGTGGGTATTTCTCATTATGTGTCCTAAAAACCTCAATTTTCCCACTTTAACTGTTTCCATAATTTCCAGTCTCTTATTCATGCGACGTAAGACATCCTCGTTGATAATATGGTCAGTATAAGAAATTCTCAAAATTCTGCGATATAGCCATAATTCAACTTGAAGCATTTGCAGCAAATACTTATACTTACAAATAAATTCAAGCTTTTTCTGAAGATTTAATCTAATAAATATTTAATAAACCTATTCAAAACTACAACAAATAATTAAACTCTGTTCTTGTTTCTTTATAATGTTAATCGTCATCGATCAAATACTAAATATTACGATGATAACTGTTATATAATAACAGTTAACTGAGATTGAAACAGTTAGGTGACTGCCAAAATTATTTTCATCCCCTGTAGTATTAAAATATTCGTTAAACTGATTTTAACCAAAAGAAAATGACGTCACTATTTCAAGGATCAGCTAAGAGCATATGAAAATGAATGAAGTTTCGAACACGTTGCAATAATAAAGTTTTTGTTAGTGGTATAACGTTTTGGAATGATTTTAATAATAGCAAAACGAATATTAAAATTACGCCGCCAAAATCGAGAGTTTTGTAATTTTCTGTTTCATATAATTTATAACAATCATAGCAATTTGTCATCTTTGTAACAGAATTCGTAACGAGTTTAACGAGCAACAACCTGATATAAAACAACATACATCCATACATTTATTTTGATGACAACTAAAAAGAAGAAATCATTAAATAACCAGCCGAAATTTCTTGAAAGTGCCATGTATCCTTCGCAAAGCTGCTTAACGAATTCTCGGAAATCAATTAACAGGCGTTTTCGAAGGTGTCACCCGTTGGTTTATGACGGATTAAGTCTAAAAATATTGGCAATATACAGGATGAAAAAGTTTTAGCCTGAAATCCATAACTACAAGGGCTTTGTATCGATTGTGCTGGGACCAATCGACGTAGACAATTGAACATGGAACCTAAGATAAATTAGCGTTGAGAATGGGATCACTGAGATGATGTCGAATTCATTCCAGGGAAGTACAACTACTTCCTTGGAATCAATTTGACATCATCTCAGTGATCCCATTCTCACCCCCACTCTCTCTTGGGACTTAAATATACTACGAGGGCTACCTTTTAAGTTTTTACAAAAACAATGAAAAACAAAAAAAATTTTTGAGTATAAATCGTTCTGTTATTTCTCAAAATATTCGCCTTTAAGATTTACACACTTTTGCATGCATTAGAACCATTTCTCGAAACATTTTTTCCACTTTGAAGTTGGTACCTTAAAAACATGGTTTAGGCTTCTTGAGGTGATGAAAATCGCTGTCTACGCATTTTTTTTTGACATTCGGGAACAAAAATATGTCGTTAGGCGATAAATCAGGTACATACGGGCAACAAGACATTAATTCGATTTTTTTCTCCGTCAAATAATTTGACGTGCTGTGTGGGAGCTGGCATTGTCATGATGAAGAATGATGCGACGTTTTCGATTGTTTTTCCTGATTTCATTAATGACTTCTGGCAAATAAATTGTTGAATACCAATCAGCATTAACTGTTCTCCGATCCTCTAAAGCAGTGGTTGCAACATGTCCAGTATAACCAAAGAAACAAGCATTTTCATAGAAGTGCACTTTTGTTGGATCCGGTTCATCTTGTAACACCCAAACAGTTGATTGTTGCTTAGTTTCCGACTCGTATATTTGGTTTCCTGTTACGTTGTTATATACGGATTTTGCATGTTTTCGGTCGAATTTTTTGAGCATTGCCTTACACCAATTGACACGAGCCTGTTTTTGAGTTTCGGTCAAATTATGCAGAATCCATCGGGAACAGAACTTTTTCACAGCTAAATGTTCATGCAAAATCGAATGTACTGCAGTCTTCAATATGCCTAAGAATGCCCCTACCTCGCGGTAAGTCACGTGCCAATCCTCTTCAATCGCACGCCATCGATGTTTTTTGAAACGACAACCGATTTTGGTTGACCTTCACGAAATTCATCGCTGACGGAAGTACGACCGTGACAAAAATTTTGCAAACCAATTGTAAACAGTCTTTTCTGATGATGATTCATTACCAAATTCGAGACTTTGTTGTTGAGTTAGGTCTTTACTAAAATCGTAAAAAATCATCCAAAGAAAACATTTACGGGAACTTTCGTTTTTTTTAAACACTCACTGTAAACAAACTGCTCGGCCAATTTCTGAGATGCTATTGTTTTAATAATAATAAATGTCAAATTTTATAACAATGGTAATGTCACATCTCAATAGCGCCATCTAGTTGTCCTTTGTAAAAATTTAAAAGATGACCCTCGTATATCTAAAAATAAAAATTTATTTTCTCTGACATATTTCATGAAATTCACTTATCAGAACTTGATTTTCAATATTGTCTAATATTGAAAAAATCTATTCGCTCATATTAGTATTGATTATTTTTGTTTGTTGTATTTTCGTTGTGTATTTTCCAATGCTCTCGAAATTAAGATGGATCTTTGCAAATGTTTGCCTTTGTTTTTTTTTACATTATTGAGTTAATTTTGTACAGAATATATACATATCGCTGGAGTTAGCCTTTCTATCAATAAATGCATGATGGCAAGCGGTTGATAAAAAAAATCGCACGTTTTATTAACGGAGCAGCATTTAGATTCGATCAAAACGGGACGATTTGTAGGTTACCAATTATTAAAATTCTATTTTTCTCTTCACCTACAGAACACAGTTGTTCATTTTTTGTTTAGCTACGTCTACGTTGTATCAGCGTTGGGGGAGCACGACTATGTTCAGTTATTTTTTTTCCCCTAATCTATGCTCCTGGCCTTTATATCCGCTTTTCAAACATCTATGCCACGTTCTATTAGAAACTCCTTGATCTTTACTATATCTGAAACGTCTATAAAAAAATACACACATTTTGTCCAAGCCGAAAAAGAATCTTCCATTTTTGGCTTTAGTCCTAAAAAATAAAAAAAACTTAATATGGGCTTAAAAAGGGCTAATACCTAAACATGTTCAATTATTTCGATGATTATTTATTATTCATTTATTTATAGCAACATTGAAATATTCTGTTCAATTATCTCGGCGCTGAATCATCCAATTTTATTGGATAATCCTGCGCTCAATGGGTCGCATCTTGAACTGAACGCAGGATGTTAATTGTCTTAGCGCTGAATTGTAGTGTCTTAATTGTCCTGCGGCAAATAGTCCTTGCTCAATCGTAACAGAAGCAATTAAAAATAAAGATGCTTGGATAAGTATTAATGAGTTTCCATAAGAGCTACCTCAAGGGTATCCTTCAGAAACAATTCCTCATAAGTTTTATTTATTAGATCGATAGAAAATGCATTCCATCTTTTTTAGATATACCGCTTACCTCAATATTTACCTACTGTCATCTAAAGTTTTTTTAGTGTTCCGTACGGAACACTTATAAGATCACTTCGGTGTCTGTCTGCCTATCTGTCCGTCTATCACACACTATTTCACGTGGAAAGTTGGCTCTAATATAGGAATTGATGACCTCATCAGGCGGTGAAAAAAATTTTTTATCAGGTCATCAAGTGGGGTGTCAATTGAAAGTTTGTAATCATACGAGTTCAAATATATATATATATATATATATATATATATATATATATATATATATATATATATATATATATATATATATGTAGATATAATGTGATACTTGCTTTGTATTATTTTTAAAAAATTGCGAAAATCGCTACCCCCCCTTATCTCGAAAAGTATTGATCAAAAAATTTTGAAAAATTCTGGAATATTTTCTACAGGATGTAGATTGAACGAAAATTATCACGAGTGCATTAACTTTAATAATTTACTGGTATACAAAAAAAAAAAAAAGAAAAATTTCAAGGTCATCAGTTTTGCAGTAAGTAAATATTTACCTACTGTCATCTAAAGTTTTTTAGTGTTCCGTACGGAACACTTATAAGATCACTTCGGTGTCTGTCTGCCTATCTGTCCATCTGTCACACACTATTTCACGTGGAAAGTTGGCTCTAATATAGGAATTGATGACCTCATCAGGCGGTGAAAAAAAAATTTTTATCAGGTCATCAAGTGGGGTGTCAATTGAAAGTTTGTAATCATACGAGTTCAAATATATATATATATATATATATATATATATATATATATATATATATATATATATATATATATATATATATATATATATATATATATATATATATATATATATATATAATGTGATACTTGCTTTGTATTATTTTTAAAAAATTGCGAAAATCGCTACCCCCCCTTATCTCGAAAAGTATTGATCAAAAAATTTTGAAAAATTCTGGAATATTTTCTACAGGATGTAGATTGAACGAAAATTATCACGAGTGCATTAACTTTAATAATTTACTGGTATACAAAAAAAAAAAAGAAAAATTTCAAGGTCATCAGTTTGCAGTAAAGATAGGAAAAAAACTTTGTTGAAAACTCATTTGGGGTGTGTTTTGTCATTGATCATTTTAACAAACATTTTTATTTTAAAAGCAATCAATGTACGGAACACTAATTGCACAAGTCTGACTTGCACTTGGCCGGTTATTTTTAATTGTTAAACCAATAACTAGATCCCGAAATTTGATTCCTTGATAGAGAAGTGTCGCAGAAAAGCATTCTTTAAAATTCCTCAAAACAATTTGAATTTTTTTTTTTCGATAGCTTGATAGTTGAGTGTGTAAAGAATTAGTATAAATTAAGTATTTACCCGGCAGTATGGATTACTT
Source organism: Pachyrhynchus sulphureomaculatus (assembly GCA_019049505.1). Taxonomy (NCBI): domain Eukaryota; kingdom Metazoa; phylum Arthropoda; class Insecta; order Coleoptera; family Curculionidae; genus Pachyrhynchus; species Pachyrhynchus sulphureomaculatus. The sequence continues at coordinate 160,074,298 of CM032446.1, forward strand.
GCTGAGATTAGCTATTAAAATATATAGATATATAATATAAATTCGGGCCATAAAAAGTTGCTTATTGTTAAAATTAAATCTCTAATTTAGGTTTTTTTTTTTTAATTTCTACATAGTTGCACAAATAATGATTATATATTTTTTTCTATTTTCATCAAACGGTTAAAGGAAGTAGTAAAAGTAAAAAGGACCAAAAAGCAATTTATGCATTTCAAAATTACACACCAAAATATGATAATAATAAGCCAGAAGTCCCGTTACAGTCATTATCGTATCTCTTGTTTATTTTCTGTCTGAAAAATTTATAGGCTATCAATAACTCTGAGGTATGGTAATTAATGTTGCAGATTTATACCCACGGTCATATGGTGAAATTGACGAATACCCTATTTATTTAATTATGATTAAAAACAAGCTTGGCGCCAGGCAGAGGCGACGCTTGGAAGAAAGTCACAGTTTTACATTTTTTTTTTCTGTTTTTAACATTTTGTTGTGCATTCCGCATTCTTCCAATTTCGTTTCAAACTACAAGGGGGTATTTCACTATAACTGAAGTTAATAGTTAGCACTAATGTTTTAAATTAAGGATTACTACAAGTAATTTTTTCCAAAGGTCCTCTTAGTTTTTCGCTATAAAACTAATCTAAATTTTAAAGTACAATTTTTAGGACCATTACAGGCATTGCATTGTTTACTTGTTTGTCGTCATTTAACTCCCGTTAACTTTCAAATGTAGATATGAAATAATATATATAGAGCCTGTTTTTTCTTATATTTTAAATTCGAGTTTAGTTTTTGGAGGGAAAATATTTGATTCTGGTACATATTCAAATTTGATCTTGGCATTAAATGTCATGATGCCAAATATTTTTATTTAGTTTAAAAACATAGCATAATCAGTGCTTTATCAATCTAGAAACCATTCAAAAGCTAAATTTATCATTAATATCAACTTAACTTTTTCTGTTAGTAAAAACTTAGAGTTTGTATTAAATTTGCTTCAAGATGAGAACGTAAGGAAAATGTAGTATCACTAACACCATTTTAACGTCCTGCCTAATGATTTTTGCTTATTTTTATTCTTATTTTTTATGTTTTCTTCTTTGATGCAATTTTTAGTTAATGTTTATATTTAAATGCAAATTTAATAAACATAAACATGTAATAATTGTCCTTTGGCCAAACGAACAACAAATAGACTCTGTTTAGGTAAAAATCCAATTGATTATACTATTTATGTAAGTTCGTTTGTTTTAACTTTATTTACCTAATGGTAAGATACAACGAACTGTACCAAGTACACATACCTAATACTCCATCGTAGGCTGACACAGCAGCCACAAGCCGTTCACAAAGTCAACATTTCAATGCAGGCGGCGCGGTTTTCTAGGGATCCCCCTCAGGCTTATGTGGTTTAATGTAAAACTAGTGAAAACAGACAAAGTCCATATTTCAGCAGTCCACCCATTATTTATCTAGTATATCGCAAAGTTCGAATTTTGAACATTTTAGCGGCATTATCCAACTGCTATCTCCTTGCATACCTAATATGTGCGAAGCCAAGTTCCCTTATGCAATTTCATTTGCCTTTTTGTCTCTCTCCATAATATGAAAAATGTAAAAAAATATTCTATTCTATCCAGAAACATTAATATTAAAATATAGTAAAAAAGCCTGTTAAAACGTTTATATTAACAACTCATGAAATATCTAAATTTCAACCTCAAATCTTCTTTTAGAGGGTATCCTTAACTTACAAAAAATTATAACATATAGATGCTTTAATTTATTATTCCATTTTTTTTTAAATTTGTTTAATTTGAATGTATCAGTTTCTTTATATCGCCACCATCTAGCTGATTGAAAGTTACCTCATTTTGCCTGATGCTGAATATTGTTTATTATCTTGAATCTTCCAATAACCTTCGAATGTCTACAGATTAATTCTTGTAATTTGGAACCTTTGCTAAAGTTCATATGAAATATTTCTGCAGAATACCACTAACCTAAATTTAATATACAATTCTTTGAAATTCAAGTTGATTTTTTCTTTGACGATCTGTGTTTTACCATTTTATCAAGTTCTTAAAATCTACTGTCTTGACTTTGGAAATTCTTAAGTTTCTCGAATCAATTAACAACCTAACGCAAAAAGCAATTTAGGAGCTCAGAAGAAAGAAGAGAGATTATTTATTACAATCGTTGTTAATTTAATTTTTAAATACTATTACTTTTTTAGCTCTTAAACACATAATTATATTCACGTCAATTTCATGAATATTACATAATATATATATATATATATATATATATATATATATATATATATATATATATATATATATATATATATATACAGTGGCGTGCAAAAGTTTCCGGCCAGTGACATTTCGTACTCTAATTTATTAAAAAAAAAGATTAATGATTTTTAATCATTATGAGATGTGAGTATGAGATATAGGAAACAAAATAATATAGTAAAAGAATATTATTTATGTTTGTGAATATAATTATTATTAGTATTCTTATATTTATATGTGCAAAGGCGTATTTACGAATAATAGCGCGTTGAATGTTCACATTTAGTTCATAAAAGATCGTGGGAGCATAAACATGGCTCGGCATATGCAAATCCAAATTCGTGAGAGAGTAATAAAATTTTCAAAAGAAGGAAAGTCTTCTCGTAAGATTGCTTCATTTTTTATCGATAGGTAAATCAACCGTGAACGATATTATGGTAAAATACCGTTGTGGATATGGTTTAAAAGATCGTCCGCGTAGTGGAAGGCCAAAAAAAACGTCTAAAAAGTAGATCGTATCATTAAACGCAAATCAACTGCGGATGTCAAGAAAAACTGCTGCCGAAATTGCATGCGAGCTAAAGGATGAAAACCTAGCTAATGTTAGTCGTAGTACTGTGACACGGAGACTACATGATGTGGGACTTTTTTGGCCGTATAGATATTAAAAAAACCATTAATCAGTAAAAAGACTAAGAAGGCCCGATTACAATTTGCCAAAGATCACCTAAATTGGACAATCAAAGATTGGAAAAAAGTAGCTTTCTTAGACAAATCTAAATTTAATCTTTTTGGAAGCGATGGTAGACAACATGTACGACGTCCTATTGGTACGAAAAATGATGTTCGGTACCAAATTCCTAGTGAAAAAACACGGTGGAGAAAGTGTGATGGTTTGGGGAATTTTCTCTGCACAAGGAGTCGGTCCATTGATCGAGATCAACGGAAATATGAACGCTGATATTTTTTTTTATTGACATTTGAGAAAACAATTTGTTATCATATGCTGAAGAAACATTGCCGCCGAATTGGATATTTCAGCAGGATAATGACCCCAAACATACATCCAAGTTGTTAAAACAGTGGTTTTCTGCTTCAAATGTGAGAGTTTCAAACTGGCCATTTCAATCACCGGACTTGAACCCAATAGAACACTTATGGGAAACGCTAGCTCGTCAAGTTCGAAAGCGTACGTATTCAAATAAAGCCGTATTATTCAAATCATTGAAGGAAGAATGGGATAAAATTTCACCTGCTTGTATTAATCGATTAATTAAGTCAATACCATATCGTTGTGCGGCTGTTATCGCTGCAAGGGGTATGGCTACATAATATTAACATAAAAATATAATTTAATATTAGAGCATACGGACTAATAATTTTTCTCGTAGTACAAAGTGACCGGAAACTTTTTGCACATATAAATATAAGAATATTAATAATAAATATATTCACAAACATAAATAATATTCTTTTACTATATTATTTTGTTTCCTATATCTCATACTCACATCTCATAATGATTAAAAATCATTAGTCTTTTTTTTTAATAAATTAAGAGTACGAAATGTCACTGGCCGGAAATTTTTGCACGCCACTGTATATATATATATATATATATATATATATATATATATATATATATGTATATATATATATATATATATATATATATATATATATATATGTATATATATATATATATATATATATATATATATATATATATATATATATATATATATATATATATACAGTAATACCCCGCTTTACGCGAGGGATACGTTCCGAAAAAAAATCGCGTTAACTGAAATTCGCGTATATCGAGGTTTATGATTAAACATAGTCAAAATTTAATACAAAAAAATACAAATCATTTTAATCAATCACTTTAATTCTAAGAACACTTTATGCAATACATACTCTTATTTTTTACGGAAAAATACATCTATTGTCTTTTGGGTAACGTTTTGTTTACGTTCTTGTAAAATACGTTCATAACACCCAACACTGTTTTTAATTGTTTGACACACGGTCAAGACAACGGTCATCATTATTGTCTATACTCTGCAATATGTCCAAACCTGAATAAATTTTTGAAAGTGCATTTTGTATT
>CM032446.1:160086213-160103713 GCA_019049505.1 Pachyrhynchus sulphureomaculatus
TTTTTTACTGGTTTGAAGGTAATCAATTAACAAAATTCCTTTTGCATTCCAGAAAACTAATGCCATAATTTTTTTGGACGACTTTGATCACTGTGGCTGCTTTGGAGCTAAACGCCTGTGCGGTTTCTTGTTGTAGTTCAGGATCATATTGATAAACCCAAGTTTCATCCATAGTTACAAATCGACGCACAAAATCAATTTTATTCTTTGTGAAACGAGCCAAATGTTGTTTAGTGCGTTTTTGTTTCGATGTTAGCAAATGCGGCACCCATCTTGCTAGCTTTCTTATACCCAAAATATTAGTTAAGATCTCATGTACTGATCCATGTGAGATGCCTATAGCCTCATCATCCACCGTTAATCGACGGTCTTCCATTACCATCTCTTGTACTTATACAACAGTTTCTTCAGTTGTTCCAGTTTTTGGATCATCATTGACGCTTGTACGACCACGTTTAAACTCGAGTCCATCTGTGAATAGTTGGAAATAAAGAGCAGACTCCTTGAACACTTTCACTAACTTTGCATGGATTTCAGTTGCCGATAAACCTTCCAAAACAAAGAATTTTATCACTGCACGATACTTGATTTTTTCCGTTTTTAACAATAGTCAAAAACATCTACTTTAACCAGTTGATAAACAATGAATGACTTGACAGATCGACTTGAAATTTCGAGTGTATTCATACAACAGATAAGGCTTCAAAATGGTGTCCAATATTTGGTTCAAGTGATGCTCCCTAGGTGTCGCTTTCAAAATTTATTGACTGACCTGATAATAGACTATACCAAACGATGTATTTAATTTTAAGAACTAAATTATTTTCTATTAAAGATGATTTCTTTTAGGGCAGAAGGGATTTCGTTACGTGATAACTTTTGGCATGGAATAAAAAGGTTTTCTTTGAAAATTTTAAGTAGCTATATTAATTTTATAAGGAAACGTATACAGGATGTTCAAAAAAGTAAATTGAAGATATAAACATAATTCATTTCTGATGCAGCGGCTGATGGAATAATTCATCATACCGCTAGTGGCCTCCGCTATAGACTTATACTTAAAATCATTCACTATATCAAATTTCAGTTTCTCCAACATAAATAAAAAATGTTGGTAACCTCGTAACTTATAGTAGGTATCAGATGTACTCGTAATTCCAACTTACAAGGATTTGAAATAAATGGCTGAGAATAAAATATCTAAATATTTAAAAAAGAAAACACGATTGAATTGTGAGTTAACTAACAGTGAACAAAATAAGGCAGTAATAAGTAAGGTGCACCGATTGCTGTTCTCTATCAGTGCGCTAATATTAAATGGACTGCTACTATTTTATTTTATTATTTTTAACTAATTAGCTATTTATTGCTTTGATCACTAATTCAAGAATAGTTTCAAAACTTTTTGTACATTAAAATGCCTCGGATATTAGGACAAATTTGACCAATTTACGCTGTCCTTACCTTCTCAGGTTATGGGATCTTTTGAACTTGACCTGCATGGTTTAGGATAATTCCTACAATATCTTTTTAGCATCTGCAGTTCTAAAATCGATTAGATGGAACTCTGATAGCTAATTCTAACCGTATATTTTTTTATTCCAAATAAATTAGCTTAAACTTAACTTCACTTTGCCTCCCTTATGTTTTTACATAGGCAACTGTATTAGGCTTCCTTTTTGTTAACTAATACACGTAGCTTTTTAATAGCCAATAGCTTATTCAAACTAATTTAGTTTATAGTTGTAGTTTTTGCTCTTAAGAAAATCAGTCAAGCGACTTTCCCATTACTTCCCTCGCAAACACGAAGTTCCTTAGGTATGATACGTACTTTATGGTACAAGAAAAAATAAGAAGAAAAAAGATTCAGATATATTTACATAGTATTTCTGTTAAAATTAAAAATGAATTTAAGATTCTTTAATTTAAAGAACCCAGAAAAGTCCGTAAACACGGTATACTCATATTCTCTTCCTTCTGACGTTTTTTCGACCTCTCTGACGGCTTACGTATTTGACTCCCAGTAACTATGTTTACAAGTGCACTAAGTTTGAAATTCTTATCTGATTTCGGTCGAGAGTTATCTTATCAACAGACGGATACAAACAGACCGATAGAGGGACGAATGGAAATTCGACACTATGTTTTTCGTAATCTAAGGATCCTGAAACCTGAAGAAATACAAAAATCTCGAAACGCGATTTTTTCATAAATAAAATACTTCGTTCTGGTAAAGGAAGTAAAAAGTAGCCTAGTTATTGAATAAGTTAACTACTTATTTGTTCCAATAACTCAAAAAAGGTAATTTCACACGGAAATTATTTATTTTCTTTGAATTATTGAAAATTTTTTATTGAAATTGAATTATTTTCATTTTTTTTTCTATATTATTTAATATATATTTAAACTGATTTAATATCGGAATGCAAAGTATATAAATATGGAAATTTGTACCAAGAGGAACTAAAATTTCTTTTCCAAAACAAATACCTGTTTTTATCAGTCATTTCTATTTAATTAATGGGAACTACCCGCAAATTACAAACTATAACAGCCGTATTTACCTATTTCTTGGCAATTAAAAATTGACAACATAATACAAAAAAAAAAGATAACCCGTACTTTCACTATGATACTGTGATTATATTGTTTATATAAATACTTTCCTCAATCTATGTTGTTATTAAGATTGCGTAGCTAATAATTCCATTCCGTAGTGCTGTGGCTAGATTTTAAGAAAAATAAAGATGCTGCCATTTTCAGCTGGCGTGTTCTAATTTTCTATTATTTCATTGACCAGTATAATTAACTGCCTCTATCCTGGGTACGACTTCTATTCCCGGTTTAGGCGTAACCTTTGAATCTGTCTTTTTGTCAGAAGCGATCTCATGCCAACCAAAGGGGGGTCTGGAACCCCAAAACTTATAGGTGGTTAAAAATAACGACTCAATAAACCAGAAGGTTTTATCTGCTGCCTCTATCAACCACCAAGGGTAGCAGCTGACTAATGGGGCCGTCAATTTTATCACACAGTCAAGATTTTAAAATACTTAAGAAATGAAATAACTAGCATATGCTGTCTTTAAATGCACTTTTATTATCCACGAAAATAAATAGACCTGTCTTTTTTAGTTTTTCTTTCCGACAGGAGGAATTCCTATTTCCATTTATATTATTAGGCAACGGTTATTGCAAATATTTACATTACGAAGGCGCCAGGAGCAAAATAGTATTTATTTATAACTATATATACGAACTCAAGTAAGTCAAATACAGTCTCGGTCATAGAAATTGCGTCACCTATTATTTTTGAAGTTTTAATCCTAAACGTTGGTATAATTGAACGGTATTGTTTTTATTTACTTATTAGGATTAGAGCAAACTCAAACAATAACTCTCAGTTTAGTTTTAACCACTGAAATGGCTAGTACAGTTTATTATTCCTTATCATGTCGAATTTTAAATATCGTTCTTCGACAGCAAAATTTAAAATTGTAACATTCGCTGAAGTAGAGTTTTCTTCACGAGCGAAGAGGATAAAGTGGTAAGAGTTTTAAAGAGAAATCTTTCTCAGGGCAGCATAGAGCGGAAAAAAGGTATTGGGAGAAAAAGAGAGACCGATGTCCGATTATATCGCTTGATGATGCGATTGTCTTGAGAAGGTCGCTTCAAGATTGCTAAGAGATCTAGTAGATAGATATTTAGCTAATATATATCGAGAAATGGTCGGCAGACGGTTAAGGAAAAAGGTTTATGGGCAAAAAAAAACTCAAAGAACCACTTCTCAATAAAAAAAAATGAAGGAATCACGTCTGAATTGGGCAAAACAGTATGAAAAGTTGACATCAGAAGATTAGAGAAAAGCGATGTTTTCAGATGAAAGCAAATTTATATCTTTAGTTCTGATGGTGCTCCCTATGTAAGACGTCATGAAAGATTTCACGAATCCTACACATTAAAAACAATGAAACGTGAGGCAAGTGGATCTGGGGATGTTTTTCCTACTATCGGCCAAATAAAGTTTGTAGATAGCACTGATAATTCAGAAAAATATATAAACATTTTGGAAGAGAATTTGATTCCCTCAAAGAGAAATCATCTTTCACACTGTGAGGACTTCGTTTTTTAAGACGATTCTGCTCCATGCCACAGAGCCAAACCTGTAAGTACTCATATTTATTGACTGAAAACATGTTACCACCACAGAGTTTTGCATTTCTTATTTTCTGTATGGTTGTATTATTGAATAAGTAAGTTAGTTTTTAACGGAACATGGGATTTCAGCATTGCCATGGCCAGGAAACAGCCCCGATATAAACCCCATAGAGAACTTGTGGATTATCATGATGAAAAAATTAATGCAGCTAGGCCTAAAAATAAACAATTAAGAATGTGTCGAATCTCTTTACAAAGGACTAAACGTTTTCAATAGAGTTGGCGTCCGGCCATTGTGAGGGCCACTCTAGTATCTTATTGTGGGGCTTCGCGACACGATTTTCGCCCGGCGAAGGTTTCTTCAACGTGCCTTGGAATTTGACATCATGAGTACGAAGATGTTGTCGAATGGTCTCATGGGGCACATTCAAACCCAATTTTCTTAATTTTGCCGCTCCTTGGCGCAGCGTTCATTTCGGGTCCCGTAAAAACAAGGACACGATTCGTTTTTCGACTTTCGGAGCGACTTTGCCTACCGAGACATGTTTTGGCAAGTCGCCGGTATTTTTCGTCTCGTTAAAATGATTTACCCACTTCTTCACAAACGATACCGACTTTTTAATATATATTTGGCGGCCGCGGAATGTGTCATTGTAGACCCCTTTGGATGGGAACAAAGAAAGACTGCCTGGAACCGTCGACGCGCAAACAACTGACCAATTTTGGATTTTTCGTGATTTCGACGAAAGTTCGGAATCGACTATTGCTTTTACTAAAATGCGTCGTAGACAAAAATTACCTCTACCGATTTTTTATGGAATCGCATCTACCAAAAACGAATTATCGCTGACACGTTCTTACTTGACTGACTGTAACATCTACATATAATAAACACTTGAAACATAACATTAAACATTTATTTCCAATTGAAGTAGTATTTTTGTCATGTTCAACTACTCGCTTTCCTGTTGGATCATATGCTTTAATATTTTAATATAAAGTTTTGACATTCTTAAAAAGATAACATGTGCCAAAAAACATAATAGGCATCATAAAACAACTAAACGACAATACAGGCACTCACATCTTAGTTATACAAAAACTGACAGAGGAAATACAAACGCCAACTGGAATCCGACAGGGGGACTCTTTAAGCCCGCAACTGTTCAACTTAATAATGGACGGGATAACAACCCATATCAGAGACATGGAAGAAGGATGTTCCCTTACAACGGGTAAAATCAACATTGTCTGTTATGCAGACGACGCTGTGATCGTGGCAGAGAACGAATACGACTTACAGCGCCTTCTGCACTCATTCTACATAAAAGCTAAAGCCCTCAACATGCAAGTATCCAACACAAAAACCAAAACCCTCGTTATATCTAAAGAGCCAATAAGATGTAAACTTGCTCTGGAAAATAAAACAATAGAACAAGTCATGTCATTTAACTACCTAGGGATACAAATCACCTCATGCCAAAATAGAACAAATGAAGTGAAGGACCAAGCAAACAAAGCCAGCCGAATATCAGGCGCACTTCGGGACATCATCTGGAACGATACCTTTATGAACAAAAAAAGGCAAAAGTAAGGATATACAAAACATGTGTCAGACCCACACTAACATACGGTATGGAAACAGGAGCAGACAATAAAAGAACAAAAAGCATTCTTCGAACAACAGAGATGAAAATACTTAGAAACATTTCAGGATACACACTAAGACATAGGAAAAGAAACACAGCCATAGGACATGAATGCGAAGTGGAAGACATAATCAGATGGGACGTAAACGTAGAACAGCTTGGAGAGCACGTGGAGAGAATGACTGAAGAGAGACTAGTGAGAATCGAGCGAGATGGTAAACCACGGACACGACGACCCCAGGGAATACCTCCAAAGAGATGGCTCGAATCATGGACATCAACATCTCGAGAAAACTGATGAGTTGGAAACTACAGGCCTGCGGCCTACACTACTTGGAAGAAGAAAAAGAAGACATTCTTAAAATTGATAAGTTGTTGAGTTCGTCCGGCTGCTATTTGCTTGGTTTTTGGGACTCTATAACAACAAAATTAATCAAAGGGTGAATGTATTACTGCAGAGGGGTCTTAATGAGTGCTTTAACTAACACAAATTAGCATACATAAAATTACAACGCATGTCAAAACAGATATACAGTCGTGGTAATAGAAATTGCATCACCTATTACTTTTGAAGTTTAAATCCTAAACGTTAGTATAATCGAACGATATTGTTTTTATTTACTTATTACGATTGGATCAAACACAAACAATGACTCTCACTTTACTTTTAACCACTGAAACGGTTAGTATAATTTATTATTCCTTATCACGTCGAATTTTAAACAACTTTCTTCGACAGAAAATTTTAAAATTGTAACATTTGCTGAAGTAGGATTTTCTTCACTAGAAATAACGAGGAGGTTAAAGTGCCACCAATCCACTGTAGTAAGAGTTTGAAAGAAAAATGTTTCTCATTGCAGTACAGAACGGAAAAAAAGGTACTGGAAGGAAAAGAAAGACATAAGCGATTAGACCGCTTGATGAAGCGATTGTCTTTTGAAGATCGCTTCAGAACTGCTAAGGAAATATTAAGGGATCTAGTAGATAAGAATTTAGCTGATATAAATGGAAAAACTGTCGGCAGACGGTTAAGGGAAAAAGGTTTATCGGTAAAAAAACCAGCCAAAAAACCATTTCTGAATAAAAAAAAAATGAAGGAATCACGCCTAAATTCGGCGAAACAATATGAAAAGTGGACTCAGAAGACTGGAAAAAAGTGATGTTTTCAGACGAACCCAAATTTACATCTTCGGTTGTGTAAGGCCGCTCTCTGATTTGTCGGCGCGGTATCGTTTTTCTCGGTGTGCCTGCCTTGCGGGGGATGCGCGGGCGCAGAGCAAGTCAGGTGGGTTTTATTTAAATATAGGCGTTCGGCATATTTTCGTAACCGAATCGGTACCTAGCACACCGAGAAAAACGATACCACACCGACAAATCAGGAAGCGGCCTAAGACGTCGTGCACATGAAAGATTTCACGAATCCTGCACATTAAAAACAGTGACACATGCCGCAAGTGTAATGATCTTGGGATGTGTTTCCTACTTTGAGATCGGTCAAATAAACTTTATAGATGGCCCTGTTAATGCAGAAAAATATATAAAGATTTTTGAAAAGAGTTTGATTCCCTCAAAGAAAAACCATCTTTCACGCTATGAAGACTTCGTTTTTCAAGATGATTCTGCTCCATGCCACAGAGCCAAATCTGTAAGTACAATATTTATTCCGTGAAGAAATGTTACCACCACAAAGTTGGGCATTTTTTATTTTTTATATGGTTGTATTTTTGGATGGGTTTTTAACGGAAAATGGGATATCAGCATTGCCATGGCCAGGAAACTGCCTCGATTTAAACGCTATATAGAACTTGTGGATGATCATGATGAAAAAAATTAATGCAGCTAAGCCTAAAAGTAAAGATAAGCTAAAGCAAACAATTAAGAACGTGTGGAATCAAGAGATCAGTGATGAAATCATAAAAAATTTGGTTCACTCGATGCCAACCAGAATTGCATCAGTGATAAATGCCAAAGGTGACTCAACGAAATTCTAGACGAGGAAAAAATGTTTAAAAACATATTTTTGATGTTGTGTCTTCTGCTAACTTCCATAAGAAATGGAAGTATGTTCTTAATCACCAATTCATTAGAGATTTATTATTTTCCATGTTTATTCCCTTTTAGGTATTTTTACCTCCAATACCTATTATTTATAGTTTTCCATTTCAAATTATTTAAATCATCAGGAGTGAGAATCAGTATTCAGTTTTGGAAAAATATCATTTTCATTAAGTGACGCATTTTCTATAACCGCGACTGTAATAACAAAATCACCAAATTAAAGTGCACTGGAAATATAAAGTTAATGTTAGGAAATATGCGACTCCCTCGTACAACGATAAGACCTAGTACATTTCATCATTTTCATTAATTTTGAAATTTTGATATAATTTTAATTATAGTAAGTATAAAATGAGTTTCTTGAATTGTTATTAAGTTAAAATAATTTGGTTATTAAATGTTTACAAGATGCAGCAATTTTGATTAAAAAACGTATCCTTGATAAGTCAGAAAGCAAATTTTTTTAGATCATTAGAGGGGTTGCCTCGTAAATATCGTTTTTAGGGTTCTTGGAGAGTTTAAAAATTGATATTATTTTTCCCATTTTAGCCGAAATAGGATGTGGCAGTTAATGTCAGGTTTCAGTTATACATATTCTGAAGCTCTCTCTTTGCTCAATTTCCTTTTGTGATTATTATCTCACATAAAGTATATATTACCAGGTGTACAAGTATGAACTGCGGATTTTTTTTCTAAAAAAACATGTTAAATTTGGAAGAATGATAAAAAGTGCTTTATTCAAAGTATGCTCCATCGCTTGTTATACATTTTTCCCGTCTTTCGGGCAATTTGTGAATACCACGACAGTAAAAATCTTCCCCTTTTGCTGCAAACCATTCATCGAGCCATTTTTTCACATCTTCGTACGAACCAAAGCGCTGCTCAGCAAGTGCGTGACCCATCGGTGCAAACAAGTGGTAATCGGAAGGAGCCAAGTCTGGTGAGTAAGCCGCATGGGGTAGAACTTCCCAGCTGAGTGCTTCCAACGTGTCGCGAACTGGTTTTGCCGTATCTGATGGAGCATTATCATGAAGAAAAATGACTTTGTGTTGCCTCTTTCGGTATTCTGGCCTTTTTTCAAGCAGCGAACGGTTCAAATCGGTCAATTGTTGTTGGTAACATTTAGTATTAACCGTTTCCCCAGGTTTTAACAGCTCATAATAGACCACGCCCCTCTGGTCCCACTAAACACAGAGCATCGTCTTTCTGCCAAAGCAATTCGGTCTGGCGGTCGATGTGGATGGTGCGCCTGGGTCTACCCATGATTTTTTGCGCTTGGGATTCTCAAAATAAATCCACTTTTCATCCCCTGTAACTATACGATGCAAAAACGACTTCCTTTTGTACCGAGCGAGCAGAATGTCACACGTGTTTTTGCGCTTTTTCATTTGCCTGTCGTTCAACTCATGTGGTACCCATCTACCGGTCTTCTGAATCTTTCCCATCTCTCGTAACCGATTGAAAACAGCTTGTTGACTAACGCCCAATTGCTCGGCGAGTTGTTTTTGTGTTTGCGAATCATCTTCGTCCAACAATGCTTGCAATTCCACATCTTCGTATTTTTTTGGCGGTTTTCCACGTTCGTTATCTGCAACATCGAAGTCACCACTTTGGAAACGCCGAAACCATCGTTCACACGTATCTTGCGATGGAGCATGTTCACCATAAGCTTCTCGAAGTAATCGGTATGATTCAACAGCAGTTTTCTTCAAATGAAAACAAAAAATTAATGCTGTCCGCGAATGATCTTTGTTCGGTATAAATTTCGACATATTGAACACAACACTATGCACACTTTTCCAATTTTTCACTCGTGCGCGTCTGACACTTGTTGATGACACAACAAAATGGCGCAGTGTCAAATCTTTATAGCACAAACTGCATTGGGGCACCATCTGTTGTCTGAAATCCGCATTTCATACTTGTACACCTGGTATTTAAAATATGCTTGGATTAAATCGTGTTATTAAGTCAAATTCAGTGTTTATTTGAAATTTGCGTTTTTGCAAGGGTCGTACTAGGTCAATCACTTTGCATATTTTTACGTCTCAATTTTCTTCCATTAACAGTAATAGAACTAATAAATTATTAGTTCAGGTACCATTCACACATATATAAATTTATGTAATATATATTAAAAAATGCTATGACACATAATGTGGAAAATCCATATTACCTATTAAATGTAGAAAATTGTTTTACGTCAATAAAATACATGAGAAAAATTAACATGTATATAAGAAATATTTACACAATGTTTACTGCGCGCTGCACAAGTACTAGGAATATAGTGTCACCACACACATCCAAGTACATGATTATATTTTTATGAATCGAAAACTACAGCGTTGGTCAAAAGTATTAAGCACCTCTAATAAACATGTGAAATTCATAAAATATTTAAAAAAGACTAATTGTTTTAACAATACTATAGGCGGCGCTGTCAAAAGCTAACTTAAACAATAGACAATCTCTTTTACAGGTCCATAAAATACCTGGCCCACAAAATTGCGATAATGAGGTTTTTTAATGTTTTATCAGTCTCTTTTTTACTACTCGTAGTGTCAAGAAGCTTCCATGCCTGTTTTATTTGTGAACTGGACATTCTTATATTTGAGAAATGCCTAAGAAAAGTGAGCTTTTTATCGAAAAACGAATTAAAATTCAAACTCTACATGAACAAGGCAAGTCCCAAGTAGAAATAGCCAAGTTAGTGAAATGTTCTCGGTGCGCAGCACAATGTGCTTTTAAGACGTTTGTGGAGACTGGCTCTCATGCCAACAAAATGAGAACGGGCAGAAAACGCAAGACCAATGAGCGACAGGACAGAAAACTCATCCGCGAGTCTATTAAAAATCCAAAAAAAGAAACATCATCTGAGCTCGCTGCAACTCTGTCAGAAGAGATTGGGATTCCGATTAGTTCTCGAACGGCAAGGAGAATACTGACAGAAGCTGGATTCCGAGGGTGCAAAGCTAGAAAGAAGCTTTGGCTTTCAGAGACCAATAGGAAGAAAACTAGACTTTTTCTCTAAGGACCTGTTTGACGTTTTGGGTCGTCCTTTTATAAAGTTCTGCAATAATTTTGGATTTATTTTCTATATATTCAATAAGTAAAATTCCTTCGCAATCTAAAATACTCAAATTTCCAGAGGACGACTGAATTTTCGCCTTCTTTGAAGGTGGTGAGCTCTTATGGACCCATTGCAGCTATTCCTGCTTTATGGGAGGATCTCCATCGTTCTTTAAAATGGTCCAATGTTCTTGGGAAATTTATCTCCTTTCTAATTTCTGCTCTGGTGTTAGAAGTTTGAGAGTAGAATCTGTCACGAACAAACTTTTTTTCATCCCTAAATCTTTATCCATAATCTTAAATTGTAGTTTCGGATACAGCACTTTCAGCACTGCGATCCTCATTCGTCGATCTGACAGCAGCAAATCCTCAACAAGCCTCATGGTTTTTTCAGTTCTTGCTTCAACCAGTCTTTTTAATCTGCAGTCATCCTGAATTGAATCTCGGTCCCATCGAAACTCTATAGACTAGATTGAACTTTAAAATAATGAATCGTCATTGCCGAGGACATTCCTTTATGAATAACGTGTGGTCCATTTCCCTCTTTGCGACATGTGTTGATGAGCATTGTCGTGAAGCAAAACAATCTCTACTGAGCATGTCACGCTTTTTCTTTGGACTGGAATTGGACGACGCAGTTTATTTAAGGTCTCGCGATATGTCTCAGCATTTACTGTGTCCCCCCGAGGCAAAAAATCCGCAGGCAACAAAAAATTGTAAAAACTGCAAAACGCAACGTCCGTAAAATACTTAGCACAGCACTAGTAATTTGACAACCAAGAAATTTTTTTGTTTGATATCATTGTCATGGCTAGGTTTAGATTAATCTGTTATTTTAATATATCGTAATAAGCGAATTTTAGTTTTTTTTAGAAAATTGACTTAAGTTTGCACTAACATGAGACTCAAAAATTGTTTGGTGTCTGGTTATTGTGTAAAGATTCTACTGTTTATTTTAATGTTAGGTGCAGTCTTAATTATGCATTTAAAATTTTTTATTACTGTGTTTTAAAAGAATATTGATTAAATTAAGGTTACCTGTGTGATTCTAGGTTATTACTTAAATTTTGCATAATTTGCGTAGGATGAATACATAAAAACTAATCTTTAAGTATTTAGAAAATGTCCTCAGAAAAATGTTACAAATACAATTGGCTACGGAAGTTTTAACTAAGTGTTTGTTTCTTTGTCCTAGACATTTTCATGTAACATTAATGCTGTTATTGAAACCATTTTTATTACAGTTGCTAGGTTTTTTTATAGACGGTGTAGATTGTTTCCAAGGCATACAGGTACAATCGCAAAAATTTTGTATGTCGTATCGAGAGGGTCATCCAATTTTTGCCCTGATCATTAATGGTATATGCGATTGGCATGATAGTTTTCCCATATAGTCATAAAATGAAATAATCAAGTGACCAAGGATCATCTTATCAAAGCTAAAATTAGATGAATGTTAGGCCGCTCCCTGATTTGTCGGTGCGGTATAGTTTTTCTCGTTGTGCCTGATTTGCGCGGGCGCGGAGCAAGTCAGGTGGATTTCATTGAAATATAGGCGTTCGGCATGTTTTCGTTAGCGAATCGGTACCGAGCATACCGAGAAAAACGATATCGCACCGACAAATCAAGGAGCGGCCTTAGTTTACTTTTAATAGATTATTTAAAGCTCTAGTATAGCGTCATGAAATACAGTGAAGTCCGTTTATATTGAACTCCAAAAAATCAGTAAAAATGGTTTGCTATATCAGAAGTTCATTACAAACAGTAAACAAATTCTAATATCATTTTTCACTACTTTTTAGTGTTCCGTACGGAACACATATAAGATCACTTCGGTGTCTGTCCGTCTGTCTGTCTGTCCGTCTGTCCGTCTGTCCGTCTGTCACACCCGATTTTCTCCGAAACTATTTGTCATAGAAAGTTAAAATTTGGTAGTAATATAGGAATTGATGGCCTAATCAGAGCCATGTAGTTTTGAAAGTTAAATTTTGACTTAAGGGGTTAGTTTTGGGGGGTGAAATCGGAAATGAAAAAAAAAATTTTTTACTAGGTAATCGAGTGTGGTGTCAAATGAAAGCTTGTGAAAACACGAGTAAAAAATATATATATAATGTAATACTTGCGCGCACTTTCCTTTGTATTATTTTTAAAAAATCGCGAAAAATCGCTGTCCACCCGCCTTATCTCGGAAAGTACTTATCAAAAGATTTTGAAAAAATTCTGGAATATTCTCCACGGGGTGTAGCTTGAACGAAAATTATCACGAGTGCATTACCTGTAATAATTTATCTGGTATATAAAAAAAACAGAAATTTCAAGGTCATCAATTTTCAGTAAAGATTGGAAATAAACTTTGTTGAAAACTTATTTGGGGTGTGTTTTGTGAAGTCACTGATCATTTTGTACCACCGTAACATAAATTTCGACTTAAGGGATTCGTTTTGAGGGGGTGAAATCGGAAGTGAAAAAAAATTTTTTTACTAGGTCGTCGAGTGTGGTGTCAAATGAAAGCTTGTGAAACCACGAGTAAAAAATATATATATAATGTAATACTTGCGCACACTTTTCTTCGTATTACTTTTTAAAAAATCGTGAAAAATCGCTGTCCCCTACCTTATCTTGAAAAGTACTGACCAAAAAATTTTGAAAAAACCCTGGAATATTCTCCACGGGGTATAGATTGAACGAAAATTATCATTACCTTTAATAATTTATCTGGTATAGAAAAAAAAACCAAAATTTCAAGGTCACCAGTTTTTAGCAAAGATTGGAAACAAACTTTGTTGAAAACTCATTTGGGGTGTGTTTTGTGAAGTCACTGATCATTTTATACCACCCTAACAAAATTTTTTATGTTAAAAACAATCAACGTACGGAACACTAATTGTGCAAGTTCAACTTGCACTTGACCGGTTATTTATTTAGATTAGGCGCCAGGGCTTAGAAAAATTAATAATAATAATTGAAATTGAAAGAAAACGTTCAAAAGAAAATAAAGCAAGTCACACTAAAGTTATTATTATGTATGTTGGTACATATACGAGTATAAACGAAAACATTAAAATACGTAGTTTATACAATAAAATCAGTAATTTTCGTTTGTACAATTTTACTTGAAAAAGAAATAGTGTTTATATAATTGTCAAGGTGATAAAAGCTGCTCCGTATATGTTCAGGAACTTTACGAGATTCCAAGAAATTGCGAGTTTCAGTCATTTTCTTAGTCATTTCTGAACTAGATGGAACATAAATATTATCTCCTTCTCCAAGCTCGTCTTCGTCGACATTATCGCTTAAAATCTTTCCAGAAGTCACTGATGTCACAATTTGATCATCAGTTAATATTTCTCTCGCCATTAATTCATTATCAGCACATGCATATTCTTCAAAATTAAAGTGATTAAACATCTTTCTCCCGATTTCGACTGCACTTTGTTAAATGTCAGCATCGTAAACAAATTCTAGACAATCAGTAGGATCTTCTCGATGTTTTTCAATCCACTGAGGCAACGATAGCTCATCATCTGAGTTATAACTACATTCCTGCCTTAAAAATCCGCCATGCTTAAAACAGTTTGCTCTGACTGATTCTACTGACTCTTTGCCAAGCCATATGGATAAAGTTTATAGCGTCAAAGAGAGTTTCAGAAAAAATGTTACCTTTATCGATCGTCACTAACATTTTTATAAGTGAAATCTTTCTATAATGACATTTTAAAGAATGTATCACACCTCGATCCATAGGCTGGAGCTTTGCACTTGTGTTTGGAGGCATAAAAACCAATTTTATTGGCTGTATATCAAGTTCAGGGTGCGCTGGACAGTTGTCAATCAAAAGTAATATTTTTCTCTTTGTGAATTTTAATTCTTTGTCCCATTCTATCAGTTCGTTTTTAAAAATTTCTGATGTCATCCAGGCTTTACTGTTTGATTTGTACTTCACTGTTAAATGTTTATTTTTAAAACACCTGAGATTGGCGGACTTTCCTATCACCAACAATTCTTTTTTCTCTGTTCCAGACTTACATGCACAGTAATCCTTACTTTTGATAATTTTCCACCAGCACGCACAATTCTCTCCGACAAACTTTAATGTCTTATCAGGCGTCATCTTGTAAAACAAACCGGTTTCATCCGCATTAAAAATGTACACATATTCATAACTTTCTCGAATTTCCAGCCATACATTGGCCAACCATTGATCAACAACAGTCATATTCACGCCTGCAGTTTCTCCTACTATCTTACCCCCACTAATATTATGTCGCTTTTAAAATCGTTCAATCCAACTTCTAGAACAGTTAAACTCGGTGTGTTCTCTATTTTCCTTCCCAATTCACTAGCTTTCTCTTGTAAAGTATAGCCGGTAATAGGAACATATTCATGTCGTTTTTGACTAAACCCTTTAAGGAGTACTAAACCATTTAAGAAGTCCCTTATCGACTTGGTCATGTTTAGATTTTGTTACTTTTTTACAATTAAAGTTTCTTTTATTATAGATTGATAAGATTTCTTGTCTCTTCTTCCATATGGGAGAAACCGTAGATTTAATTAAATTCAACTGTTTGCAAACATCACTTTGTTTAACTCCATTTTCTATTTTCCTTATAATATCGTGTGTGTATTTTAAAGTAAATGCTTTACGTTTTTGTGTACTCATTTTAAAAATAAAAATTTAAACATTCACTTTGATCAAATATGCATTAGAACCGCATAACACAACAAGTGAATTGAAAAGAATACTGCTCGAACTAGCGACGCGGCGGAAATAAGTAGAATAGGGGTTCCCAGCGAGTTTCGGTGAATTCCCTAGATTACAGGGAGTGGCAAGTTCGTTATAAACGGACACAAAACATCCAAATTCGGTTCGCTTTATCCGTAAGTTCGTTATAACCTGGTTCGTTATAACCGATAAAACTTTGCATTGATTTTATCGAAGTTTTTTCGTGCACTTTAAAATAGTTGGTTTTAACCGGAAATTCGATATAAACGGGTTCGTTATAAGCAGACTTCACTGTAATTTCATTGAAATATGCTACTTATGGTATATTACGGCTTACGCATCTTTTAGATTACGATGTATTCAACGTTTTAACTTTTCTTGTTAGTTTTACACTTTTTTTAATTGATGTGTTAAATAATAATATAAATATTTTCACTGTATTCATATTTTTCTTAGTCTGCAACCTTTAATTAAGTTTAATTAAATTGTAATATTTTACTCCTATAGAAAGGGCTTGTATCAGTGAAAAAACACATTTCGAGATTTTTGCAGTGCTTCGGGTTTCAGGGTTCAAAGATTCGAAGAATGTAGTATCCAATTTCCGTTGGAACTATAAATTTCAGTCGAAATAAGGTATCGCTTTTAAATTTAATACACGAATCATACTTGAATATATGGTGTCCTCTCTAGGGTTCTTGGCGTCGAGAAATCTGAAATCTAGACTATTTTTTCATAATTTTCAATCTCAACAGAAATAGTGTGGAATAAAATGTGATTATAACACTTACAGAGTGACCGAAGAAAAATATATTGACTTTTAAACTTGTATTTGCAAGGGAATTATTACGACACAACGGCGCTGAAGTCTTGTTACTTCCCCACAGCTTTTGCATCGTTCTGTTCAAAAAATGTACGGCCCTTCTGAGTAACGAAAACGTCCAGTTAGACAATTTGTTAGTCAATGCCAAAGTGAACTATGAAATATAACTGATCACTTGTCTCCCGGTCGCAAGGCTTCATTCAAATGAACTTCAGCAGCGAAATCGTACGATCGTTTTGCTGACACCACTACGCCAGTTATTTTTTATACTTTAATTTTAAATGAAATTAGAATGACCTAATCGGCAAACAAAAACAGAATATTGATTTTTTAAAATATCATATTGAATGTGTCAAAAAACTAGTAACTTTGACGCTAAAGTTGATTATTTTTTGCAAAGATTTTACTCGTTTGAACATTTGCCAAGTATCGTCTAGTCACAATACGACCAAAACAGGCCAAAAAGTTCGGATATTGCTGCTTTTTTTAAAAAAAAATACTTGTCTCTACGAGTACATCAAGGAAAAATTTTTGGCAGCACCCTCAAAAATGGGAGAATTGACCCGTTTTTTGGTTTTTAGCGTATTTTTCTAATTTGATCATAAATTTAGGGAAGATAAACTAAAAATTCTGACAGATTTTGATTCTAGATAAAATAAAACACCGGTCAAGTGCAAGTTGAACTTGCGCAATTAGTTCCGTTTTGCTTTTAAAATAAAAATTTTTGTAACGGAGGTATAAAATGATCAGTGACTTCACAAAACACACCCAAATAAGTTTTCAACATAGTTTGCTTCCAATCTTTACTGAAAATTGATGACCTTGAATTTTTTTTTTTATATACCAGATAAATTATTAAAGGTAACGCACTCGTGATAATTTTCGTTCAATCTACACCCCGTGGAGAATATTCCAGAATTTTTTCAAAATTTTTTGATAAGTACTTTTCGAGATAAGGAGGCTGGATAGCGATTTTTCGCGATTTTTTAAAAATAATACAAAGAAAAGTGCCCACAAGTATTA
>CM032446.1:160106213-160161204 GCA_019049505.1 Pachyrhynchus sulphureomaculatus
AGATATATTTTCCACTCACCTCATAATATTGATAAATTTTACTAATTCACATTTTTGTTCAGAATTGTTCCTTAGTCCGTAAGCTTTCATTTGAGGTACTTAAATACTCATTTAAACAATTTTGGCCCGAGAAATTGGCCATTTTTTCTCAAATTTAATTTTTCTTAATGCAAATTTACGATTTCTTTTTGAAAAATAATTTTTTCTTGAGTTTTATAATATTTTCAGTAACCAATGTTATTTTTAATTATTATATACAGGTTACTGTACATGTTGAGTGGTTGAGGAAGTTATTTGGTCCATTTAGGCTGAAACAACTGGCCAGTATAAGTATTTTTTATGCAGTATTATTTAATACGATTTTTATACAAATAAAAAATAAATTATTGATTGATAATTTTGTGTGAAGATATATTAATTAAATTAATAAAAATTATAAAGTTACTGCATAATTTTAATGATACAAGTTTAACCAGTTAAATAATAAATTATATTTAAATTGTATTCTTTATTTAATAGAATTATTACTACTTTTTCAAAACATTATGAAGCCAAATAAAATTAGTTATTATATTATTAAAACATAAAACGGGATTCTTAATAACATATATCGGTGAAAGCTGACTCCACGAAGTTTCATCCAAATCGGTGACCCAAATGCTCTGGCCTCTCCTTGTAATGGTATGGAGTATGGGGTATGGTAATCATTTTATAACTAATAAAAATGATCTTCGTTACGGCAAATATGATAAAATTCAAGAAAAATTAATTTTTTAAATGTAACTGTAAATTTGAAACAAAAAAGTATAAAATTGAAAGTAAAATGGCCAGTTGTTTCAGCTTAAATGGACCAAATGACTTTCTCAGCCACTTAACATGTACAGTAACCTGTGCATAATAATTAAAAATAACTTTGGTTACTGAAAATGTTATACAACTCAAGAAAAAATCGTAAATTTGCATTAAACAAATTAAAGAGACTACTGAAAATGAGTTCTTAACTACCTCAAATGAAAGTTTAGGGACTAAGGAACTTTTTCTGATATTTTAGGTAAGGTATAAGGTATAATGAAAAAAAGCTGTATAAAAAATTCGTCAGAAGAAAAAACGTGAATCGATAAAATTTATCAATATTATGAGGAGTGACAAATATATCTAATATGTAAAAAATGGCTAAAATTATGTTTGGGTCAATTAAACTAATATCTAAAAAACATATTTCCAGAGTTAACTAAAAAAAATTAACTTATAGTTCACAAGTACACCAATTTAATCATAAAAAATTACCAAAGAAAAAAAAAAAAACGACAAAAACAGCCAATTTCTCCCGACCAGAAGGTGCAAATTAGCCTCTTAAATTTTTTCATTTTTTTATCTAGAATCAAAATCTGTCAGAATTTTTAGTTTGTCTTCCATAAATTTATGATAAAGTTGCAAAAATACACTAAAAACCCAAAACGGGCCAATTCTCGCATTTTTGAGGGGGTTGCCGCCGTTGCCCCAATTTTTCAGCACTCGCAATATTTTTTCGTTAATGTACTCGTCCAGACGAGTATTTAAAAAAAAAGTAGCAGTATATGACAATTTCACCTCAAAATCGTATCCTGACTGGACTAGTACTCCTATCTTGTAATATAATTTATCTTGGTTCTCTTTTATTAAAGCCTTACTTCAAGGGAGCAACAAACTTTAAGGTCGTTGCTTATTAATTTATTTCAGTATTTATTTTAGGAACTGTTTGCATGGTTTATTTTTTAATTAAAATTGTAAATATAAATTTCTTTTACCTTTATCGGAATTTCAAGGAAAGTCCAGTAGCCCATATTCTGTGCATCGTAAATATTTTATTCACATCGGAAGAACTTTGAGATTAAAAACCTTGAAAATTAAAATTTTAAAAGCTATTTAAAAAAGGTTCTATTCAATCAGCATGAAATTCGTTAACGTGTTTCTTTCTTTAGTTTAGCTTAATTTTATTGTTAACTAGCCGTGCCTGCCTCTCCGCTCGCGTGGACTTGATTCACTACTATCGTCACTGCTTATTCCTTATGTTACCTAACGTAATAAAATATCTGCCATTATTTTCCCTTATCTCCCATTATTTCTCCTTGTCTCCCATTATCTCTACATAATTTCCATTATCTAGGCTTTTCTCTACTCATCTCCCATTTTTTCTCCTTATCTCCAATTGTTTCTCCTTATCTCACCTTATCTCCCATTATCTAGGCTTATCTCGACTTATCTCGCAATATTTCTCCTTATCTCCCATTATTTTTTCTTATCTCCCATTATCTCACGATAACTCCCATTGTCTAGACTTATCTCTGCTTATCTCCCATTATTTCTCCTTATCTCCCATTATTTCTCCTTATCTCCCATTATTTATACTTATCTCCCATTATCTAGGCTTATATCGAATTATATACAACATATGTATAAATTTATAAAAACACGTAAATCGGATAAGTGGTTCTCAAGTGATAAGCGCATTAACGGACAGACAGACAGAGAGACATTGCATTTTATATATATTATATTCTTTGCAACATGATGTTGTTCCATATTTAATGATTTAGCATGTTTGAAAAAAAAGCACGTAAATCGGATTCTCCAGTGATAAGCGCACAAACGGACAAACAGGCGGAGAGACGCTGCATTTTATATATATGTAAGATATCCTTTGCTACATGATATTGTTCCATATTTAGTGGTTTAGGCAGTGTATTGCAAGAGAACGCGCTAGCGGGAAACTTTTTTTCCGATTTGATTCACTATTATTGTCACTGCTTATTCCTCATGTTACCTAACGTAATAAAATATAGCCTATAACCTGGCCAGAGAACATATGTATGTTTAAAAAAAAAAGCACGTAAAACGGATAAGTGGTTCTCCAGTGATAAGCGCACTAACGGACAGACAAACAGAGAGACGTTGCATTTTATATATATTATAGATATAGATTATTATTATTATTATATAACCTGGCCAAAGAATATATGTATGAATTTAAAAAAAGACACGTAAATCGGATAAGTGGTTCTCGCGTGATAAACGCACTAATGAACAGACAGACAGAGAGATATTACATTTTATATATATTATAAATTATATATATTCTCTGCTACATATTATTGTTCCATATTTAATGGGTTAGGCTGTGTATTGCAAGAGAACGCGCTAGCGGCAACCCTTTTTCCGACTTCATTCACTATTATCGTCACTGCTCATTCCTTATGGTACCTATCGTAATAAAAATATAGCCTATAACTTGGCCAGAGAACATATGTATGTTTAAAAAAAAAACGTAAATCGGATAAGTGGTTTTCCAGTGATAAGCGCACTAACGGACAGACAGACAGACAGAGATACGATGCATTTTATATATATTATATACGTAATAAAATATATATCTATAATCAGGTCAGAGAACATACGTATGAATTTAAAAAATCACGTAAATCGGATAAGTGGTTCTCGAGGGATAACCGCACTAACGGACAGACAGACAGACAGAGAGACGTTGCATTTTATATATATTATAATTATAGATTATTATTATTATTATTATATAACCTGGCCAAAGAATATATGGATGAATTTAAAAAAAGGCACGTAAATCAGATAAGTGGTTCTCGCGTGATAAACGCACTAATGGACAGACAAACAGAGAGATATTGTATTTTATATATATATTATAGATTATAGACATTCTCTGCTACATAATATTGTTCTATATTTAATGGTTTAGGCTGTGTATTGCAAGGGAACGGGCTAGAGGCAAACTTTTTTCCGACTTCATTCACTATTATCGTCACTGCTCGTTCCTTATGCTACCTATCGTAATAAAATGTAGCCTATAACCTGACCAGAGAACATATATATATTTTAAAAAAAAAGTACGTAAATCGGATAAGTGGTTCTCCAGTGATAAGCGTACTAACGGACAGAGAGACAGACGTTGCATTTTATATATATATTAGAGATAATAACTTTTAGCTACACAAAGATTACAATTAGTTTTTTTTCGTTAGCCAATATGCTTTTCCTAGAGTCATCTGCAATTACACAGCGAAACACAAAAGCTCTGTTTATTTACGTAGATTACAGCCAAAAGGGAGATAAAAGCTGGCTGAGCGGATGTCTTGTAAAAAACGAGGCAAGTAACATTTTTTGCAAAAATAAAAATATATTTCTCAACATAATCTCCATTAAGCATACATTTCGTCCAGCGAGATTCTAAAAATTGTTAATAAAAAAAGGACAATTTAATAACTACGGCATTGACGAAATGGTTAAAGAATGCGTGTGCTTCTACTACCACTGTACTACAGTGATTTAAATCCTATCGAACTTAGATAGACATAACTAAAAGGATTTAACATTTAAACTAAAAGAAGTACGTGAACTGCTCAACATATCGTTAACAAAAATTGGCAACGAAGATTGGTTAAACGCCATAAATCACAGTGTTAAAGAAGAACAAAAAAGCTGGGCTTCGATGACCTTTAAAAAAAGCTGTAGAACCCCTTATTATTTTAACTGATTAACACTCTGATGATTTTTTTGATTTTACTGAAGATGGTTTTTAAGTTAATTTATATTTATGGATTATTTAACGTTAGAATTAGAATAATTGTCAATACACATTATTCCTGTTTATTACTTGTATTATACCTTCGACTTATTCATACTAATTTACATGCAGTGCAGTAAAAAAAGGTCAAAATAATGATGAGATAAGCATAGTTTAGATAGAATATTATAATTTTATCACCAGGAGTATTGTTCTGAGTTTTGGAGCTCGAAAAACTTGTGCTCTTTTGTTTATAAACAGTTTAAGTTTTCAAAACGCGTTTTTTGGACTTAAAATGTGAATAACTCCGGTTATATAAGTCGGATCGAGACAAAAAAAGCAAACTCTTCATAATAAAATTTCCAATAAATTCTCGTTAGTTTAAGTCGCTCAAGTGCGTACATAACCTACAAAATTTACAAAAAAAAACAAGCAAAAAACAGCTTAAAACTTTCAGAAAATATGCCTTTTGTTGTAGCAAAAACACCCTGAAATTTTGGTACAAAAATATTGAACCCAGTGGGCACAATTAAATTTGTTATTTAAAATTTGAATTGCCCGCCATTTTATGCTATTTGGTCCAAAATGGATCTTTTTTTTTTCAAAATTTAGATCTCCAGCTTTCCGATGCCATTAAAAACATTTTTTTAATCGTTTTTTATTAATCAGATAACCACAAATGCGTTTTTTCGGTCGTTTTCGCGTTAACGAACATGATTTTTTTTTCTAAAAATCTCGCGATTCTCTACCAGATGTGTTAAAAAATTTTCAATTTTTTTTTTCAAAATGACCGAAACATTTGTTGTTATTTGATTAATAAACAAATGTAAAAAAGAAAACTCCAAAAAAAATTTTTTTTTTAATGGCAAAATTAATTTTTTTTTTAATGGCAAATTTTTGTACCAAAGTTTCAGTGTGTTTTTGCTATAAGAAAAGGCATATTTTCTGAAAGTTTCAAGCCGGTCGGTTAACTTAGTCGATCTGTACAATAAAATAAAAATAACCGGTCAAGTGCAAGTTGAACTTGCACAATTAGTGTTCCGTACGTTGATTGTTTTTAAAATAAAAAATTTTGTTAGGGTGGTATAAAATGATCAGTGACTTCACAAAACACACCCCAAATGAGTTTTCAACAAAGTTTGTTTCCAATCTTTACTGAAAACTGGTGACCTTGAAATTTTGTTTTTTTTTTTTTTTCTATACCAGATAAATTATTAAAGGTAATGATAATTTTCGTTCAATCTATACCCCGTGGAGAATATTCCAGGGTTTTTTCAAAATTTTTTGATCAGTACTTTTCGAGATAAGGTAGGGGACAGCGATTTTTCACGATTTTTTAAAAGTAATACGAAGAAAAGTGGGCGCAAGTATTACATTATATATATATATATATATATATATATATATATATATATATATATATATATGTATATATGTATATATAATATATATATATATATATATATATATATATATATATATATATATATATATATATTTATATATATTTATATATATATATTTATATATATATATATATATATATATATATATATATATATATATATATATATATTTTACTCGTGTTTTCACAAGCTTTCATTTGACACCACATTCGATGACCTAGTAAAAAAATTTTTTTTTCACTTCCGATTTCACCTCTCAAAACGAATCCCTTAAGTCAAAATTTATGTTACGGTGATATAAAATGATCAGTGACTTCACAGAACACCCCCAAATAAGTTTTCAACAAAGTCTATTTCCAATCTTTACTGAAAATTGATGACCTTGAAATTTCTGTTTTTTTTTTTTTTATATACCAGATAAATTATTAGAGGTAATGCACTCGTGATAATTTTCGTTCAATCTACACCCCGTGGAGAATATTCCAGAATTTTTTCAAAATTTTTTGATAAGTTCTTTCTGAGATAAGGCGGGTGGAAGCGATTTTTCGCGATTTTTTAAAAATAATACAAAGAAAAGTGCGCGCAAGTATTACATTATATATATATTTTTTACTCGTGTTTTCACAAGCTTTCATTTGACACCACACTCTATTACCTAGTAAAAAATTTTTTTTTTCACTTCCGATTTCACCCCCCAAAACTAACCCCTTAAGTCAAAATTTAACTTTCAAAACTACATGGCTCTGATGAGGCCATCAATTCCTATATTACTACCAAATTTCAACTTTCTATGACAAATAGTTTCGGAGAAAATCGGGGGTGTGACAGAGGGACAGACAGACGGACAGACACCGAAGTGATCTTATAAGTGTTCCGTACGGAACACTAAAAAAAGCAGTTTGTTGTCTGTTTTCTTGTCTGTCTGTTTGTAGGTTATGTACGCACTTGAGTGGTTTAAAACCCACGAGGATTCGTTGCAAATTTCATTACGAAGAGTTTTTTTTTCTTTCGATCCGACTTAAATAACCGGAGGTATTCACATTTTAAGCTCAAAAAATGCGTTTGTTTATAGACAAAAAGCACAAGTTTTTCGAGGGCCAAAACTCAGGACAGTACTCCTGGTGATACCCCTAATGATTAATTAATTGATTACTTCTCTTAACAGTCACTAGCGGAAAGCTGGTTAAGACATACCCTACACTTTCATTACTTACTGTTTTAATTGTCCTCTGTGAAGTACTGAGCCTACGTTACATTGAAGATGTACACTTGACGGTCTTATGCTGCTAATCACTAAAGAATAGAATATAAAAACCACTATTTTAAAAATAAAAACCCTATTGTGTTGCTTAATTAAGCAAAAAGGATAAAACAAAATAACAGTTTTCCATGTTTATTTTAATATTCGTGCTTTGATTAGTCAGAGTAGTTGGGGCCATTTTTAATTTGAGTAAAACTAAAATAGGTAAAATTCGAATTAAATAAATGTCGAAAGGGTCCCTAGCTGTTGCGCCTAAGCAGTATACCAATTGTCTAGCAACCTGACAACCTCTTTTCTTTGTATTATTTTTAGCCACCTAAATAACACAGTCAGGTTTCCTTGCTTGTTAAAATAATTCGTTGTTTTACGAGTACGTATATGGTTACCTGCGATTTTTATAATCAAAAATCGAAACATTCATTAACAATTAATATATATAATTTACTCTTTTGACACTTCCTTTTGGCGCATTAGCATGTCCGGCATACGAGCGGTTATTTGACATTGAATCGAATTATTTTCGGAACTACCGGCACCGGGAAAAACTATAAAAATCGAGAGAACGCAGTCAACGCACGATTGAGGTTGTTTTAATAAAAATTTTATTGGAACAATACAGTGTTCGGTAACCCTAATAAAATTGGTAATTTTTAATATAAGGAATAAACAACGGCAAGGTCTGAACTTTTCCTCTCTTATTGAATTTAAATAAAGTTAGAGCGTTTGGAAGGCCATCTTTATCATAAAACATGTTTCCGTATAAACATTCTTGTTGAAAATTTTTTAAATAAAATATGGGTTAGTGGACTTTTCTGCAATAAGATCTGTCTCATTGTCAGCAGTATATTATATTATGGAATTACTTGAGAACAAGGTTGTTGGCTAATAAAAAAGTAAAAGAAGTTTTTTGACCCGACTGTTATCCAAAGAAAGTAATGTTTTTTTATCGCTATTTGTGGCTGGGCCCTACATGAACGACTTGTTCTAGTAACGCGAGCAGTGTCTCCAAATGAAGCGATGCGTTAGAAGCCAACGATGCTACTTGTGTCCTGCGTAGGAAACCAAAAGCAACGAAACAGCTACAAATTACAGACCTGAACATTCTTGGTTAAACATATTAGAGGGTTTGTTTTTAATGTCATTAGGAACAGAATCGATAACGTTTACTATGGTGATCAAAAATTTATATATAGGAAAAAACTGCAAATCCTGATATAAGATTTATACAGCAGTAGTTGTCATAGAGTTGTTCCATTAAAAATGAGAGGTTTGTCCTATGCTTCTGGTTAAACCATAAGTTATAAAATGTCCCTATATCAAACTCTATATACAAATATTCAGTATTCTATCCATATTCTTCCCCCAAGCACGACTGAAGAAGATCATCGTGTCTTTAACCACACACACGCAGAGAAAGATCAAGAATCTGTAAAAAACAAAAAATTATAAAAAATAAAAACACCTTAAATTTTAAAAAATTTCCATTTTTTATTTTTGCTGATATCTCACAAAAATATATACAACTAAAACAACAATATTAAATAGTACCATTCTTATTATTAGGACATTATGAGAGTTTCAAATGCATATAAATATATATACATATAAATATATATATATATATATATATATATATATATATATATATATATATATATATATATATATATGTATATATATATATATATATTATATATATATATATATATATATATATATATATATATATATATCTACCAAATCTTATATATATATATATAATATATACCAAATCTTATATATATATATATATATATATATATATATATATATATATATATATATATATATATTTTGCACTTAATTAGTTTTAATCATATTGTGGTTCAAGAAAAAAATTTTCAGAAGTCTGACAACATGATAAATTTGGTGGGTATTGGTCGATAAAGTTAGCCAATTTTGAGTGCACGTTAGATGATTTATCATGTTTTAATATAAAAATACATACGCTGGTGATGTATGTATGTTTGTTATTCTTAAGCTTAAACTACTGAACGAATTTTAATGAAAGAGGACTCCAAAGATTCGCTATAATTATATGAACAGTTGAGTATGGGGCCAGTATGCTCCCTTTTGTCCAACAGCACAAAACCAAAAAGTTTAAAACCCATCAAGTTGGATATCCATCGAAAGGTTAGATTTTTAGATAATATTCTTTTACATGGAAAAACAGACGATCTTAAAAGCATGTTAAATATAAAACGCTATACATAACATTATAAAAAATCCACCTTACTGAACTAAGTATTTTTGAAAACAAAAACCCTTTTGCATTTCGTAATTAGGCAAAAATAATTAAATAAGATAGCAGTTCTCAACGTTGCGATAATATTGGCCCAGCACATCAATCGGTATACTTGTGGAGAATATATTTTAATTATTATAATGGTTTTTTGTTTTAAGTATCTAACAATATGTTCTAACAATCGTTTAAATATTTACATAGTGATGAATACGGTGATTCAGATAAGAAATAATATTGTTTTATATTATTTATGAAAAAAATACTATTAAAAATCACAACAAATTTTAGCTTATAACAGGAAAATATAAAGTACAATTGCACTATGGAAATTTCTTATTAAATACTATATAAGCAGAAGAAAAGCAAAATTTTCTTTCTCAGTTGCGATATTTTAACGTTTAGTTCAAAAATTTCTATTTTCGACGTGAAATACCTGTAAATCTAAAAGAATATATTTGTTTCATGTGAGATCGGCGTAAAAGAGAATAGTGAATGTTTCGAATGGTATTGCTTGATACAAGAGAAATTAATTTTAACTAGCTCGGAAAAACCTGAATTATTTTTATATGTAACAGTTTTTTTCAATTAAAAAGTAATATATCACCCATAAGTTACATTTAATAATAATACGTATATATTGTAATCTCATTCGTAATGAAGTAAAATTAACCAGTAAAAAATGGCTTTTATATAAAAAAACCTATATTTTACAAACATAAAACTCATATAGCCGATTGAAATTAAGGGAAGCCGTTTTACAATCCTGTAAATAAAAGAGTTTAGTGAAGATGTTTATGGCAACCAAAATTTGGTGAAATTAATTGTCTGTTTCGATTAGTTAGGTTAATCACGCCATATTTTGGTTGCTATAAACATCTTCCTTACACTCTTTTGTTAACGATGTTGTAAAATGACGTTTTTTTTAAATTACAAACGCCAATATGGAGCAAGGCTCATAATATTCTTGAATATTTTAATTAACGCTAAGTAGGACCTCTTACATCTCTTATTGTCACTCTTCGCATAGGGTATACAAATTATTTCAGTACTGTTTTTGCGTTAACAAAATGTTTGATTTTTTTATGAACAGTAGACCATTCGATCAAGAAACATAACCCACATTTTTCCCTGCATATTTTGCCCACTGTTCAAGCTACTGACGAATTCCCTATCTGGGAAAATATAGCGGTTTTCTAGTGGATGCTTAGGCCTTTTTTGACGTCTTCCAATAAAGAGTTGTTGGGGGAATACCCCGTAAGAAAGAAAACTTCCCATCCCAAAGAAAGAATAAAATGCTGTACCAAGTGTGACGTTCACGATCCAAAAGATCAGCCACCTCTTCGAAAGTACTAGTACCATATTTTTGAGAATTTTGAGGCACCTAAGTACGAATTAATTTGTACGCCTGATGTTATCTATTGAAAAACTCATTGAATAATTATAATTGTTGAGGTTATTTTGCAAGTAACTATTTGGCCGAACTTTTCAATTATTAGTCAAAGTTGGTCAAATAAATATCCACCAGAGCTCCAACAGTATATTTGTTTAATCGGTGTCCTATCGAATGAAATATCTATTAGTTTCCCGAGTTACCGTAAAGCTCTTAAAAGCAGCCACTTAAACGGTATCCTACCGTATCCAATAGTCGTTATATCTCTAATGTAGGTATTGAAGAACCATTCATTCTCCCTAAAGCAAGAGGGACATTCCCAACAGAACAGTTAAGTACATAATCTATGTATCACAATAATTGTTATTTGTTTATATTTATTTTATAATTAATTAACACCAAAACACAGTTCTATAAAAAGAATAATAAAACAGCACGTAATAATCTTGAATAGATACTTAGTAGTCGGAATTCACACCTTCCTTAAATCATAAAATATGCATGAATTCGAAGGGAAACATTTTCTAACATCCGAAATGTGATGTTATCATTTTATAAACGTAACACGTAGGCTGAAAAGTTTTTGGACTAGCTACTTAAAACACATTCTTTTTGTAAATTCGACTTTATTCATCAACATAGTCTCCTTCAAGAGCGATACAATCAGTCCAACGCTTTTCTAACATTTCTATGCCCTTGTAGAAGTCTTTGCCTCCAAAATAGGCGATAACCTCCTCAATGGAGCCAAATCTCTTTCCCGCGATCATTTTTTTGAGGTCTGCGAGTAGATAATAGTCGCTGGGGGCCAAATCTGGAGAATACCCTTCTCAGCATAGTCGATGAAAATTATTCCTTGCGTATCCCAAAATACAGAGACCAAAACCTTCCCAACCTGTCGTGTCTTTGGTCGCTTCGGGCGGTTTTCACCGGCTGACTGTCGATTTGATTCCGGTGTGTAGTGATGGATCCATGTTTCATCCATTGTCACACATCGCATGAAAAAAAATCCTTTTTATTGCGCTTAAATAGGTCCAAACATCGCTCAGAATCATCAACACGTTGTTGTTTTTGGTCCATTGTGAGCAAACGCGGTACCCATTGCGAACAGAGCTTTCTCATGCTCAAATGTTCATGCAAAATATGACCAACACGTTCTTTTGCTATCTTTAGGGTGTCAGCTATCTCACGCAATTTCACTTTACGATCATCCAAAACAACTTTGTGGATTTTTTTTCTTATGTTTTCCGGTGTAACCACCTCACTTGGGTGTCCAGAGCGTTCAGCATCATTTGTACCTATACGGCCGCGTTTAAATTCAGCATACCAGTAAATGATGAGTGATTTTCCAGGAGCAGAGTCTTCGATTTTTCCCTTGTTTTGAAAATATCAAAAGAAGCGTCACTAAAACCACTGTAACTTGTAAAATAATCGTCGAAATGTCATAAAATTTTGATACGTATCGTTTGAAGGTTGGTACTTAGTAAAAATCATATAGATTTTTTGAAAAGGGCGACATATATGTGCCAGACCAAAAACTTTTCAGCCTACATGTTATTTCTCCGTATTTATGAGTGATTGAATAGCCTGCGTGCGTGAATTTGTATCCACAGGACCGAGGATATTCTTGTCAGTATTTGATAAAAATGATTAATTATGCCTGTCCAATGCGGGTAAAAAAAAGGCGAGGAGAGGAGAGGGAGCATAGATCTAACTACGCTCCCTCTCTCCTCAATCGCCTTTTTATCAAATACTGACAATACCCTCGCTCCTGCGCATACAAATTCACGCACACAGGCCATTCAATCACTCATAAATACGGAGAAATATTAGTATTCAACATATATGCTGATTCTACAAGGCTCTGATTGATGGCTCAATCAGAGCCTTGTAGTTTTGAAATTTTGACTTAAGGGGTTAGTTTTGGGGGAGTAAAATCGGAAGTGAAAAAAAAAAATACCAGGTCATCGAGTCAGTGTCGAATGAAAGCTTATAAAAACACATGTTCGAAAATATATATGATGTACTACTTGCGCACACTTTTCTTTGCATTATTTTAAAAAAATGGCCAAAATTCCCTGTCCCCCCGGGGGGGGGGGGGGGGGGTATCTCGAAAAGTACTAATCAAAAAATTTTGAAAACATTATGGACTATTCTTCATAAACTGTAAATTAAGCAAAAATTATGTTTGATAATTTATTTGATTAAAAAAATATGAAGACTATGTTACTTGACAATATGGTGGAAGATTACTGTCGCTCGTCGCTCTTGTACTGTGACATAATTTTATTTTATTTGTTTATAATTAAACATATTTAGGTAATAAATATTTGTTTTACACATTTATTACTAGATTCTAGATTGGGCTAGACTGATTTGTTGGCTATTAGGTAGCTAAGATACTATAACTATTATACATTATTGACTAAGAAAAAACGTGAAAATACATATTGGATCTTAAGATATCAGGGACCTAATTAACTTAGCCTAAGTAAGGATTTTAATTTATTTTAAAAAATCACGATACGGAACACTAATTGCGCAAGTCCAACTTCCACTTCACGGGTTTTTATAGTTATTAACCTCTCTTTCCTTTACAGTTAGCCCTGATGGTGCTCTAAGCAGAATCGTAATTGAAATAGATGCTTTTAAACAGGGCCATGCTGGGATAAAAATTGTAATCGGAATTCGCCCTAAATGCCGCCTCCCTCTCCCTATAATTTTATATATATATATATATATATATATATATATATATATATATATATATATATATATATATATTTATTATTATATAATATATTTATGATTATTATATTTTTGTTCTTCTTTCTCACATTTGGTTAATGTGGTTTCATGTTTGGCTGACGGACCTAAGCCAAGTCAGCACAAGCGCTATGACCATTGTGTATTAAACAATGACCTGACAATGTTACACGTTTTCAAAATCACTGTCTTCCGAATGATTTTGTGTTAAGTCCTAATTATACTAAGTGTGGTGTGAATGTTGTTGGTGTAAGGCCTGTGGCTGATATGACGAGGGGGACAATAATGACTTTTTCTTGTTTCCATAGCTTTTTTATTTCTGTTGCATGGTCTGTGTATTTAGAGATTTTTTCTGTGTATTTCGTTTTGGACGTTTGTGTCATTGGGGACATCTGTGTCAATTAGATAGGTGACTTTTCCTTTTTTGTATTGAAAAGTAATATCGGGTCTATTGGCGGGGACTGATTTATCTGTATTTATTATTACTATTATTAATATTATATTTTATATTTATTATATATTTTTATTTACATAAACTTTCAGGGCATATGATTCATTCATATTTTACTAATGTAGAATATTCAATATATTTTGCAATATAAAAAAGTACAAAGCTCACGTGTGCTCCTGCACGGAGAAATCTATAATTCACAAAAGTAAAGACCTCGCAAACACGGAACTATTCTGGCACCGCTTTTCAATAACAATTTTTTTCATTAATAGCTTCCACAATATCGCTTTCGCACGTCATGAGCATGCATGCTTCTAAGTTTTCGTCGTTCGTGGTCGCTCTTAATCTACTTTTGATAATTTTTAATTTGGAAAAAGCTCTCTCGCAACTCACTTACGTCATAGGCAACGACAGCAAAAATTTATAAACTATGTGCAGGTTTTTGTATTCAGAAACATACATTCTGTACTCAACTAATAAGGTATAGACACAACTGAGACAATGATTATATTTTTTGACTTCTCGTTGTCGACGCCTGTACTTTTATATTCGCTCGATGAATTTTCGCTTTCCATTTCCAAAGATGATACATCATCACTCATCATAAACATTTCCCAACGTCCGTAGTGAAAGCTGCGGGAAAAACAAAGCAAACGACAAAAGTTCGTAACGAACTTTGTCGGTTTCGGTGAGTTTACTATTTTTGTCGAGCGCGTGCTTTGGTAAGCCGTTTTTCACAATTTCTTTGAATTTTTTCTGACCAAAACACTCTATTATAACTATGTCA
Source organism: Pachyrhynchus sulphureomaculatus (assembly GCA_019049505.1). Lineage (NCBI taxonomy): Eukaryota > Metazoa > Arthropoda > Insecta > Coleoptera > Curculionidae > Pachyrhynchus > Pachyrhynchus sulphureomaculatus. The sequence continues at coordinate 160,121,129 of CM032446.1, forward strand.
AGTATAACATTGTACGTTTTTATTTCAAAATTTTTGATTGCATCATTCGCACTACTGTTTTCATTTTTAGATTTTCGCTGTTCTGGAATCTTTGTTTCTATCTTAATATCATAAGCTTCGAGTTTATTATTCACTGTTTCTACGAATTTGTGATCTCTTTTGAATAAAATTCGAAAACTCGCAGGATCATTTTGAAAATTTTTAAATTGTTCTAGTATTCCATTTACTTGACGCCAAGCCTGAATATAATCTAAATTCACTGTTTGTAAACACTTTGAAACTGAATCTGATACCCCAAAAATTGATTCGAAAAGCTTTGCTGACAAAACCGTTTCAAATTTCAAAAACTTGTTTTTAAACTGATTGCGTGATTCCTGATTTTCGCATTAAAAGTTTTCTCTTTTAGAATGATATTCAGACTAACGACTACATTCACGAAAACAGCTTTAGATTGAATGTCAATGCTAGAATACTCAACCACATTTTTTGTCCAAATACTTTTGACCGAGGATCATGTTTGGAAAACCATCTCGTTTGCCCAATAAGGCTTAATTTGACCTGAGAATTTGTTTTTTCCGAAAGCTTTGTTTTTCATAACTGCAGACTTTTCAGCTGACTTTTCAAGATGTTCAAGTAGGATCGGAGTTTCTAGGGCGCCGTCCTCTTCCAGTCTCTCGTGCCAGCTCACATATAATAAATGATATTTATATACGAATAATTCTAGATTTACGCAGGATTATGAATGTCTAAAGTCGGATACTACCTGGACATATGAAAAATTTTCGTGGTTCTTGCGAACATAAATTTTAAATACACTTTGTAAGTTTGGGGATGGCACCGCGGGAACAGTCCCGGTGGGCCAGCACGCCCCTGCTTTTGAAAAATAAGGAATACGGGACTTAAACTTTCTCCTAAGTTAACCCTAGATTATATTGCCACTTCTCAGGAGCAGTTACCACTTCGTTAATAAAACTGCATTTTGATTTCCCTATAATTTTTATGTACAAAATTTTATAGCGATTGAAAAATAGGTACCTTCATATTAATCGGTTTTTATATTACTTTATTTGGGTTACAAACTATTTATTTTTATAATATCGTATACGCGTACCAAAACTATGTCGACATAATATTGGTAATGTCAGTTTTATTAATTAAGTGTAACTTATGATGAGTGTGTTAATAAGGTGTTAAAAGAAAAAATTTACGTGACATACATTATAAACAGAAAATGTATCCTTGGTTGGGGTTAACAGTAATAAAATCCCGTGATCCAAAGGTTGATAATTTAATGCAATTATAATACTAATTGAAGTAATTACTTCCGTCCAAATTAAATGTTACATATCGTCAATATTTTAACACTATTCTAATGATCAAATCATATAAATTTGCGTTCTGATGTTTGAAATTTCAAAAAGCATTACACAAGAGGCTACTTTTAAAGAATATGAGCTGCAGCTCTGGAGTTATTCACATTTCTTATATGGTTTTTAAATCACGTTTGAAAAGATAGTATTATTAAATTCTCACACATTACCAAAACTTGCATTTTTCTCGTTTGTTTCATTTACTCATCACCAACCAACGACACAACTAGTGTCGCAGGTTGAGGCCTGGTTCTGTGACGTTAGTTGTGGTTGTGAAATAGCTTAAATACAAGCTTAACTAAACGCAATGAAACAGTACTGCTGTCCAAGTTGTGTCAAGACCTTTGAAGCTGAAAACGCTATTGCTCACAATGGGACTCGTACTCTATTCTACACCAACAAACAAAAGAGTTGTAGTTACAATCTGATTTATTTACGAGGGTTGTACGATAAGTATTTGGTTTTGGTCAGAGATGGCGCTACTACTATTTAAAAAATTATATTTTTCGTAAACATAACCTTTTATAAGAATTCTATCAAATTTTCAAGTCGCTGCGTGAGTTCGTTTGTGAGTGACAGCCATTTAAATAGAACAACTTTTGTGATTTTACAACAATGAAAAAAATTGAATATCGAGCAGTGATGAAGATAAAAGCGGAACTCAGCAAAGTATATGGGGACTCTGCACCTTCGTTATCGACCATAAAATATTGGACAACTGACTTCAGGCCGTACAAGCAATTTTGATGAAGAGCTTCCAGGTCGTCCACCACACCAGAAATGAATAAAAAATCCACGATATAGTAGATAAATGATCGGAGAGTGAAAGAGCGTGAGATTGCTGAGACTGTGGGCATCTCAATTGAACGGGTGCAGAACATTTCAACAACTCATTTGAAGCCTTCCCACAAGATGGGTGCCGCGATTGCTCACAACTGACAATAAACACGTACGTGAGTCAACTTCAAAAGAATATTTGGCGATGTTAAAGCGCAATCTAAATGATTTTTGGCGTTGATTCATAATTGTGGACGGAAAATGAATCCATCACAGCACACCAACGACCAAAGAATAGTCCAAACAGTGGATTTTCCGTGGCGAACCTGCGCCAAACAAGGCCAAGGCGACTTTATCGGCCAACAAAGTGATGGCTACAGTGTCTTGGGATGTACACGACATAATTCACGTCGATTACCTTGAAAAGGGCCAAACGATTAATGAAGAGTAATATGTCAACTTATGGGATCGTTTCAATCATGCTCTGCAAGAAAAACGTCCGCATTAGACGAAGAAAAAAAATTGCGCCGCATCCACCATATTGACCAGATTTAACCCCCAGGAATTATTTCCTATTTCCAAATATGAAAAAATGGTTCGGCGGAAAAAAAGTGTCTCAAATGATGAGGTGATTGTTGAAACAAACGCCTATTTTGAAGTATTGGAGAAATCGTATTTTTAGATTAGATACAAAAGGTAGAAAAACTAAGTATATCGAGCTAAAAGGAGACTATGTTAAAAAATATATTAAATTTTACATAAAAAAATGTTTTTTTCTTGTCAAGGCCAAGTACCTCATACAACCCTCGTATTAAAAAACAATATAAAATGCACCTAGCTAGGTACTAAAAAAAATTACGAGAAGGCTCTTTTAACTACTGTCTGAAACAGGTCAGAAAAAACTTTTTGTCTTGGTAGATATTTAGCTGTAATTCTAAAGTTATTTCTTAAACGAATAGTCTAGAACATCTTTAGAAATTTTATCGTTTTCACTATCTAAAAAGTGAAAGTTACGGAGTTCATACCAAGACAAATTTACATCTAAATAGTAAATATTCAAAATGGTATTATTACGTTTAGTTTTACAAATCTAACAGTTATATAAAAAAAATCACTGGCTTTATTAAACTTCCCTCGTTGATTGCAGCAGAACTAGTATGTACTCTTGCACCTAATATTTACATATGTACAGTAAAGATCCTACGGTGGTAGCATAGAGTTCAGTAATAATTGTTTCCAAAAAAAAAAGTAAAAAAAAGGGAAGAAAAGCCATTGTCATCAGTCAATCAGGTTCACTGCGTCGGTTTTTATGTCCCAAAGATGAATTTTTAGTCCAGAAATACAGTTGTTACTATTTTTATTTTTAGTTTTATTTACAACTTACAACATAACGGTTCTATTTTAATTATGTGGCGTCCGTGGGAAAATTGCCATAATGGCTATCGCAAGAGAAAACATTAATCACTTTACGCTAAACAAAGAGTGAAAAATGTTTACGACAGTTTGGTAAAAAGAAATTTGAATAAACAAAGTGCTTTACAAGAAACCAGTGAACTAACAAAAACCCCAATTTCTACGATTAAGGGTATTATATGAAAACTATCACTCAGGAACAGGAAAAAACGGAAAGATTTTCAAAGGCATCATGTAGACGATTATGAAAAAGATGTCATCAGGAGAAAAGTATATTCTATGTATGAAGAGCAGTGCCGACCCTAAACAAAATAAAATTAAGACTGGTCCAGGACGGGACCAATATACATTGTGGCCTATCAACCCTTCACAGAATTCTCTTAAGGATGGGATTCACATTCCGAGAAATCAACAAAAGGCAAGTAGTGATGGAGTCACAAAGATTACGAATCTTGCGACATACTTATTTGCAAGAAATTAAAAAGTGTCGATCAGATAATTGGCCAATAATTTACCTTGACGAAACAAGGTTCGATACCCATGACACTGTGCAAAAGGGGTGGGTTGACAGCAGTACAAAATGTCAGACTAACGCACCTTCAAATAAAAGTAAACGAGTAACCATTTTGCATGCTGGATCTGAAAACGGCTGGGTTTCAAATTGTCTACTATTATCTGCAAAAAACATAAATAGTTTGGACTATCACGAAGACACGCCCGCAGAACTTTTGAAAATTAGTTTCAATTCCGTTTCCCAAATGTTCGCGAACAGAGTGTTGTAGTTATGGACAATGCAAGTTACCATAGTCACCTACTAAATAAGGTTCCTAATGCAGCCAACACCAAATCGGAAATCCAGGAATATATGTATGTTAGAAAATGACATTTATTTTGACTTTAGTTATAAAAAAAGTGATCTTTTGGGAGTTTTGAAAGACTATAAATTGAAAAAGAAATATGTTTGTGATAGCATGGCTGAGAAAATGGGACACACTGTTTTGCAGCTTCCTCCGTATTATTGTGTGTTTAATCCAATTGAACATACTTGGCATCAACTTGAATCAAAAATAAGGGCACAAAATGTTTCTCTACTTTAAGTGTGTCAGTAGTTGAATTAGTAAAAAAAGTTATAAATAATATACTTTGAGAAAGCTGGAAGAATTCCATTCCGCACGTTGTTAAAGTTGAAGATTCATATATTTATGTAAATAATATGAAACCACTGATACTTACCTGAGTTGATGACAGTGATAGTGAAACCGAATTAGGCTTAAGTTAAAATATATTTTTATTTATACAATATGTTCCCTCTTGTAAACCTCATTCATTCAAACTGTATATTTGTACTTCTTATCCATTTGTTTTTACAGCAAAAATCAGGATCTTATATTTTTGGACAGGCTATACGCTTCATTTTCTGCGGTGCGTCGTTGACCTCCTCTACAGTAACAGTATATATATATATATATATATATATATATATATATATATATATATATATGATATAATTGATTATTATTTTTTTATTTTTATTGTATTACTATTTATTTATATTAAATCATTTTTTTTGTTCTAGGTAAGTATCCAGATCTAAATCCCTACTGTGTAAGAAATACATAGGGCCTGTTGTAATAGTAAAATACCTTGGTAATGTGTATGGTAAGTGTCGTAAATAATATAGGTTTTACATTTTTATTTAATAATGTAAAAAACAATTAGTACTGCAAGTAATACATTATATGTAACATCTACCTAATATGGACGTAATAACATCTTACATAAACATATATTGTGTAGTATTTGCAAATTGATAGGCGTTAACACGAGAATTTAGGGCACTGCTTTGCTGTGATTACTATTTAGATATCCAGTTTATATTGATTTTTATTGTTGTCGACTTTGTCTGAATGATTAGCGAAAAATAATGAACATCATTAAAGACCGGATTTGATGAATCGCGGCGTCGTAATATAATTTGTTATGCAGTATTTTTATAGATTCAAATTATTGAAACAATAAAAATCAAAGTAATACCACAACCTTTTATGTCTAAAAAAATTATTCTCTTGGTTAATTTATCTTGCAACCGTTTGTAATAGATAAAGAATTTATGATATTAATTACATGATTTTCGCACCATTTATTTATTTTGAAATCTGATTTACATTATCACTAGTTCACAAGAAAATCTAGTCTCTAAACATCAACGTATTTAAATAAAGTGAAAATAGAGTTAGTATTTCCACAAATCACGGATAGAAAATGCAATTTAAAAAAATAAATATATTTAATTAACATTAAATAGTTAATTACTGTAGTATATTATATAATAGTTAATTACAGAGGTATATCGAGCCAGCCATAGTGTAGTGGTTAAGGTGTCTGTTTTCTACGCCAACGACTCGAGTTCGTATCTCGTCTTGGGAAACAATAATAAAATAAAATTTACCACGTGATGGTCACCTCTCTCGGAAATGCAGTGGTAAGCTGCCTAGTAAAGCCCTCTCACATGGCCATTTGGAACCGGAATTAAACTGTAGGTCTCCTTTGTATGTGGAAACACCTTAAAAAGGACACCAACCACAAGCAAAAGCGAGGGAGTCGCCTACGTCCATATCAGATATGGCACTTCAAGAAGCAGTGGTATATAGCATATATAATTTTTAAAAGTTTTTACACTATTTGTAAATTTTCACCTATAAAGTTTTATTCTTTGAAGAAATGTATATTAAGCGATAGACTAATACCACAGTAAACATAAAACACAGTAGCGACAGTCCGACTCGGCATCTTTGATCTCAACGGGTTTTGAGTTTGTAATGATCATATGAGCTATCGCCGTATTGCTGGTATGATGCCCGCAAGTTTTTGAAGTATTCAAGTTCCTTCTTTGAAGAAAAATGATATTCTGTAGAATAAAAATGAATTTTGCTGACTAAAAGGAAGAAAAAAACGAGAAAAGTTCTTTTTTTAGAAACATTTTTTTATCAAATTCTTATTAAAATAGATATACAAAAAACAGGAAAAAAAGGCAAAAAAATACAAGGAAATTTCAATTCATTTATATAACTCATTGTTGATTTATATTTCTCAACTATTAGAGGTATTGTCCGGGGGGAAAAAGTCTTCATTTTGAAATTACTACTGTAATCAAAAAATAGTAAGACTTTTGAAATAAAACGCAAACGGGTTATTTATTTTTCCAAATTTATTTCGTCTCCTTCAAAGTAATCCCCCTTGGATACAATGCATTTATGCCAACGTTTTTTTTCCAGTCTTCGAAACAGTTGTTGAATTCCATTTCTGGAATGGCCTTTAAAGCCTTCTTCGATTCGATTTTAATCTCCTCAATCGACCCAAAACGATGTCCTCGAAGCAGTTTTTTGAGTTTAAGGAATAGCCAGAAGTCCGACGGAGCTAAATCAGGCGAATAGGGCGATAGCGGAATGATATGAGTTGAATTTTTGATGAAAAAGTCGCGAAGAACCAATGCTGTATGAGAAGGCTCATTATCGTGATGAAAAAACCAAGAGTTATCGGCCCAAATTTTTTATCATTTCGAACGTTTGGGAAGTCGAAAAAAAAAAACCATTTTTATAACAAAATTTAATGCAACTTCTTTGCTGAATTTTTTCACTCACATTAAAAATCGAAAAACGCACTTTTGTTGTTGAACGAATGCAAGCAAATCTTATTAACTACTGACGCTATGGTCTTAAAATTTGACACAGATGGCAGTTAAGGTCCTACCAACCTAACGAAAAAAAAATTAATCCGATTTGGAAATGCCCGGGCGATTTAAATTTAAAAGTCTTACTATTTTTTGATCACAGCAGTATGTCTCTGCACACCTTCAGCTTCGCGCATATGTCACCAATCATGCTCCTTATATTTCAGCGAATTCCAGTAATCTGGAGAGATTGAAAATAATTATTATCATTTTAAAATGAGATCGTCTTTCTTCTGAACTTAAAAATTAAGTGAACAGACTTTTTGCTCCATTTTATCATTAGTTAAATCTATTATAATAATTTTTATACAATTAATAACTTTTCGTGCCTATATACTACCTATAATAAAATATTAAATCCATGCACTGATTTATTCAAACCCATTCGTGCTGAAGAATTACTACTTTTACATGCCCAGATTGAGTTTTGAAAGTTGGTTAGCGAATTTTAGCAGATAATATACGAGGCATGTTTTTTAAGTAAGTACCGTTTTGGAATTAAAAAAAGACGTGCAAAGATATCGCTATAATTTTATTTTTACATGAAAGCCTGTACCTTAATCTATTTTTCTACATAATTTCCGTGAATATTGAGGCACTTGTCATAACGTGGCACCAGTTTTTGAATACCCTCCTCATAAAATTCTGCCGCCTGACTTGTTAACCACTGTATCACAAATGTTTTGACTTCGTTATCGTCTTGAAGACGCTGACCACCCAGGTGCTTCTTCAAGTGCAGGAACAAATGGTAGTCGCTGGGCGCCAGATCAGGGCTGTATGGAGGATGATCTAGAGTTTCCCATTTAAAAGATTTGATGAGATCTTTGGTCCGATTAGCCACATGTGGACGGGCATTGTCATGCAGCAAAACGATACCCTTACTCAACTTGCCACGTCTTTTGTTCTGGATTGCACGACGCAGATTGTTCAATGTCTCACAATAAGACGCTGCATTGATTGTCTCATTACGAGGCAGAAACTCCACTAGCAATACTCCTTTTCTGTCCCAAAAAAACTGTGCACATGATTTTGCGGGCAGAAATTGTTTGCTTAAACTTCACTTTTTTGGGTGATGATGAATGTCGCCATTCCATGGATTGTTGTTTCGATTCTGGTGTGACGTAGGCCACCCATGTTTCGTCACCAGTAACAATTTGGTCTAAAAAATGTTCACCTTCATTGTGGTACCGCTCAAGGAAAGTCAATGCACTGCCTAAACGTTGGGTTTTGTGCAAATCCGTCAACATTTTTGGAACCCAACGTGAACACAATTTCCGGTAATTCAAGTTCTCGGTCACAATGCGATACAAAACACTACGAGAATATTGAGGAAAGCAGTCGCACAATGATGAAATTGTAAAGCGTCTGTTTTCTCTCACCTTTTCGTCCACTTTCTGCACCAAATCTTCATTAACGACCGAAGGACGCCCACTCCGTTCTTCATCATGCACATTTGTGCGGCCATCTTTAAATGCTCTCACCCATTTCCTTACCATTCCATCACTCATAATGTTTTGTCCGTAAACTTCACAGATCTCACGATGAATATCGATCGGTTTTACGCCTTTAGCACTAAGAAATCGTATAACAGCCCGTACTTCACAATCGGCGGGACTCACGATTGTCGGAGGCATCTTAAACACTCAGTAAACAACGTATACAATGAAGAATCAGACTGTAATGGCGTCAGTGCGTAGACATGAGATGTAGGTTACCAGCGCGCATGCGCGGAACGCCGACCGTATCGCTGCGGCGGCGGAATCGCAAAACGGTACTTACTTAAAAAACATGCCTCGTAACTTAACTCTAGCAAACATTCTGCCCTGAGTTCAGAAAAAAAGTACAATTGTAATAACATAAACCAATACTGAACAATAATAATGCATCAACTGTTTCACAAATAAAATGTATCTCTAATATGAAAACTCAATTATCATAATATTTATATATTGCATAACAGAATTAGAGAATGAATAAGTCTTCCTCCTGACATCTTTTTTATAATTATTTTCAATTATGAGGTTAAACGAGTCATTTACTGATTGGAAAATTATTAATAAAGAATTTCGGAGCACGTTATAAAAAGATTCTCCTTGAAATCCAGATATAAACACAACCCGCTACCGTACTGGCAGCCATGTTGGTATGATAGGGGACGCTTGCGAGATAAAAAACGGGGCCTCAAAATTTTCTTGAGCGTGTTTTATGTTTACTGTGCTAATACCATCGACCGATACCATCTAGCACGTTTAAGTGCAATAAATCCTAGTAGGAAATAGACCGACGTAAATACCAAAGGTGAGACAACATAGATGCTCATTTAAAAGCCTTATAGGATTAGAAAATGTTTTAGACTTTGTAGGCGATCGAAACCAAGGAATAAATGTTATTGCATAAACAGTTGATCGCAGTACAATAGGACCACAATAAAAAAAATGTGGATAAGAATATTACAGGTTTTTAGAGGGATTATCAACAGATTTAAAACCCCTACCCCATAAGGGCCGCGACTAGTTATCACCCTTATTAAAGATGTTCATCAATTTATAGAAGAAAGCCTGCTTCAGTTTGAATCGCAGTCTATGAGAGATTATCATGAAGAAATGACAGCCAATGTGTTTAAAGAGTATTTTTCTTAAATTGTAAAATTAATTCCGGAGAACTCTGCTATTCTTTTGAATAACTCCAGCTACCATTTTCGGCTTGTGGAAAAATTGCCGGCAACAAAAGCGATATTACATGTTGGTTATCCCCCTTTTGCATTTATAATAAAGGTCTTGCGCTACCAATCATTAAAGAATGGAGTATAATAATAGCAGGTTTCCTTCCTTCTTCAAATAATTTTAAAAAAGCCGCAAGTCGGACTTGCGCAACTAGTGTTCTGTACAGTGATATCTTTTAAAATAAAATAAAATTATATCTCGGTACAAGAGCGACTCGCCACTCAATTACAGTTACCTCTACCATGCGTCAAGAAACTTCGCTCTATCTACACTTCATGGAGAATATTCCAGAATTTTTTCAAAATTTTTTGATCAGTACTTTTCGAGATAAAGGAGGGCATCGATTTTTGGCAATTTTTTTTAAAATAACCCTAAGAAAAGTGCGCGGAAGTATTACATCATATATATTTTTTCGATGACCTGGAAAAAAAAATTCCGATTTCGCCCCCAAAACTAACACCTTAAGTCAAAATTTAACTTTCAAAATTATAGGGCTCTGATCGGGACACTAATTCCTATATTTGTGCCAAGTTTCAACTTTTTATGACAAATAGTTTCGGAGAAAATCGGATGTGACAGACGTTCCGTACGGAACATTAAAAGGCAACCTTGACAGCCCTGAAAATTATTGTCTAATATAAATCTTAAAAATATAATAATTGAGAGAATTTCATATAATCATATGTATTAATATCTTAGCTAGAATGTTTTTTTTTTGTTGATGTTCAGTTGGGCTTTCACTCTAGAAGGCCAAGGTAGGAAGTGACTATTTTTTCAATCAAAAGATTAAAGGAGAGTATGTAACCGGGCTCTTCCTCTACGTTCCTGGGGTTTTTGACTGCAACTCTGAGTGTTTCTTGTGTAAACTATACACTCTGAGCTTCAGAGGTCTCATATTTAATTGTTTGTCTTTCTAATTGAAAAATAGGAAAATATATGTGGAGATTTATAATGGTTCGTCTACTGAACACTGTAGTAATTTACGCAAGGCTCAGTGCTGCGTTACTCAATTATCAAGCTTTTTAAGACTAATCTTAAACGGTAATTTAAAATGAAACAGCCAGTACGTAAGTAAGAAAATAAAGGATATTATGGAATAAGTCGAGTAGGTAAAACGAATTTTATGTCAGAATTATTTATTCAATATGTACTGCCTTGTTTACTGATATTACTTTTAATATTTAGTAAGACAAAATAATTTGCATCTGGCGGCTACAAGCCTGGTTTTGAAGGCATACCTGCTCCTTGTTGGGGGCTGTTCTAAGCTACAGACCGATAGAAGAATTGGCAAATGAGTCAGACAGTGAATAACTTGAAATATGGACTTTGTTTAATTTTAGTAGTTGATATTGATTTTTATATACGTCGGGTAGAACCCTGACACAAGCTTTGCCTAGCCGTAAGTGTTAGCAACTCGCTGAACAATTTCTCTTGATTTTAAACAGCCCTCGACGGAAGGCAGGTAAGCCTCCTAAACTAGGCAAACAGCAGGCAGAGAAGCAAATTTTTGTATCTAACCTAATCTTCACGCTAATAGAATATTATAAGTACTCCGAACAGTTTATAGAGAGTATTTGTTAATAAAAAAAAGAATAATTAGCTTGGCTCTCAATTTCAAATATTCAGAAAATTGTAAAGCAACCTTTGTCAGGCATGGTATTCTATCATTATTTTGTCTGTATAGATACATTTTTATTGTACATTACAGCAACTCTCATATTAAAGTATACAGTAGTAACTGATATAATTCTATTGAAAAATACAAGATAAAAAATGTCGTAATGGGAGTAGTTTTTTTAATAATTGAAAAGTAAATGTTTCTATTTTTTTTTGCAATGTTTCTTTCATATTTGAATAAATTTTAGTCACTTAGACGTATTTACATGTAAAAGAAAACCGCTTGAAAATTGGATTATTTGTTCTTGAGTTATATCTGGACATACTAATAAAAAAAAATAAGATAGACATTGTTTAATGTGAGAAGTCATTCAGGACCAAATTTATCGTTAATCCGAAGTAAACATTTTCTACAAGTAAAACATTACGAAATAGAGGGAGAATCTGTCTCAAATTGAGAACATTAGTAAAATATACGATTTCTAACTCGTTTTTTAAGGCTCTGCTTAATGGTTGTTATTGATTTTTATTTCTATTTGTTTTATTTTCGATACCATGTTTTAATTAATCGGTATATTTAAGTATATTTTATCAAAATTGAAAAGAAATAGGTAAATATCATTTTATCAATATTAGAAAGTTTCAGTATATAATACAATTAACTGTACCTAAAGGTATAGGTGCCAAATGGAAAAGATATGCGGATTATTGGCAACCTCTACCACAATATCGATTGAGCGTGGAGTAAGGCAGGGTTGTGTTTTGTTTCATTGTTTAATATATTCTCTAAGCAAATCTTCAGAGAGGCACTGGAAGAGGTTGTTGAAGGAATACTGCTTAATGGGGAGCGAATAAATAATATTCGTTATGTTGACGATACGGCGGTTATGGCTGATAGCTTAAAAGGTTTACAACATCTTATGACAAAAATTAACGAAGTCAGTAATCGATACGACCTCGAACTTAATATCAGCAAAGCAAAATACATGATAATCAGCAAGTCTCCGGTTTCTGCTACCTTGTTGATGGTTAGCAATCAAAAGATACATAGAACTCCACAATATTCATATCTAGGTACTATGATAAACGAACAGTGGGGTCATTCGCAGAAAATTTGTTGCCGTATCGAAAAAGCTGTTCCTCAAAATGACATCACTTTTCAAAAGCTCAGCAATAAAATTAAGCACGAAAATAGGATATTATGTCTTCGGTGTCCTTCTTTATGATGTGGAATCTTGGACGTTGACTGAAGCCACTCCTAAGCAACTTGAGGCATTTGAATTATGGCTATATCGCAGAATTTTGAAAATTTCTTATACTGACCATATTACCAGGGAGGATGTCTTACGTCGCATGAACAAGAAACTGGAAATAATGGAAACTGTTAAGGTAGGAAAATTGGAGTATTTAGGACACGTAATGAGAAATTCCCACAGATACGGATTACTACAGCAAATACTCCAAGGAAAAGTTTTTGGAAAAAGGAGACAAGGACGCAGACGTATCTCCTGGCTAAACAATCTGCGAAATTGATTCTCAACAAATACTACTCTTTTCAGAGCTGGGTAAAGTAATAATAGCCAGAATGATTGCCAGCATTCGAACCGAATAGGCACTTTAAGAAGAAAGGCAAAAAATTGCATGCGAAAAGCAGTGAACTATAACTGTAATTAATAGTGCCACAAGCTTACATACTATAGAGTCAGCACTGCAACTGTTTCCAAAATGAATCATCTTTGTCAGACTGGACCTTCACTATTTTTATCGTCTTTCCAGAAGGAAAATTACAATAAATTACTAATTAAATATTTTGTGAAAATTTAATCTTTGTCTTTTTTATCATTTTATATTGTTTGTACCCTTTTACTTTAAATTGTAAACAGAAAAAAAAGTTAAGTTAGTTATAGTATCTGGGACAATAAAGCTTATTTTAAATTCACATTTATACCTATATCAATCTGCACACGTCAGTACCACATATAACTTAATTATTATGCCGAAAGTAATATTACAAAATGGATTTTCCCAAATTATATCGAAACATGATTGTTACATTTCTTGATTACAAGAAATCATTCCAGCTTCTCTGTTTACCATTTCTTTAGCCGAGAGAACGCATCTTAGCCTCACCCCACCAAATCTACCGTGGCGGACAATTGAATATTGCGTTCACCACAAGTGAATAACTCGGTGTCAGTTGTTGCACTCGATCAACGCAGCGCGATATCACGCACCGCAAGCTTAAAGAAGTCTTGCAACGTCGCCTTACGAGTTAAAAGTTTTTGAATCAAAGATTTTTTTGGTTCTTCGAGCCGACCGGAATTGTGCCTATTCTTCATGAATGTATAGTTTTGTGTTGTTACTATGTAACGAAGTATCGGATATGCACATACTCTCTGTGTAAACGGTTATGTTTGCTCAGGTACATATTCATATGCAAATTTACATTTCGTTAAACCATTTTAATGCATATTACTTCAGCAGGGACAGTTGTCTGTTTAATTTTTAAATTTACGTTTATGAATGACTTGTTGCTGTTGCTGCTTTTCCGCTGTTAGTTTCATTGTAAATTAGTGTAACATATTTATTACATTTACTAGCTAGAGATTTTTTTTAATATATCTTCGCCAAAATGAAAATGACCATTATGACAAGGAAAATTTTATATATACTAATATATATATATATATATATATATATATATATATATATATATATATATATATATATATATATATATATATATATATATATATATTTATATATATATTTTTATATATATATTTTATATATATATATATATATATATATATATATATATATATATATATATATATATATATATATATATATATATATTTATATATATATATATATATATATATATATATATATATTATATATATATATATATATATATATATATATATATATATATATATATATATATATATATATATTTATATATATATATATATATATATATATATATATATATATATATATATATATATATATATATATATATATATATATATATATATATATATATATATATATATATATATATATATATATATACATATATATATATATATATATATATATATATATATATATATATATATATATATATATATATATATATATATATATATATATATATATATATATATATATATATATATATATTATATATATGTTTATATATATTTATATATGTTTATATATATTTATATATATTATATATATATTTATATATATTATATATATATTTATATATATATATATTTATATATATATTTATATATATATTTTTATATATTTTATATATATATATATATATATATATATATATATATATATATATATATATATATATATATATATATTTATATATATTTATATATATTATATATATATATATATATATATATATATATATATATATATATATATATATATATATATATATATATATATATATATATATATATATATATATATATATATATATACATATATACATACATATATACATAGTACTTCCATAAATACTGTTACAAACTTTCACATACGCCCTCTATAAACATTCACACACTTTTTTTGGTGAAATTATTTATAGTTTAGGTTACTTAGTTGTTCAGTTATTGTGTGTAAACATATTTACAATTTGAATTCTTTAAACAATGCAGTGGGGTGATCGTGAAAATAGGATTGCTGTTATAGCTTTATTTAAGTACGGTATGGAAAGAAACAACATTTTTAAGACCTTAAAATAAGTCGTATGTTTGTTTACCAGGCCATGAAAACTGTTTACTGAGACGAGAGACGTAAAAGGCAGGCAACGTTCAGGAAGACCAAGGACAGTTCGAACGTCATAAGCTGTTAAAGTTGTAAAAGCGCGAATTGACCGAAATCCTCTCCGCAAAAAAAAAAATTTATCTCCTGAGATGAAAATTTCGAAAAATTCTATGTCTGGTATTATTAAACAAGACCTAAAACTAGGTGCTTATAAGAGACACACTGCTCATTTACTAACGGAAGATTTAAAGCGAAAATGGTGACAAAAATCTAAAAGTTTGTTGAATTAATACGCTAACGACAAACACAGAAACCGACGAAAAAATTTTCACTGTAGAACAATCTTTAAATAAGCGAAACGATAGGATTTATGACAGATCATCTAAGGAAGCGTCTGAAATTGTTTCAAAAGTTCATAGGAGTCATCATCCAGCATATTGGTGAGAAGTCAGCTTTGATGGGGTTACCAATATTTATTTTTGTGAAAAAAGTGTGAAAACTTGGGCTAAAATATATCAAGGCACTACTTTAAAGAACGCCGTGAAACTCTTAAACCATACTCTTTTCAAAAATAAGCTTCCATCAAGAGTCTGCATCAGGACACAAAGCTAAAACAACACAAGCATGGCTCCAACAAAATGTGCCTTCATTTATTACTACAGAAGATTGACCTTCTGCAAGTTCTGATCTAAATCCTTTAGATTATAAACTCCCTCTTAGAAGGTATGGTTGGCTCTAAAACACATGCCAATCTTGACTTTTTAAAACGAGCTTTAATAAAAGCGGTGGATAATTTTCCGTCGGATCAAGTGTGTACTGCCATAGATGAATAGCCTAATCGTTTGAAGGCTTGTGTAAAAACAAGAGGGGGACATTTTGAGTAAATGTTAAATTAATTTATCATTATCATCATCATGTAATTAATTCCATAATAAATTGTTTTAATTTTATAGAAATTAAATGTTTAGGTTTATTATAACAGTATTTATGGGAGTACTAGGTATATATATATATATATATATATATATATATATATATATATATATATATATATATATATATATATATATATATATAAATTCGTATAAAATCTTCATCTCATTCTGTTTCATGAAATGATAACTGTTTTCTAGACGATGAATCAAATTTTATTTCAATAATTTAATGACAGTATACTGGCGTCATACATACAATATTGTATCAGCCAAAGATAGATACTACAAATAAAGTTTTGGCAATTTGATTGATAGTACCGATATAACTGTACTATATAAAAAGTGGAATTATAAACATTCTATTTCCTAAAAAAGTAGTTGTTCTCGTTTTCAGTTTCAATAGATTGTGATTATTTAAAAATGATCATTGCAATAAATGTCTAAAATTGAAAAAACAGAGTTTCTGACCCATATAAGCTAATTATTTGACAAAGACAACTTAGTTATACCCATAATTATTTAGTATATTTTTGTTTTTTTTTCAAGATTTAGGTATAAATAAATATTTATTTCAGTTTCCCTCAGTATAAATTATGAATATATCATATGCTGAATTGAACTATCCAATTTCTAATTCCAATTCTCACGATTCTAAAATACTCAAAAATAAGATTTCATGTAACAGGTTCTGTCATATTAAAGTTAACATAGTTCTTAACTCATAACCCTTAACATACCAACAGACATCTCAATCCAAACTTGCGAACTTCAAGTGCTAATTCCAAAAAAGTTAAAAATACCTAGAATAGACGATATCGACCATGTTGTTTATCGTATCGACAATGTAAAAATAATAAATAAAACCTAGAGTCTTCTGTAGACACTGTTACAGAAAAACAGTGGCACTGACCAAGTAATTTCGCCGTGAGTTACTAAAGTAGCAAACTGAAAAAAATACAAACGTTAGAAGAACTCTTGTATTTCCCGTTTTTCTGTTCTTCTAATTTCATAATATTTCATAGCAAATACGTTTTTGCAAACTTATAATTTCCGATATTTATTCTTGGAAGTGGACACCCGTCTCAATGACCTAGTAAATTTTTTTTTTCACTTCCGATTTTCACCCCCAAAACTAACCCTTAAGTCAAAAATTTTTACTTTCAAAACTACACGGCTCTGATGAGGCCATCAGTTCCTATATTAGTACCAAATTTCAGTTTTCTATGTCAAATAGTTTTCGGAGAAAATCGAGTGTGACAGATGGGCGGACGGACGGACACCGAAGTGGTCTTATAAGTGTTCCGTACGGAACACTAAAAAATAACTGTACAATATTGCGGAGCGTTAATCAGAATGTCAAATTCAAAGGAAAAAGAGCTTTATTATTACTCAATAAAATTTACAAGATTGGTTTATAGTTTTTGAGTTTAGTGGATACAGTGTGCTTTTTAGTACATTCATCCACTGTAAGGCCTTGCGGCTTGCTGGTGTTCTGCATAGTTGGTATACCAGTCCTTATATACCCCATAATCTTTCAGTCATTTCCGGATGTTTATTCTTTAATGACTATTATTATTTGTGTTTTTGTGAAGATATTTTGGCTATTGTTATTAAAATTAGGATAATTTTTTGATTTAGTCTGCTGCAAACATTTTTTAATAAAAAGCTTAAACCAGAATGTAAGGTTACTACACACATTACTACACATTTGTACAGATTTCCTAAGCAGATTTAATAAAAAGAAACTATTCCAAAAATACCTTTTAAAATAATTACTTCCTGTTATTAATTACACAAGTTTTATATTGCAATATTTTATTCATAATAAGTAAAAATTTTAACACATGTAATTCACTGAAATTTTATTTGCGTGATTATAAAACTGATCTTACCAGCCTAATAAATAAATTGGAGAGTAGGTCGAAAGTCGTTCACCTTCTTCGGTTTCTTTTGTTCCACTCAAAAAATATTTTAGAGTGGCGCACCGCCGCGACCCTCGGATGCATCAAACAATTTTTTTTTTTTGAGCGCTGACTGAATGTGGCTTTTTATTTTAGGTTTGTAGGTGAGGCTTAGGTATATCGTATTATTTTTGTTATTGGTGGTATCTCTTTTTTTATTCCTTTTTTTATATATTGATGTCTACCTTTTTTAAGGAGTTGATGTAATATCCACAGTTTTCTGTACAGTATTTTTAAGATTTTGTGTCATTTTTTTGAATATAAGCGTTGGTACAACCTGTCCAGCCACACTGGCACAACACAAGGCCTCTTTCTCTCCGCTTATGATTGCGCCGATTTGTTTCTGCCTTTTTAATCTTAAAACTTTTTGCGTTTTTTTCTGAACGATGGAAAATCCACTTTCTTTAACGTTAAATATTTTTGTATACGTTAATGTATTTTAATCTACGATTCTTTCAAAATGAGGTTCGATTTGCCCTACTCTCTTCTCTTAGCTGTTCTCCGCCTGTTACCAAGAAATTATTATTTTTTTTTTCTCTAAAATTTTCTTTACTAAATCGTAAATGCTTTGGTAAAATGCAGTTTTGCCCCTTTTTTAAATGTTTCAAAAATTTTTGAATTTGCTTCTACATGACCCCACTAGTCATCCGTTACAATATATGCAGTGAATATGTATATATTATATATATATATATATATATATATATATATATATATATATATATATATATATATATATATAAATAATATCCGCTGCTAATTACAAGTGTACGATTACGAGCATGTTCATTTTCTAGTAAAAGGACATTTGCATTTTTATATTCAAATTTCATCAAGAACGTTAACATTTAGAAATATGCTTGGCATATATTTTATAATATAATTATAATATTATGGTATCATAAGAGGCGATCTTCCACTGGGCCTCGTCCGTGGGGTCACTTATTTGTGTACCAAGTAGAAGCTTGAATTTTATATTTACAACAGGAAAATAAAGAAAATTTTTAATTATTATAAAATTTAATCCTAAATGAACCCAAAAAATTATTAATAAAATATAAATATGCAAATTTGATGACACTTGAAAGAAAAAGTTAATTTTCATCTGTTTTTTTTTTTGTTTTTGTAGAAAGAAAAAAATTCAGATTTTTTGACAAAAATCAACTTTTTTTGACTCGTTAAAGTAGGTTCCCCCTTAAATTATCATTTTGAAGCAAATTTCTTATATTTTTACTTATAGAAAATGTTTAGCTCCTGATAACGATAAATTTTGGTTGGCTATCTTTTTGCTTCATAAAACGCTGTGATTTTTTTATTAAAATATTATATTTACATTATCATTCAATTATTTCTGCAATATCTTCAATAATTTAGAAAGATAAGCTGATTTAAGGTTGTTTGTTAATAAAAAAAAAATAATTACATTTACTATAGTTGTCCAATTGAAAAAATAATTACATTTACTAGAGTTGTCCAATTGACTTTTATTTTTGACACTATTATATTTCATCTTAAATGGCACCAAAAAATGTTTTATCGGAAAATTTAAAATAAAAATTCAGAAATAAAATCATGAAACAGATTAATAGTTTTTAGAATTTTCAAATAATATTTAATTTTTAGCGTTTCTGGACGGAACACTTATAAGATCACTTCGGTATGTGTCTGTCCGTCTGTCACACCCGATTTTTCCTCTCCGAAACTATTTGACATAGAAAGTTGAAATTTGTCACTATTATAGGAATTGATGGCCTCATCGGAGCCGTGTAGTTTTAAAAGTTAAATTTTGGCTTATAGGATTAATTTTCGGGGGTGAAATCAGAAGTGAAAAAAAGATTTTTTTACCAGGTCATCGAATAGAGTTTCAAATAAAGGCTTGTGAAAATATAAGTTGAAAAATATATATGATGTAATACTTTCGCGCACTTTTCTCTGTGTTATTTAAAAAAAATGCCAAAAATCGATGCCCCCCCTTATCTCGAAAAGTATCTGATCAAATAATTTTAGAAAAATTCTGGAATATTCTCCATAAAGTGAAGAAGGAGCAAAAATTACACAGCCCCACAAAAAAAAAAGTGGGGTATACTTTTGATGCGATATATCAGATCCGTAGTATTTTTTGCCCGCTGATCACGAATCTGACGTCAGAATATCGCCATTACAATCTCAATTTTTTTCTAACCTCAAAAAATAGGTAAAAATTAGTAAAAATTAAGAAAAATATACTCCTAAAAAAATTGATTCAAGCTTTTTCATGAATCCAAAGATGTATTAATATGTATTCGGACACGCTAAGCTAATATTCATCGGTTGGATTAAGCCATACAGTTCTGTTTTCTTTCTAACCTCAATAAATCAGACAGATATAGTGCTTCTCGAATGCAAAAACGAATTCAAATTAAAATTCAAACCGATTCTTACCAAATTTGGTACACGGGGGTTTTTTATGGGTTGCTGATCATGAATCTGAGGTCGGATTTGCAAAATTCAAAATGGGCGGATCCAAGATGGCGGACAAAATTTTTGAAAACCAACCGATTCCTACCAAATTGGTATACAGTTGGGGGGAATCCTCAAACCTGATACTCTTAAACCCTAAACCCTGAAACCTTAGACTCCCACACCCTGTAACCTCAAAAAATAGACCTCAATAACCCTGTAACTTTAAAAATGAGACCCAATAAACTCAAAACCAGGACTTTTAAACCATATACTCTCAAATAGTAGACCCTTAAGCCCTAGAATTGCGAAGGTTAGACCCGCGCCTAACTTTCCTTTTTTTGGCTGTATCTTGTTCTTTTTTTCCGCGAATGACCTATTCAAAGGCTTTTCTGCCCAAACGCTTTTGAGGACTTGTTTCTCTTTTTAGCGACCAGCAATAGTCCGCTAGCATATGGTCATCCCATCGTCCTTGATACCGATTTTCTATGATTTTCAGATCTTGGTGAAAACGTTTCCCCTTGCTCCTCACTGTAGTCACCAAGATTATCTGGGAAATCATCGATGTGGGAGTCCAGGAAATGTAATTTTAGATTCATTAAGCAACCTAATGTTTGAAAATTTTTTACCATTTTCTCGACTATTTCTTTGTACTTAGGACTTTTATTATTTCCCAAAAAGTTTGTTGGCGACTTCTTTAAAACTAAGCCAAGCAGCTTTTTCAACTTTATTCATTTTAGTAACAAATAATGAATCTTGAAACAATTTTCTTATTTCTGGCTCGTCAAATACGCCTGCCTTAATTTTAGCTTCAGAAAATTTCGGAAATTTTTTCTGCAAATATTTGAAACATGGCCGTTTGTATCTAATGCTCTCGTGAATTGCTTCATAAGTCCAAGCTTAATGTGAAGCGGGGGAATAAGAACTTTTCCTGGATCTACCAATGGTGGAAACAATACATTATTTTCACCAGGAGTGAACGATTCTCTTGTTGGCCAAATTTTTTTCTTATAATGACGTTCCCTGTCTGCTATTCCACAGACATTTATAACAGGGATAAAGTGTAAACCCTGACTGTTGGTCAAGCAATATTGTTACAATTTTCAGATCTCCACAAATTTTCCAGTTATGATCAGCATATTTTATTTTTATCAAAAGCTGCTTCATTTTTTTATATTTGCTCTTCCATAACTGTGGAATGAGCAATCGGAATGGGAGCGTAAACGTTGGTATTATGCAGCAAAACTGCCTTAATGCTCCGTTTAGAAGAATCAATGAACAGTATCCATTCTTCAGGATCGTATGAGTTATTTTGAAATTCATCCATTAGACCTTTTACATCGGTACAATATGAAAGTGACAATTCCTCGTCCATTGTGAAATATTTTCGAAATTCTTCATCTCTGTTTCTATAATAAGAAATCATAGCTTCTGGCTTAAGTAAATGTCTTTTCTTTAAAAAAGGAAGCAAGATGCTCTGAACCATCTTTGGATAAGCCTAAATCTCTGACTAGATCACTAAGTTCTGACTGTGATACGAGTATTGGTTCTGGTTTACGGGTTGTATGGTAGAAATTCTTTATCTGTGTCACTAGTATATGATAGGTTGTCACTAGAACATTCATTAGTAACAGTGTTTGAATCTTTTTCGACAGTCTCAATGTTTTCGGCATGAATTGATAAGGTGAAATCATTTGTTTCCATAACATCAGCATCAAGTGGTTCAGGAGGCGGAATTAGTTTAGTTGGTCTTGTTACTGTCGAAACATCGTTATAAGTAATAGTGCTTTTATTTTTTTCGGTTATGCCTAGATACAACATTCATACAAAAGTAGCAATCATTTTCACTGTATGGTCTATTCCATATTGCTGGTCTGGAATATTTAATCGCCTTCTTATTGATGTACAACATTATTTTGCAAGAACTGCAAATGATGTGAGGAACCCAATATGTATCCTGGTGCTGTATTTCAATGTTAAAACAATCCTTATATAAGGTTTTAATCTTATCCGTTATCGGTGACCCCATTTTACTCAATACGTGTTTGACAGCAAATATAACAAAATGAATCACTGTTTTTTATCGCACTTATGAAAAGTCCTTGTACCGTGAGACCGTTTTCTTGTAGCATTATACTCTACATGAGCCAAGTCACCCCACACATGAAGAGCTACGGTCGCTGGATGACGACGGCTGCGGGCCCGCTTTCCCACCCTGACCAACCGCCGATACTGGGTTTCCGAGTCCCCGCATCGTAATTCTTTTTCTTCTACCTGCCATGACGGCATCTAAGCCGTTATCCAGGGACTCTGCCGGCTAGTGGAGTAACACCGTTGCCCACCGTCACCACGTGGAGGTGCCCTGGATGCAGGTAGAAGAATAAAAATCGACCGATGAATTTTCTCGGCGTTCAAAATGGCGCGAAAACATCTGCCATCTTGAATTTTGCAATCCAACCTCAGATTCGTGAAAAAAATCCCCGTGTACCAAATTTGGTAAGGATCGGTTGAATTTTAATTTGAATTCGTTTTTGCATTCGAGAAGCACTATATCTGTCTGATTTATTGAGGTTAGAAAGAAAACAGAACTGTATGGCTCAATCCAACCGATGAATATTAACTTAGCGTGTCCGAATACATATTAATACATCTTTGGTTTCATGAAAAAGCTTGAATCAATTTTTTAGGAGTATATATTTTTTTAATTTTTACTAATTTTTACCTATTTTTTGAGGTTAGAAAAAAAATGAGATGTGATAGCGATATTCTGACGTCAGATTCGTGATCAGCGGGCAAAAATACTACGGATCTGATATATCGCATCAAAAGTATACCCCCCCACTTTTTTTTTGTGGGGCTGTGTTATCACAAGTGCATTACGTTTGATAATTTATCTTGTATATTTAAAATGAAAGCTTCTAAATACACGAGTTCAAAAATATATATAGTGTAATACTTGCGCACACTTTTCTTTGTATTATTTTTAAAAAATTGCAAAAAATCGCTGTCCCTCTCTTTGTCTTGAAAAGTACTGATCAAAAAATTTTGGAAAATATCTGGAATATTCTCCACAGGGTGTAGATTGAACGAAAATTATCACGACCTTTAATAATTTATCTAGCATATTAAAAAAGGTCATCAGTTTTGAGTAAAGATAGGAAAAAAACTTTGTTGGAAACTCATTTGAGGTGTGTAACAAAAATTTTTATTCTAAAAGCAATCAACGTACGGAACACTAATTGCGCAATTCTGACTTGCACTTGGCTGGTTTTTTGTGAATAATCATAAATAAAAACGAATTTTCTGGGCTTGTACTGCATAGCATCATAATTTTACTTGGCTTACTGGTGTTCCTGTTATTTAAAACCCCTATTAGCCCTTTTTGGTGATTCAGGCAGTTAATAAGTATCAATCTGTTCTCCAAAAACTTGACCTTCACCCTAAACGTAATGAAAACGTAGACTTTAGGCATATTGTAAAATATATAGGTATGAAACCTCTGCTGTTTTGTATTTGGCTGACAATTTTAGTCGTTTTATAATAGGTCATTTAATTATCAAAGTTGGTTCATTTATGTTTTCACTGGGATATCTTTCAACGTTGTTTGTAGATATGCTTCTAGTTAATGCTTTTTTAATAACTCGTTTTAAATTTTAACACAATTGTTAATATTACAAGGTTTTGGACTGTGTTGTCTACTTTACTTATGTTATGGTACCATTTTTTTTTTAAGACAAGAGAAATGTGATATTTTACTATTTTTGCTTTACCAATAAACTAAAGTAGTGTAAGTCTCTATATTAAACAGTTGGCCCTACAATATAGTTTTGATAAGTGATTCAGTCAGTCAGAGTCCTGAAGTTTAAAATTTTCTGGCCTATAACAAAACGGTCGTCATCATCACAAACCTGTATCAGCCCAGAGTCTGACATAGGCCTTCCTCCTCTGGTACCATCTTCTTCTACACTCGGCCTCTCTTTTGATTGATATCATCCACCCATTTTGTTCGTGGTCTTCCTTGTAGTCTCCTGTGCGGCCTCGGCGTCCACTGCAATTCGCGCTTAGTCCACCTTCCATCAGCCATTCTCGCAAGGCATCTCGCAAGGTATCTCGCCCATTTCCATTTGAACCGTGCAGTTCTCCCCACGACACCAGCTTCTGTCGTCTTATTACGCTTTCTATCTTTAAGGCTTATTCCAAGCATTCGGTGTTCCAGGTGAGCTACTCGTCTAAGTTTAGACGCTAATTTTTTTTTGTAAAGATCATAGTTTCTGTGCCATATGTTTAGCACAGGCAGGGCACATTGATTGAATTCCCTGTTCTTTAAGTGGATAGGAATATCGCCTTGAAATATATCCCTCAGTCTGTCATACGCAACCCAAGCTATTGTTATTCTGCGGTCCACTTCTGCTATTTGGTTGTCTATTCCCAACA
This sequence comes from Pachyrhynchus sulphureomaculatus, assembly GCA_019049505.1. Taxonomy (NCBI): domain Eukaryota; kingdom Metazoa; phylum Arthropoda; class Insecta; order Coleoptera; family Curculionidae; genus Pachyrhynchus; species Pachyrhynchus sulphureomaculatus. The sequence continues at coordinate 160,146,332 of CM032446.1, forward strand.
TTATTTTATGACTCAAATAGATATAATAGTCAACCAAATCTACTGGCAGGTAGTCTTCTGTGTAAAAATTTGTCATGATTTTGGTCTTATCCATATTCATCTGAAGTCCCACTTGTGCTGATGTTACCTTTAGTTCTTCCATCATTTCCAGTAGTTCGTGGATGTCTTCCGAAATCAGCACTATCTTATCTGCAAACCTCAAGTGGTTCAAATGTTCTCTATCGATGTTAAGCCCTTTGTTGTTCCAGTGTAATTGTCGGAATACATTTTCTAGTGTAAGGTTAAATAATTTTGGGGATATGGTGTCCCTCCTGTCTGACTTCGCGCCTTATATTTATTCTGTTTGATATTTCACATATTCTAATTAGTTATATGTATGTTTCGTCTATTCTGCATTCTGTCATTGCTGCAAATAAGGCCCCTAGTTCAATGCTATCCAAGGCTTTTTCGTAGTCTATGAACACGCGCTATTGCATACATTCACCATCATCATCATTAGCTCATTCCATCCATAGTCGGATGTAAGCCTCCCAAAGTTGTCTCCAATAAGCTTTATTGTTTGCTTTTTGCATCGTGCAATCGTGTCCTGCTAATCTTTTTATGGCGTCCGTCCATCTTGTCCGTGGTCTACCTCTGCATGTTTTGTTTTCTCTAGGCCTCCATTCAACTATAAGGCGTGTACATTTGTTATCATTCAGCCTTGTGATATGCCTCGCCCAATTCCACCTTAATATACATATTCGTTGTATTACATCTGTCATTTTTGATCCTCTTCGTATCTCGATGTTAAGATTTCAGTCTTGGAGTCTAATATTTAGCATTCTCCTCTCCGTTGCTCTTTGGGTTACCCGGAGTTTATTTATTATACTTTTATTTAAAGCCCACGTTTCAATGCCATATGTTAATACCGGCAGTACATATTGATCGAATATTCTGGCTTTTATTGTATTGGGGATGTCCAGTTTAAATGTAGATTGTAACTTTCCGAACGTAGACCAAGCTAACGAGACTCTGCTATCCAAGTCAGCCTTTAAATTATTTTTTGATATTTCTATTTTTGTCCTAAACATATGAATGTTTGTACCTTTCCTATTCTTTCACCTTCTATTACTAGTTCCTGGCTGTTATCTTCACTTTCGTTGTTCAAATATTTGGTTTTGGTGAAGTCTATTTTTAGACCTATTTCTCGAGACTTGTTATTCAATTCCATCAGCATTTCTTGTTATTCTTCTTTTGTGTTGGCGATCAGAGTGATATCATCTGTGATTTAATCGTTCACCGTCTATTAGTATTCCTTTATTCCACTTTAGCGATTTGAAAATGTCAGAGTGAACGGCTTTGGGGATATCGAGTCGCCTTGTCTAATTCCTCTTTCAATTTTGATTTTATTTGTTTTTTCTTCAAGAACTATTTGTGATGTGGCATTTTTATATATGTATTCAAGAAGAGTTGTATACCTTTCATCGACTCTGCTGTTACTTAAGGCGTTAAGGACTGCCCATGTCTCTACCGTAGTCAACCATTGCTATCCACAAAGTGACCTTATATTCATTTGCTTTTTCCACTAGTAATCTAATTGTTTGAAAATGGCCCAAAGTGCTGTATCCCCGTCTAACTCTCGCTTGTTCACTTACTTGATAACTGTCTAATTTGTTCGTTAATCTATATGTTATGATTCTAGTGGGGATTTTGTACAGCACCGATAACAGGTTGATTGGTCTGTAATTCTCCCATTTTAAATTTGTTTCCCTTTTTAAATATAAGCACAAACAAGGCGCCAAGGTGTTGGTATTTTATTTTCTATAAGGCACCTGTTAAATAGGGCTTAGAGATTATATTATCAATGTCCCTCCATATTTTATCATTTCTGTAGTTATTTCATCGTCCCCTGGTTCTTTGTTGTTGTGCATATGTTGTAGGGCGTTCATTATTTCATCCGTTGTTACATCAGGAATTTCTTCAGATCCCTCATTTCTTACTATCACTCTATTTCCTTCTTCTTTTTCTGACGGCGGCGATATTTTGGAGTCATATAGTATTTGATAATATTTCTCTGTAGCTTCCTTTATCTCTTTGATTTGTGCGATCTCTTGGTTATCATTATTTATAGGTTTTATTACTTGATGTCTCCCTTCATTAATTTGTTGGTTTAGGTGTTTCAAACTTTTCCCCTCTCTCAAAGTTTTCTTCTATTTTCGAATTTCTATGCTGTCGTGACGTCTTCTCTGATCTTTTTCTTTATTTTTTTGTCCATTTCTGCCAATTCTGATCTGCAATTTGTAGGATCATTTGTTAATAGTCGTCTCTGTTTCATGAGATTTTGTGTCTCTTTGCTTAATTTTTGTGTCTTTTCTTTTTTCGATGTTGCTATTTGTTTTGCAGTCATGAGTAGGCCGTTGATTATTTGTCTGTTTAGTTTATCAAGTTCTGTTTGGTAGTTTATGCGTTTTATATGATTTTCTAGTGCTTATCGATATTCGTCTGTTTTGCTTTATTATTCCTGTGGGTGTCTTTATCTTTGTATGCGTTACCAATCTACGTCTCTCCTGCTTTAGATTTATTTTTATTTTTGCTCTGAGTATCCGATCACTGCCAATGATTATCGTGTTCAGGGCTGTCGTATCAATTACAATATTCTTTTCATTTGATAACACGTAATCAATTTCGTTTCTTGTTATACCATCTGGGCTTTGCCATGTCCATCGTCTACGTTCTGGCTTTTGGAAAAATGTGTTCATAACGTACAAGTTATTTTCGTTTACAAAATTTGATAACATTTCTCCTCTGCTGTTCCTCGTATCCAAACCAAATTTCCCGACACTCTTCTCATTTGTATTCATTGGTTTCCCTATTTTGGCATTGAAGTCACCGATTATTATGACATGTCTTGTTTTATGATGTAGCAATGCTGTATTTATATTTTTCTTCTTCCTCGCTGTCTGATGTCGGTGCATATACCTTATAGCGGCTCTTTTTGCGGCTATTTTATATAGTGGCGCTATTTTGTATAGCCTCAACTTTCTTTATTTTTAATAAATATTTTATTTATTAAATAGAAACCGTTATTTGCTCCTTATGTATTTCTTAATTTTTGAAAATGGATTGAGTGGATATTAATATTAATAGAGCAAAAACTAGATGTAAGCTAGCTCGTTTTTTTGCAGAGAATATGGATAAGAGATAATTTTTGTACGTCTTTTGAAAATAGTCTCTATAGTTGTTTAAAAATTATTTGTATTGTTTGGGCACCCTTCATTTTAGAATAAAATGAATCTAAGTTCAGCTCAAAAAATGAAAAAATACTGAAGAGTTATTTAGTTGTTGAAATAAAATTAATTTATGTACAACCGTTGCGTCCTGAAAGAAAGAGCAGGAGTTTAGTGAAACGCTACACTTAAATAATAAAAGGTATATTAGCAAAATGAAAATTCCTACTTTTATTCCACTCCTAAAATTACTTCTACTAAATAAAAACCCCTTAAGCTAGAAGAGTGTACACTATGGCATAGATTAGGATTATTATATTTTTAATAAAAGGCTTGATCAAATACGATATTAAAAGTTTGTGAAATTAACTCCGCGAATTATACGTGTTAAGTAGTCGTTGGAAACACACTTGTAGACAGGAAGTGAGATATCTAGACTGGTGTGCTTATGACTTACTGATTGGCTTCTCCTCGTGAGTTTTCCATAAGTTACTCGGCCTCTCCTGGTGTTCTCATAAAAATATTGTCTCAGCCACTACCATCCTAGTTTCATTTGGGTAGCTAAACACTTTTTGACCCGAAATACCTGAGGATGAGCAGGATATTTCAAGAAAGGAAAAAGGCCTTAAACTTGAGAGCTAGACACCGTTACTGCACTACTGCATCACTGAAAAAAAAAACCACACTGGGCGTGCTGGAGAAGAAAGCCACTACGGCCTACTGGCGAAAAAAAGCCCCTACTGCTTCATCGTGGAAAAAGCCCTTCAGAATTCGAAATGGTTGCTTAAATATCTTCGTCCCGTCTCCTTGGGTCATGCAAATCTCGACGCGTTCAATGCGAACTAAATAAGTCAAGTCGGCCGGCCACACGCGTTACACACTGCCGGTTTAGATTAAACTGCTCAAAACACTGTTTTAAGCTACACTGCTCAAAAACTGAAATCACTGCAATAAATAAAAAAAATGTAATAAAATATAAATTATAGGAAGAAAAACAGTGTCGTAACATGATTTTAAAATCTAAGAAAAAATGAATGTTATAACCTATTTGCATTCATTACACTTTTCTATAACTGTTTTGAGAGTCTGCAGATGATCATTATAAATATAGAAAAATATCTAATAAAATAGTACATCTAACAAAACATCCTATTTTCGTGATATTCTAACAGCTTAGAAAGCGAAGTTTTATACGTGATTAAGGTAAATAATTTTCCTTTGTGAACTGCACGAGAATTTAGCTGGCGCATTCCCATGTATGTTTAATATTGTTTATGAGAAGAGTTGGAAATAAATTTACGGAAGAAAAAAAAAACGAGAATAAAAGTAACAGTATTTCAAACCTTAAAAAGACCTTTTTACATTAGGTTAATATGTTCTAAAACAAACATAGACTAATTTAATAATGAAAATAAACAATTTTGACTTAACTTTAGTTATAATCTCAAAATGATCACATTCCTTGTCAACGTAAACACAATTTTACAATACGACTAACAGTATGTCCACGTCTTATACAGTACATAACATTAAATTTTCAGTGAAACTGCAAAACAGACGTTTCATATAGATTTTACAATATACCTACAGGAAATAACATTATTGGAAATTGCAGTGGCTAATTTAACAGGGGTTAATTATACTCTCCATAAGCCCGATTAAAAGGATTAACGTGATCTCGGATTGAAAGTAAAATATTACATTAATATTTAAGTAAGTATATAATCCAGCATTCTATCAAATACCTAAAAGGTTCAGGCAAAGTATAAAATATCCTTTATTTTATGCTTTGTCTAGGCATTCTATAGAATGCCTAACGTACAGCCGGCAATGTGTATTATAGATATTGAAAACAATAAGCATTAACTGTTACTCTTGTTGCTGGTGGAGGGGAGGCGCGGGAGGGGTGGAGTCAATACGTTGTGACGTTAACTAACCTGAACTAATCTTTCTTAAAGTTAAAAAAAAGGTATTTCTTTTACAAATAAAATCAACGTTTGATTTTTCAAAGATTGCCGAAGTCTCTATTTTCATTTCCCTACACATTCTTTTTGTAGACAGATTATAACCTTAATATTATTAATTTTGAATAACAAAAAGATATCATTATGGAAATTTATCTTTCATTTTATCCTTATTCATTGCGTGGTGGACGGTTGTGATAGTTGAAAGTATAGCCTATCCCAAAATATAAAATCCTGATGTTTGCCGTTTTAAGTGGGCAATATAAAAATTCTGACCTTTTATTTGTGATAAGTTGCAGAGATGGACTTAAGAATTTTATTCATTAATGCAAATAAATAAAATTATAAGTATTTTTGGAGATGTTTATTTATAGATGCATGTAAAAACAAATGGATAAAAAGTACAAATATACAGTTTGAATGAATGGGGTTTACAAGAGAGGACATATTGTACAAATAAAAATATATTTTAACTTAACCCTAATTCGGTTTCACTATCACTGTCATCAGCTGAGGTAATTATCAGTGGTTTTAAATCATTTATATAAATATATGATCTTCAACTTTAACAACGTGCTGAATGGAATTCTTCCAGCTTTCACAAGGTATATCATTGATAACTTTTTTTTACTAATTCAACCACTGACACACTTAAAGTAGGAAAAACATTTTGTGCCCTTATTTTTGATTTAACTTGATGCCCAATATGTTCAATTGGATTAAACACACAATAATACGGGGGAAGCCGCAAAACAGTGTGTCCCATTTTCTCAGCCATACTATCCCAAACATATTTCTTTTTCAATGTATAGTCTTTCCAAACTTCCAAAAGATTACTTTTTTTATAACTAAAGTCAAAAAATGTCATTTTCTAGCATATATTCCTGTATTTCCGATTTGGTGTTGGCTGCATTAGGAACCTTATTTAGTAGGCGACTGTGGTAACTTGCATTATCCATAACTACAACACTCTGTTCGGGAACATTTGGCAAAAGGCAATTTTCGAAAAGTTCTACGGTCGTGTCTTCGTGATAGTCCAAACTAGAATCTTTTATGTTTTTTTGCAGATAATAGTAGACAATTTAAAACCCAGCCCTTTCAGATCCAGCATGCAAAATGGTTATTCGTTTACCTTTATTTGAAGGTACGTAAATCTGAAATTTTGTACTGCTGTCAACCCACCCTTTTTGCACAGTGTCTTAATTTTATTTTGTCTAGTGTCGGCACCAACTGCTCTTCATACATAGACTATATTTTTCTCCTGATGACGTCTTTTTCACAATCGTCTACATGATGCATTTGAAAATCTTTCCGTTTTTTCCTGTTCCTGAGCGATGGTTTTCCTACAATACCCTTAATCGTAGAAATTGGGGTTTTTGTTAGTTCACTGGTTTCTTGCAAAGCACTTTGTTTATTCAAATTCCTTTTTACCAAACATTTTTCACTATTTGTTTAGCGTCAAGTAATAAATGTTTTCTCTTGCGATAGCCACTATTGCAATTTTTCCACGGCGCCACATAATTAAAATAGAACCGTTACGTTATAAGTTGTAAGTAAAACTAAAAATAAAATTAATAAAAAGTATCTCTCGAATCTTAATGGGGACCTGTGGTCATTAGGCCTATGTTATCAAATACTTAAAGGGCTCCAAACTGGGGTGCCAGGTAGTAAATATATAGGTAAAAATAGATCCAATGTGATTGCAGGTGCAAGTGAGGGCGGTATGCAAAGCAGGTAAAATAAAAATAAGTTTATCGTAATACCTGGCAACTATGCACAAAACCATAATAGGGTCGTTTATTGCCCCATTGAAACAGCAAAAAGGTAGGATCTTATATCTTGGGATTTACTTTACACAGAACCTTATTCTTAAGACATTAGCTCCTGATAGTTCAGGTTAGTTCATATTATAACGTATTGACTTCATCCCCACCGCACTCTGCCGCCACCCGCAACACGAGTAACAGTTAATGCTTATTGTTTTCAATATCTATTATACACATTGCCGGTTGTACGTTTGGTATTATGGTAATTTACCTTCATTTCATACCTTACCTAATCTCTTATCGACATTCTATAGAATTCCTAGGCATTCTATAGATGACCTAGGCAAAGTCTATAATAGTTAAAGAAAAAGAAAATATTTCATGCCTTGCCTAAACGAGCTGGGCATTCTATAGAATACCTAGGCCTTCTATACAACGCCTGAATTATACACTTTGCTGGTAACATATACATAAAATTAGTAATAATTTTATATTATTCGACCACTAACTTATTTTAATAACATTTGAATTTGTTAGCCAGTAGTAAAATATGGTAAGATCAAATTCAAATCGTGTTTATTTGGGTACATGTTTATTTTCAGATTTAGTGTTCCGTATGCTATAGATAATAAAAAAATATATTATTAATTAAATTATTAATTATTAATTATTCTTCCTACATAACACGCTTGTCAAGTTTTAAGTGTACCGGGAATTAATATCAACTGCTGGACAAAATTGCGCAATATCAAATTCCGATATGTAATTTTAAAAGTGTGTTAAAAAACTTTGTAAAGAGTCTTGAAAACTCTTTTCTAAATGTTTTTCTCATAATCTTCGTAACAAGAATACAGGTGCAAATTAAGAAATATACCGGATATAACATAAGAACATGCTTTTTTAGTATTTTCAATTAATATGCGCGAAGTGCCATGCATTTCTTTTAAAGTATCATCTGTAAAACTAAGGTAAATGTTTTTTTTTTATATATTTTTGACTTTTATCTTTCCTTGTTCAGATTAATTTGGTACTAAATATATGAATTATTTTTTGTCCAGCTGTTCAATGTTAACGGATTATTTGATTTTGAATTTATTATACATAATAACTTGACCAACCTAAATAAAACTTGCCAGACATCTATTTACACTGTGAATTATAATAACCTATATTTTAGGTTGCTAATTATATAAAATTCTGGGGAAGTATTGTAACACCTTTGATCAGTACAATACAAGTCAGATCATTAGGAAACAATTATACTAGACAGAAAAAAAAAATAGTTTCATAACCATTTCGGAGTTTCTTCATTAAGGAACTCTACTGTAATATGGTGGTAATTTCAATATGGCTCTTAGTCACTTCATAGTATTCTTTAGAGGTTCTTTTTTATTAAACCAATAAAATCTCCTTTAGTTTACTATTTGCTATTATTTAATATTTATATATTTTAAAAATTAGTTATGAAGTAGGTTTTTTCTAATTTTGTCAATGGTACCAAACATTGTCCGTTACAGCCATCTTTTTTTTGAACTTAAAGAATATCCATTTTAATTTCTGACATAAACAATTATAATTTGTTCCTGTAAACGAGTATTGAAATATTTGTACGAAACATTTATTATTCCACCGGCCTATCTTTTTTTATGATGTTATAATCAGCACTTTTTCTTTACATATTTATCTCGTATTTTTCCCTTAGATTCCAGTATACGTTGTCGCTTATTTAACTTTTTATATTTAAAGCTTATTTTAAACTTTTCCACTTTTGTAAGGAACATTTAGATGTTTTCTTTTTACTGCCTGAAAATATCTCCGGCCACAAGCAATTTATACGTAATATGTCAGATTAAATAAATTTAAAATTTCACTGATCAACATAGAAAACAAATATTGTCGATATAATGCTAAATTCGATAAGAAAACTATTTACTTTTTCTGAGATGTAAATGCGTCCCTGTTTGGCAAAATTACACTTCAATCGGGCTAAAACCATAAAAATCCAGGGTTCTCTAATTTTATCTTTCACTTTAGTTTTATCCCATACGCTCTTTAGTCTCAATTGCCTTGCAGTTATTTTCGATGTAATTAAGGTGAATGTTTTTTTTTATATTTTTGATAATATATAATATAATAATCAAGTAAAGTAAATCCCAAGATATAAGATCCTACCTTTTTCCCTTTTTAATGGGGCAATAAACGACCCTATTAAGGTTTTGTGCATAGTTGCCAGGTATTACGATAAACGTATTTTTATTTTACCTGCTTTGTATATCGCTCTCACTTGCACCTGCAATCATATTGGATCTATTTTTACCTATATATTTACTACCTGGCAACCCGGTTTGGAGCCCTTTAAGTATTTGATAATATAGGCCTAATGACCACAGGTCCCCATTAAGATTCGAAAAATACTTTTTATTATTTTTATTTTTAGTTTTACTTACAACTTACGATGTAACGGTTCTATTTTAATTATGTGGCGTCCGTGGGAAAATTGCAATAGTGGCTATCGCAAGAGAAAACATTTATCACTTGACGCTAAACAAATAGTAAAGAATGTTTACGACAGTTTGGTAAAAACAAATTTGAATAAACAAAGTGCTTTGCAAAAAACCAGTGAACTAACAAAAACCCCAATTTCTACGATTAAGGGTATTGTAGGAAAACCATCAGTCAGAAACAGGAAAAAATGGAAAGATTTTCAAATGCATCATGTAGACGATCGTGAAAAAGACATCATCAGGAGAAAAATATATTCTATGTTTGAAGAGCAGTTGGTGCCGACACTAGACAAAATAAAATTAAGTCTGGTGCAGGACGGGACCAATATACATTCTGGCCGATCAACCCTTCACAGAATTCTCTTAACAATGGGAATCACGTTCCGAAAAAATCAACAAAAGGCAAGTAGTGATGAAGTCACAAAGATTACGAATCTTGCGACATACTTATTTACAAGAAATTAAAAAGTATTGATCAGAGAATTGGCCAATAATTTACCTTGACGAAACGTGGTTCGATACCCATGACACTGTGCAAAAAGGGTGGGTTGACAGCAGTACGAAATGTCAGACTAACGCACCTTCAAATAAAAGTAAACGAATAACCATTTTGCATGCTGGATCTGAAAAGGGCTGGGTTTCAAATTGTCTACTATTAAACATAAAAGATTCTAGTTTGGACTATCACGAAGACACGACTGCAGATTTTTGTGAAAATTGGTTTCAAAATTCCCTTTTGCCAAATGTTGCCAGAGTGTTATAGTTATGGATAATGCAAGTTACCATAGTCGCCTACTAAATAAGGTTCCTGATGCAGCCAACACCAAATCGGAAATACACGAATATATGTTAGAAAGTGACATTTATTTTGACTTTAGGTATAAAAAAGTGATCTTTTGGAAGTTTGAAAAAGAAATATGTTTGTGATAGTATGGCTGAGAAAATGGGACATACTGTTTTGCAGCTTCCTCCGTATTATTGTGTACTTTAAGCGTGTCAGTCGTTGAATTAGTAAAAAAAGTTATAAATGGTAAAGCTTGTGAAAGCTGGAAGAATTCCATTCAGCACGTCGTTAAAGTTGAAGGTTCATATATTTATGTAAATAATATAAAACCACTGATAATTACCTCAGCTGATGACAGTGATAGTGAAACCGAATTAGGCTTAAGTTAAAATATATATATTTTTTTATACAATATATCCCCTCTTGTAAACCCCATTTATTCAAATTGTATATTTATACTTCTTATCCATTTGTTTTTACATGCATCTATAAATAAACATCTTATAATTTTATTTATTTGCATTAATGAATAAAATTCTTAAGTCCATATCTGCAACCTATCATAAACAAAAGGTCAGAATTTTATATATTGCCTACTTAAAACGGCAAAAACAGGATCTTATATTTTGGAACAGGCTATACATTATTTTTCATGACAAATGGTGTGAAATTTGACACAATTACAGTAACTCATATAGTATGTCAGTGCACTTGCCACACTTTTTCATATTTTAGAAAATGTATTAGATGTTTTTCCCTCTAGGAGCCACTGGAAAATTCGGTTTCATGTTGGTATTACTCTAGCCTAGCAACAAGATAGGAATAAGACTTAGAAACATCCTTTAGTTAATTAAGACGCTCATTTAGATTTGTAATGAGTTTGTTCACCTCATCAGATAACGTAAATATTAATTTTCAATTCAGCTATTTACCTCCATTGTTAATTCCTCATAAACTTAATTTAAATCGAATGTGATAGCCAATTTCATTAAAGTAAACCTCTTTCGATAACTAAAAAAGAACGTGATCAAATTTTAAAACAAATTAAAGCTGGTGAAAACACCAGCGTAAGCTAGAATTAACTGTTAGGTAAAAATCAAATGTAAACTCTAATTATTTATTATATATAGTCTTAATTTTCATCTCTATCAAACATGAAAATATTTTAGTCGATATTCAGATTTGTCGTCTATTCAACTATAATGATTTAAAACTATTACACCAAAAATTAAAAGATGATTCTGATTTTAATCTTACAATATTGACAAGACAATCTGGGAAAAATGTTGATTATATTTTTGATCAATATTTAAATTTTAACGAACAGATCAAAAACATAGTAAAAAGAGTTGTATATAAGTTTAAAGATCACTTAAATACTAAAGCACAAGCTTAAAATTGTAGATTCTATTTTGTTAAGCTGATTAGATTAGTGTGATATTCTTTATCATAAAAAAATATTAGTCTTGTTGATCAACAAAAATTTGCAAATTTTACCTAATAATTGAGACAGATTCTCAACAGAGCTTGTAGACTACGATCATATATGACCAACATTCCACCAACATAACTGGGTAAAACCAGAATATAGAGGCTAAATCTACCTAAGTTATTTTATTCTTAGGGTAATTTTAACAAAAAGTTGAATTCATTATTTAACACTCTTAATCTGAAAACAAGAAATCAAAATAATGCAGAATTAATGTATTAAATTGAGAAATACAAATCTTTATTTAAATACGTTTATTCGATAATTAAAATATATATATATATATATATATATATATATATATATATATATATATATAATATATATATATATATATATATATTCCGTCTAATTAAAAAATAAGGTACGATGCAGTACTTTTAAAAATAACTATAAAAGTGCGTGTATATACAGATGAATGAATCATTCCTCCAATCCAACCAAGCGTGGATATCGCTTGATATATTAAAACTGGTAGATCTCTTTTACAAGATCCATAGTATATAAAAATATTAATAAATAACGCCCCTTGATAATAACACATAAAACTAACTCGAAGGACAAATTTTGAATCCAAACTCGACGCCTTCACTGTCTGACCGACTGACTGTGAATTGACTGACCTTACCAACACTTCATTTAGCTAATTATTTCTATATCTGCATGCATTTCATTAAGTACTTAAGTAAAGTTTTTCATCAACCATTAAAAAGTTCTTATTAAGAAAGGCATTAAACATATCTGACACAGGGTAAAAGGTAAATATATGAGACAACATAAAAATATTACTACTTTTGTTTAATTAAGCAAACTGCAATGAAAATAATTGTCACAAAACGTCGGCATTATTAATAAAATACTTGGGCCATTTTTTACATTACCAGTTTATAATATTTTACGAAAAGAACATTTGTTTTTTGCAGTTCGCTTTACAACATAAAAAATATGTATTGTTTTTGACAGTTGATGCCGGAAAAACTCCCTCTCTGTCATTCATGTATAGCAAGGTGACTTTCAACCGCTGCCAATGGCGTAGCAATACGTGTCAAATTACTTACTTCTGTGATTTTTATCAATTTTCAAATATGTTGAAATTTAGTAATAATTAGGTGTCTTCAATTGACTCGGGGACTCAGTTAATTTTTTTTTTAAAGCCCTCTTCAAGACCTAAGTTGAGCTCTGTCCGACCATTTTTAGGCAATTACAAACGAAAACAACTTTCAAGGCAACAAAAGGGGTTTCTTTTTCAAAAATCGCCATAAAAGAGCCAAAAATCAAGTTTTTTGTTTTTTTTTTCTTGATACTAGCACGGCTTTTAAAATTTCGTCAGATTCTGAGATGTAAGTGGCACAAAGTATGCTGAATGACCGTGATTACCCAAATATATTTATTTTTTGATTTATAGCATTGACAAATGAATTATTTTTTAATATAATTTGGTTAGAAAATAAAATAAAAGCGTTTTTGATTCCCGTTGAGTCACGGTGATATGAGTTTCAAATCTGTATCAGTTCATTCATCTACAGTACTATCACCGATTAAGTGATAAGTGGATTAATTCGTTTATGGTACTAGTTAACTGAATTTGCAATTTTATCTCCTAAGAAACGTATCTATACTCAGCAACAAAAATGCGAAAATTTGAGTTTGCTCTTATAACTCACTGATTAGTTATCAGGTACATCTCGTGTTTGTCTTTACTTCTCAAGGTTCTCATTTAGTAAAGTCTGCAATGATTTATGATCTACAGATGTACTGAACATTTTATCGCTTTCTTGTTCTCTTAAATTCAGGTATAGTAATAAATACGAGTGTTCGTTTTAAAAAATTAAGGTTCCGAAATTGGCCAACGGCAACGTAAAAAGCTATCAAAACTACTAGATTCTAATTGAAGGAGTCACATAATCTTTAAACTTTCCTTTTATGTTGTAATTTATTATCGCTTCAAAAATATTTTCAAAAGAATTTTTATAAAATTAAAAAAAAAACTTTCTATATATGACATGTTGATTTATCTTAGACTGGGAGGTACCCGCGGCTCCGCCCGTATTTTTGGCGTCCTTTATTAAAGGCACACATAACGCATATTCTGTTCTGTCAAGAAAAATAAAGTACATTTTTTTCTTAGAGGTCATTATCTACTGACTATGAAGTCTAAATCCTTCATACTATTTTGCACCAGCGTCCATCAGTAAAACAATTCATTAAACTAAAATTTTCAAAATTTTTCCATATTAATTTACAATTGTTAACCCTATTCACTGATGGTAATATTTGCAATTACTACTACCTACTGTTAGTAGATTTTACTGAGCTAATTTTAAATCGAACGTAGTGGAAAACCTAACGAGATGATGTACCTATACGCGAAAGAAAACTGCACGAGAATTATTCTTTTTTAAATTAATGCAGAGATATAGGTATATATATACCATATATATATATATATATATATATATATATATATATATATAATATATATATATATATATATATATATATATATATATATATATATATATATATATATATATATATATATATATATATATATATATATATATAATATACAACGAGAGTCATTCAATAAGTAAAGAGACAAATAGCTGTAGCTCAAGAACGGTTTATTGGATTGTTACAAAATTTGGCCTACTTTTTCGATATAATCCCCCCCCCAACGTTAATACACTTGTCCACCTTTCTGCTAGCTTCTTGATTCCTGTGGCAAAGAATTCTTTCGGTTGACGTCGAAGTCACTCTTGCACTTTTTCCTTCAGTTCTTCATTGTCTGTAAACTTCTTTTCACGCAGGGCATCTTTGAGAGGTCCGAACAGATAAAAAATCACACAGAGTCAGATCTGGGCTGTATGCAGAATGAGGCAAGCTCTCCCAACCCCGTTCTTTGAGTATCGATGCTTTATGAGCATCTGTAAGCTGCCTGGGAACCCATCTGGCACACGTTTTTCGGTACTGTAAATGGTTCTGACAGTTCCAACGCTTACCCCAACCTCCTGAGGCTATCATTTCAACAGTAATTCTTCTGTTATCACGAATAAGTCCCATTAATCCTCGATTCCAACGAGGGACCGGAATACTTCGACTGGACGTTTCCATTTCGCTGTGGCTTGTCACACACTCTTGTTCGGCAACTTTTGAACCA
>CM032446.1:160161304-160204922 GCA_019049505.1 Pachyrhynchus sulphureomaculatus
TCATCTCCATCTTTGGCTTGTAATATATATTTTTTTATTGATTGTAAGGAAGGCATGAACGACATCTTACAAGTTAAAACGTTAAATTCGTATATAAAAAAAAAAGTTATCTACCGAAAGAGAGATTAAAAAATTAACTTAGCCTTCAAATTTTAGACACACGGTGTTTGGTTAAAAATATTTTACATTATATTTTTTTAAAAACCTTATAACTTTCCCATTTAACATATTTCGCTGGAACTTCTATTTTATGATATAATCAACCGTTATATATTTCATCGTCTAATTTATTTGCTCATTATCAAATAAGATAAAGGACGTTTAAACAATATCGAACTGTAAACGATTTTATGCCCGAATTAAACGGCTGCACAAAATATTTACCGTATTTAACAGCCTAGAATGGTGCGTTACTTCAGATAGATTTTATTAGATGTCCTAATAAGCATAGTACCGTTGCGAAACTTTTAAAACCCGTCGACATGCTAGACAATATAAAACGTCATAGTGATGATTGGTACCATGTTAATCATAAATAAATAGAATATTGTGTCACCTTAAAATAAGTTTGCCAGCCGTTTCGAATTACTCATGTAATTGTCCCTTCAGGAAACCATTCAGGAAATTATTACTTTGTTGTTTTCCCTTTTTTATCGTCATTTTATTGTGGTTTTGTTACCATAGTTCAGATATAATCACTTTTTATTTATACTGATCCGCATAGAATTTGTGTTACTATTATTCCTACATATGATTTAAAAGAAACAATTAAATACTTTTAAGGAGCTTTGGATGCCAAATTATGAGCCTTTACTAATCCGAGACATCATATAATTCATAAAATGAAAAAAAAGAGTTCGGGAATTACGGTTTAAAACAACTATTTTTAGGTACTGATATATTTTCTATAGAATTATTATTTTAAATTCTTCTTTAATTTTATGCGAATTGACTAAAGGGTGATTCATTAGTCTTGAGACGAATTTTAGGGGTTTGGTAAATGCTGAACAATTGACAAATAGCAATGTTGTTTACGCTGAAGGTGTAACGATACCTCTATTCTGGTTTTACCAAAGTGCGTTGCTT
This sequence comes from Pachyrhynchus sulphureomaculatus, assembly GCA_019049505.1. Classification (NCBI taxonomy): domain Eukaryota; kingdom Metazoa; phylum Arthropoda; class Insecta; order Coleoptera; family Curculionidae; genus Pachyrhynchus; species Pachyrhynchus sulphureomaculatus. The sequence continues at coordinate 160,162,391 of CM032446.1, forward strand.
CCTTGTTTGGGCAACTGTTCACGAAGCAAATTCTCGAAGTGTTTGAAGATAAGCCAGTATCTCGTGCCACCATATTCCGTGTTTTGCGTGATTGCCTTGAAGAGGAAGAACCAGGAAATAAAAAAAAAATCCGGTCGACCACCTGTTCTTAGCAGAAGAACAACGAGAAATCTTCTGTCAAGTACAAAAGACAAAGTTGGGCAGTCGCAAAGAAAATTGTAGAGAAAATACGGTGTTTTGCATAGAATTTTTTGAAGACAAATTATGTGTTAAACATTTCACGCATGCGAAATTCATCGTCATGGATGATGAAAAATACGTCACATTTTCGAATATTTCTCTCAGTGGAAATGATTCCTTCTACACAGACGATTATGAAGCAGCACCCGACGACGTTGAATTCGCCGGCAAAATGAAATTTGAACCAAAAGTGTTGATGTGGAGTGCCATTTCATCGAAAGGCATTTCAGCTCCATATCGCTAACAAAGCAGTGCTGTTGCAGTCAATTCTTATGTGTATATCAATAAACGCTTAATAAAATTGAAGCAGTTTATCAAAGAAAATCATGCGCGCGATAAAATAATCTTTTGGCCAGACCTTGCATGTTGTCATTATGCAAAAAGACACAAGAATGGCTCAAAAGTCAAAAAATCGAATTTGTACCGCAAAATGACAATCCACCAAATGTTCCACAGGCACGACTAATTGAGAGACTTTGGCCAATACTTTCACATAAAGTTTATGAAAATGGTTGGGAAGCACAAAATCACCGGCACTTGATTGGCAAAGTAAATAGGAAGTTGAAAGAAATCGACGTTTCGGTCGATGATGAATGGCGTTCCAAGCAAGCTGCGTAAAATCGAAGGTCATAGTCCATTCGCTGCAATATAAACGTGCTATATGATAGATTTTGAATAAATTGATACTATATAAGCAACTGCATTTCAAATATTTTTCCTGGTTTCACTTATACACGCTCCTGAAATTAGTCTCAAGACTAATGAATCACCCTTTACATCAGTAATTGCTGTAATTGCTATTCGGCATTGCTAATTATTGATACTCGAAACCACCTTAAATTATATGGATAGTTAAATGATATCTTTCACTTTGTTAGCCTCTTGTTTTCGACACGGCCAATTTCTTCTATTTGCAGATGATATAAAACTTTACACGAAGATATCTTCTACCGACGACTGCTTCTGACACCAATCTGACCCAAACCATTTTGTAGCATGGTGCAACTCGAATGGTATGGATCTTAACCCTTCCTAATGTCATTCTATTGCTTTCCACAGATTGAGAGTCACGTGGAACACTGGTATCACATTAATAACATCGTTCTAACGAACATTCGTGAGGTGAAAGGCTTGGGACTCGTTACAGATTCCAAACTAACATTCTCGAGTCATATTCAAGACGCGATTTCCTCCGGCTTTTGGACTTTATAAAGCCTATTGCTTGTGACTGTACTAACATCAATGCCATGCGGCAGTTGTGTTGCTCGTCAAAGACCGCACTTGTAATATTCATCAGGTGTATGAAATCTACACCTTTTAATTCAGATTCAAAAAATTGAAGGCTTTCAACAGAAATTCCTAAAATTCACAGCATTTAAGCTAAGCCAACCCGCATTACCTGATACGGAAATCGAATCATATTTAAATTTAATAGAGAGATGCAGCGGTTATTTTGGTAGGCCACTGTCTTTCTTTATTTGAAGCATGCGTTTGGAGCTTGCGAGGTAGTAAAGGGAAGAAATTAAATATACCATTTGGAACTTGCGCAGTATTGAAACAAAATAACCATTTTCTTTAGTTAGGATCTTATAAAAGAGGTTATTTGAAGTTCGCTTTTCTTATCGTTGTTATGGTAGGGCCTGTTTTTTTCCTACCTAGGTATGCAAACCACTAAGAAAATACACTAAATTGAAATGATAATCTTTTATTGCAAATATTACTGGCAACAGTTAATTAGTGTTCAGATTATGTCGGGATTTTGCAATCTTTGGCAGAATGGCATTACAGTGTGTGTAGTGCTAATTTCAAATGAAATTTTATTTATCGCACATTCGTGTTACCTTGGAAATATTGAAGGAAGTGATAGAAACCTGCTAGACACAATCAAATACTAATAACCGGTGTCTTAACCATGAACTGAATGAGAAAAAAAAGAGAGAAGATGAATACTAACCTAACCTTGCAATTCCTTCGCGTTAATACTGCGCATGCTTGAGATAACGAAAAGGACAAAGGTATGTGAAAAATAAACGATGCAAAATCTCTTTAATATCTTTGGAAACCAAACGTAATATAAGGGACCTAAAACTGTTCTACACGGTATTGCACAGCAACTGTTTCACACTTCGTCACATAGAATCGGAATCATTTTATATACCAACGCATACATCGAACTATGGTCAAAATTCCTTCATTTCACGCTAATGTAGGTCGATTAATGTCTGTCTCCATAGAGATTTCTTTTGCGAAATGCTCGGTATTCACCCATGAACTGCAAACGATCTGAAGTATCTATATGCACAGTGGCGCAATTGTTTTTTTTTTTTTTTTGTATTCTTTCTTTTTGGCGAGATTTAAATTCAGGACGTCCTAAGGTTCAAATTTATTTTACGTCGTTATTCTTGAATTTTGCATTTGTGTCGATATTGTTTGTTTTACTAATCACTTTAAATGTGTAATCTGTCATTTTGTTTTGTTTATTGTTTAGTTGTATATTGTATTAGCATTCTTTCTATTCTTATAATTTTTGCTAAAACGACATATTGTGTATTTTGTTTGTAAAATGGGGCGAATGCCCGTAACCTGAAATATCTATAATATTTATAAAATGCAACGTCTCTCTGCCTGTCTGTCCGTTAGTGCGCTTATCATTCGTGTTTTTTTTTATAAAATACATATATTCTCTGGCCAGGTTATAGGATACATTTTAGTACGTTAGGTAACATAAGAAATAAGCAGTGACGATAATAGTGAATCAAGTCCACGCGGACGGAGCCGGCTAGTAATATATATATATATATATATATATATATATATATATATATATATATATATATATATATATATATATATATATTATATATAAATATATTTATATATATATATATATATATATATATATATATATATATATATATTTTTATATATATATATATATATATATATATATATATATATATATATATTATCTAGTAAAAAGTATTCTATAAATAAGTTGCAGTCGTATGACTTATTGCGTGCACATAACGGGCTGGTGGAGCAAGCTGAAAGCATTATGTAACCCCGGTCCTTGGAAATTCAGTTGGTATAGAGCGTGCAATTTGTGTGCGACAGTTTCACAAAAAGAAATCTCGTGACCAAGATGTATACGTTATGATTTACATATTTGATATGTGTGTCTGAACTTCTACAAGATACAACTAGTGCCAGAATTAGAGCCAACTGATATACGCTTTTTCAACATTTATCAACATCATGCTCAGATGAAATACATTTTCACCTTGACGGCTACGCCGGTAAATAGAATTTCCGTTCCATTCCAACAAATCCAAAATTAGAGTATTAGAAGCCGTTCCATTCCTATAAAGTGCGTGCTTGAGTCACGGCAGGTGGAATTAGCGTTAACAACGTTAAGAGAGATGAGGCGAATCACACAGCTTTGGTCGGAAAATTTTTTCAAATTAATCGATATCCAAATGACATAATTTAGCCTATACGTGGCCCTGATTTGACATCGATAGATTTTTGCTCTCAGGATATTTCAAAACTAAATTTTACAAAAATGAATTGCAGCAATTACGGAAATGACGTTTCTAGCAATTATGGGAGGAGTGCCGAAAACTAACTTTATAGTTAAGAAATAATTTTTCAAATGATGTAGTTTGATAGGCAATATAGGTTTTTTCATTTACCACTTTCTTTTTGACTATAGATATTTTCAAATTGAAATTTTTTTGGGACACTCTGTATATTACATAAGTCTAGAAATATCTTCAAGATAACTGTCGATATATATTTAGTGGCCTCATTGCAAAAAAATATTCCTAAAATTTCTAACTATAAAGGACGCGTAAAGTGATGCAATAACGGAGGTGAAAATTATTGCAGTAAAAGTTTTTGTTGATTTTTTGGCATGTACATTATTATATCAGAAAAAATGATAATGAAAATTAAATTGCTAGTTAGGTGCCAAATTATGTTAATTAGCAAAGTAAACAATATATTTTTGTATTAAATTATTTAATACAGTGCGTGGATGTTTATAGCAGAGAACATGACTTTCACAAACCAGCAATAATTACGTCACAGTATAATAAAATCGTATAAGCCAATAATAATTATTAAAAACTGAATTTGATTTCCTTCAAATACGATATGATATAGGTTCAAGTGTTCAATCGATAATTTTTTTATCTGGAAATCCCTTCGCGCATATTCGCTATGAACAATAACACTGGTCAACACAAGTCTTGTTTCCTTTATTTTTTTTTTCTGTTATTGGGTATTTCTGTGGCCCTGACTATGAAAAAAATACTGGGAGATTGCTAACAGCTTTACCTTTTGAAATATACAGTTTTATTATTTTGCCAAAAAATACAAAAAAATAATACATTATGTTAACAAATTTTCTATTGAACACTAGCAAATCATCTTTTATAAGATTTCCTTGAATGAACGACTTTAGGTAGATCTCGTTGCAAACTCCAGCAGTAGTCTGCCATCATATGTGAGTCCCACCGCCCCTGATAACGCTCTTCCATTGTCCGAAGATCCTGATGAAATCTTTCACACCTGCTCCTCACTAAAATCACCCAGATTTTGTGGAAATCGGTCTAAATGCGAGTGCAGGAAGTGGATTTTTATGCTCATGTTGCACCCTAGCTCTTGCAAGTTCGATAGCATGCACTCAACAAGCTCGACATGGTCGTCAGATTTCTTTTTGCCTAGGAAGCTACTCATAACCAAAACAAATGAATTCCAAGCTTTGGATTCGACTTCAGTCATTGATTTGACAAAATTAGGATCTTTTACTAGTTGCCTAATCTGTGGCCCATCAAAAATACCAGCTTTCAATTTTTTTGAACTTAATCTTGGAAACTTGCATGAAAGAAAATTAAAACATTCGCCACTTTTGTCAAGCGCCTTCACAAACTGTTTCATTATGCCGAGTTTAATATGAAGTGGTGGAAATATGATGCGATCTCGGCTAACTAAAGGCACGTTTATAACATTTTTTGTACCAACTTTTAGCTCTTCCCGCACTGGCCAAACTTTTTGTGACCAATGGTGTTGTTTGTCACGACTATCCCAGAGACACATGAAACAAGGGAACTTTGTGTACCCCCCTTGTTGACCTAAAAGAAAGTTAACCATTTTCAGATCAACACAAATGACCCATTTGTGGTCTTGATACTTAATTTTTTCCATAACCTTAGAAACATTTACGTATTCTTCTTTTAAAGTCGTCGAATGTGCAATAGGTATAGATCCGTACTTGTTACCGTTATGAAGCAAAAAACACTTTAAACTTCTTTTGCTGCTGTCTATGAAAAGACGCCAATCACTAGGTTGGTACTGTTTTAATCCCATCTGCTGCAAAATACCACCAACATCGTTACAAAAAAACTAAATCCTTCTCTTGAGAAAAAATATGGTAACAGATTTTTTTCTCGGTACGATAAAATGTAATGTTGGTTTCCGGAGTAAGCAAATTTTTTTCTTTTAAACGAGATGCTAAAATTTCAGAAGCTTCTTTTGGTAAGTTCAGATCTCTTACTAAGTCATTTAGTTCTTTCTGATTAAAATGGTTGAGGTTCTGAAAGGCTACATTTGTAGTCTGAATCAGAGTCTTCACTTGATGTATTTCGTTCGGGTTCACAGAGATTTGGATCATCAGAAGATTTAGATGTGCTGGGTTGTACCTCTTGTGATTTTAATTGAGGTCGTTGAGCAGAAGATAAGTTAGGATATGACCATTTACTTCGATTTCCAGGGTTAATTCCGTTTATTTTTCACAACGCAGAAGTAGCAATCGTCATGATGGTTTCGAGGTTCTCGCCAAATCATGGGGTGTTACGAACATTATTGCATCTCTTTTTCCACTGGACCATAACCGTAGACATACCACACATTTCTGGCATACAATATGAGGAACCCATGGCTTGTCCTGATTACACAATTTTATTTTAAAGTATTGATGGTACGCAGTTTTCACAAAGTCCGATATAGGTTTTCGATATTTTGCAAATATATATTCACCACAAATATAGCAAAAACAATCGGGATTAAGCACACAACATCTTCTTGACGAAGCCATATCTAAAACAACAACAAAATATGTTTTTAGTGTCCAATAAAAAACGAAAATCTAAGTAAAAATAGTAAATGAGGGTAGTTAGCTATAACTCAAAAACAAAAGCTGTTAGAGAAAAATTGTTGCCATATTTAAAAAATACGCGTCAATTTGAGATAGAAACAAAAAAAAAATCACAGGAAACAAGCAATTTTCTTTTTTTTGTTGACCAGTGTAATCAAAAACAACCGCACTATTCTCATCTCTCAAAGGAATCAAACGGTAATGTTCTCAATTTCTTTATTTTGCGTTGCGACCAGTTTTTTTACCACCACTAATAATCTGGATCTGGAAAACACAAGTTGCCTTTTTCCCAATTTTGGGTTATTCACTAAGATTGAAAATGTAATAACGTCATATTTTTCAAATCAGCATACCTCAAAAATCCAGATAATAACATACCATATAACACATACTGTTAGTAAGCCTATAGTGTTAGTGTAAACATACATAATATAGAAAACCCCGCCCTTTGAAACATTGAGGGATAATGCTTAAAGACACCAAATTTTGTTCTTGCCGTATTGGATCAAAATTCAAATTACAGGAAAATTTATAGTTATTTAAAAGATAATAATCGTTCGAAGTCAAAATATATTCTTTTTTTAATAAAAGATCTCATGAAACCCTTCCACATTCATCTAATCGTAAAGTTAAAAAATCTGTAACGTGACTTATTTCTTTCACAAATATGCAATTTAAAGTAACTACTGTATCTGACTTTGTCACTAACTCACTAAAAACTAACTCAATCTAAGCATTGCAACTTGTTATTTTAAATGATAGGATAGTGGGCTGTTAATCACATGGAAAAGTAGAGCTAAGTTCAACTTCAGAAATATTCACAACTGAAAACAACCCAAAAAAATGACGAATTACAACACAGTACCCCTGCTAATCTTATATCACACACCCCCTCCCCCTTAAACCCCTATATATATATATATATATATATATATATATATATATATATATATATATATATATATATATGTTTTGACGAATGTTCTCACGGGTGTGAAATGTAGTAATGGTTTTTCGGGTATCCCGTGTTAGCTTGAAGTCCCTTGATGGACGGTTTCGCTGACGTTTCGATGGAATCTCATCCATCTTTTTCAAGCGTTGATCACTGGTCGGTGTCTTGGCGTTGAATGTCGACATTCAACGCCAAGACACCGACCAGTGATCAACGCTTTGAAAAAGATGGATGAGATTCCATCGAAACGTCAGCGAAACCGTCCATCAAGGGACTTCAAGCTAACACGGGATACCCGAAAAACCATTACTACATATATATATATATATATATATATATATATATATATATATATATATATATATATATATATATGTATATATATATATATATATTATATATATATATATATATATATATATATTTTTATGGGTCTAGCACACGTGCTGCAGGGAAGTCCCTAAAGCGCTCCAGGAGCGGCATGAGTGCGGAAAAAGCGATTCACGTTGTTCTTGAATCGCTGTAAATTGTACTCGGTGGGAAACACAGCGCTGGGCAAATTATTCCAAAGGGATGACGTTCTCCATATAAAAGATTGCTTGAAAAGCGTTGTACGCGGAGTAACAAGCTGAACCTCATACGGATGTGAAGCATCAGCGCGATGTGTATTTCTAACATGCACCGCTTTTGGGAGGAATTAAGCGGGCTACATTCTTCGAATACTTCCCATGAAAATACTTATAGAACAGATTGAAGTCGCCAACCGTTCTTCGATGTTCCAGCGAATCAATTCCGGGTCCCCAATCAGACGGACCGCTCTTCTCTGAACAGAATCCAACAAATGCAGTGTATGTTTGGGAGCGGAGCCCCAAACGTGGGAACAGTATTCCATAGTTGGTCGAATTTGGGCTTTGTAAAGAATTAACAGTTGTTGTGGAGTGTAAAGCTTTCTAGTTCTAAATAATATTCCCAACTTTTGAGAAGCTCTCCTTGCTATGCCTGCAACATGTTCATGCCAGGACATATTTGCTCCCAAACTAACGCCCAACAAATTGAGCGACGATGCTAGGGTAATGGAGTATAATTCTAAATAATTACGACTTAAATTTTTTCTGTATCTCAACCAAAAAGAAAGAGAAATTCTAATAACCTTATTGAAACTACACAAAATTTATCCACTCCCGTGCCCACCCTTTGTAGCCCCTTTTTTTTGAAGCGTTATCAATTAAAAACTATAGGTTCTTTTCCTACTACTACTTCTGTAATTATACAGACCGAGGAAAATGGGAAAATATATTTTTCGCGATTTAAGGAAATTGAAAAAAATATAAAGATCTTGGAGAATAAAATTTTTTCACAAATACAATACTTTCCTTATCGAGGGAAATGAAAAAAATCCTTTAATTCCTAAACATGGCTATGATTCAGCAAAAGATGACAATTCAGTGGATTATTTTTAGTCCTTTAAAGGGATTAAAAATATTTTTTTTTTGTTTTGTTATCTATCCTTATCTTTTTATTAAAATTTTGATACGATGATGTCATGAGATGTAATATAATAATAATGGTAAAACCTAAATTTTGTAAATTGCGGTACATTATTAAAAGAGCTTAAATTAATCTCTGAAAATTATAACAAATGCAGTTTCCGATTTCTCGGCCCTTAAAATTCTAGAAAACATGTTCGTTAGTATGCTCTCGTCCAATGCCTTACTTACCTTTCGTATATACAATAATAAATTATGCACCCAATTAACTTATTTTGTAATTTCAAAGGAAGAAAAAAACCGGTCAAGGTACTATGATTGCTTTTAAAATAAAATAAAATTATATCTCTGTACAAGAGCAATTCGCCACTCGGTTACAGTTACCTCCACTATACGTCAAGAAACATAGTTTTCATAGTTTTTTTTTAAATACCAGATAAATTATCAGACGTAATGCACTCGTCATAATTTTCGCTCCTTTTACACTTTATGGAGAATATTCAAAATTTTTCTAAAGTTTTTTGATCAGTACTTTTCGAGATAAGAGGGGGCATCGATTTTTCGCAATTTGTTTAAAATAACACAAAGAAAAGTGCCCGAAAGTATCATCATATACCAGGTGTACAAGTATGAAATGCGGTTTTTTTTCTAAAAAAACATGTTAAATTCGGAAGAATGATAAAAAGTGCTTTATTCAAAGTATTCTCCATCGCTTGTATACATTTTTTCCATCTTTGGGCAATTTGTGAATACCACGCCAATGAAAATCGTCCCCTTTTGCTGCGATCCCCTCATCGAGCCATTTTTTTTCACATCTTCGTACTAACCAAAGCGTTGCTCAGCAAGTGCGTGACCCATCGATGCAAACAAGTGGTAATCGGAAGGAGCCAAGTCTGGTGAGTAAGCCACATGGGGTAGAACTTCCCAGCTGAGTGCTTCCAACGTGTTGCGAACTGGATTTTGCGGTATGTGATGGAGCATTGTCATGAAGAAAAATGACTTTGTGTTGCCTCTTTCGGTATTCTGGCCTTTTTTTCAAGCAGCAAACGGTTTAAATCAGTCAATTGTTGTCGGTAACGTTTAGTATTAACCGTTTCCCCAGGTTTTTAACAGCTCACAATAGACCACGTCCCTCCGGCCCCACCAAACACAGAGCATCGTCTTTCTGCCAAAGCGATTCGGTCTTGCGGTCGATGTGGATGGTGCGCCTGGGTCTACCCATGATTTTTTGCGCTTGGGATTCTCAAATAAATCCACTTTTCATCCCCCTATAACTATACGATGCAAAAACGACTTCCTTTTGTACCGAGCGAGCAAAATGTCACACCTGTTTTTGCTCTTTTCCATTTGCCTGTCGTTCAACTCATGTGGTACCCATGTACCGGTCTTCTGAATCTTTCCCATCTCTCGTAGCCGATTGGAAACAGCTTGTTGACTAACGCCCAATTGCTCGGCGAGTTGTTTTTTTGTTCGTGAATCATCTTCGTCCAACAATGCTTGCAATTCCATATCTTCGTATTTTTTGGCGGTTTTCCACGTTCCTCGTCTGCAACATCGAAGTCACCACTTTTGAAACGCCGAAACCATCGTTCACACGTATTTTGCGATGGAGCATGTTCACCATAAGCTTCTCGAAGTAATCGGTATGATTTAACAGCAGTTTTCTTCAAATGAAAACAAAAAATTAATGCTGTCCGCGAATGCTCTTTGTTCGGTATAAATTTCGACATATTGAACACAACACTATGCACACACTTTTCCAATTTGTCACTCGTGCTCGTCTGACACTTGTTGATGACACAACAAAATGGCGCAGTGTCAAATCTTTATAGCACAAACTGCATGGTGGTGCACCATCTGTTGTCTGAAATCTGCATTTCATACTTGTACACCTGGTATATTTTTGACCTTTTTCACAAGCTTTTATTTGACACCCTACTCGATGACCTGGTAAAAAAGTCTTTTTTCACTTACGATTTCACCCCTAAAACTAACCCCATAAGTCAAAATTTAACTTTCAAATACCAAATTTCAATTTTCTATGTCAAGTAATTTCGGAGAAAATCGGGTGTGACAGACGGGCGGACAGACACCGAAGCGATCCCATAAGTGTTCCGTCGGGAACATTAAAAAGTCCAGTAGCACTAGAAAAAAATAAAAACCCTAAAATATATCGATCCGATCCCTTTGACCTCGTTCTAAAACAATAGATTTCTTTCTTACCTTATGTAATTAAACCAATACAAAGTTTGAAATTGATATATCGTTTCGGTGGGAAGATTTCGAGGCAACTGATAGACAGGTCACACAGACTAACACATCTGTGTTATCGTCGTGAGATGTATAGAATTGTAACTTTCAGGAATTCACTACTTCCCATATTAGTGTACGAAATAAAAATTGAAATTTTATAATGAAATATCACTGTAAGTAGTTATCATTATACTAGTGTTTAAGTTGCTTCAGTAGTTACATTGTAACGCTGTTAAATGATTCTCACACGCCTGGCCTGAATAAAACTATCAGTTTTGGAATGTAAATTGTTTTATACATCGATCAACTTGACCGAAGTAGCAATCTTCAGTCGTTGAACCAGATCTATCAGTGTAACGATAATAATCGTCCAATTACAAAAACCTGATAAGTAACCAGAGTAAGCTTGGTTTTCATTTTTTTTTAGTTTTTATAGCAAATTCCTAGTTAAGATAGTAGTGTATACTTCTAAGTATTAAGTGCTATTGTTATAAATATAGTATATACGCTTAACTTTTTAAACTTGAAACTGTATGTATAAATAAAATTCGTCGTCCACCTGTATATTTGTATGTATATCTTAAGGGGTTACGCCACTTTGGCGCTTGGGAAAATAGGCATAAAATAAATATTTGTTTTTGACGCAACTATTGTATGTATAATATATTTTTTACTTTTCACAAATACATTATTGTTTTAATAGCAGATTAAAAGAAATATGTATTAAAAATTTAAAAATGTCGGAGATATGAACCATCTTGTAGGACCCTCTTTTGAAAATCCTTGCCAACGATGGAATTTTTTTCTCAGTGAGGAATCGTCTAAAAACTAAACAAATTATGTTTTATTGTTAAGAAAGGTCATAGCTAAGTGGCCACATATGGAAAAAACTCTAATTTTTTTTTTATAGAAGTGTCTGCCGTTCGAAAATAAATTCGGATTTTTCACAAAAATTTCGAGCTTTAAAAATTAATAAAAAAAGGAACGGTACATCCAATCGAAAAAAACCATATGTCAACTTCAAGATAATATTATAAAGAATATGTCTTATAAATTTTATCAAAATCAGTTCAGTAGATCTCGAGATATTTTGGTCCACGAGTTGGAAAAAAGTAGTTTCGAAAAAAACGCAAAAAAAAAAAAGTACCGCATCCGCGTCTTAAAAGTCTATAATTTTTTTATATTACCTTCAATCTGTGATTCCATTTTGTAAAGTTTGAAATATTCATAAAAGTATAAATAATAAATTTTACCAAAAAAATATCTATTTTTTGAAAATTTCAAGGTGGGGTAACCCTAAGAACTAGTAATCCACTTTACATGCCTTTTCTCATTTTTATATATTATTATATAATTGAAATTAGTTCAGTAACAAACAAAATTTTTTTTATCCCAAGAGAATATACATGACGATGTGTCTTTTGGTGCTACTACCTTGAAATTTTCAATTTCATATATTTTTGATGATCAAAGATGTGCCTGCTGGTAACGCTACGAGTTATTTACAAATTCTAATGTAATTATGTAAATATACCATTGTTCACATTAAATTTTTGTCTATTGTTTAGAATCGTTTTAAAGCATTCACACAGTTTTATAAATTGGTTAGTTTTAAAATATAAATTATCTTCAGTCACAGTATCAGTGTAATCATCAATGGTTAAATCAATCGGTATGTTAAAACTAATAACAATAATCGTCCAAAAACTAATGAATCAAATGACATCGGATTCCATACACTTGATTTAATTAGCTCTTGTAATTCTGGTATTAGTACGAGGATGGATCAAATATAAACGAGATTTTTTTTATTATTTTTTTATTTACTATAACAAATAAACCAAGGTACATATCATTTTTCCCCATAATCTCTTGCTTTGGAAATGCACTTTTCCCAGCATATCGGAAGCTTTTTGATACCGTAATCGTAAAAGGAAGGGGGCTGTGTCAGTAACCAATCGCGCACGAAGCCCTCTACTGCGTTCTCGTCATCAAATCGTTGACCTCCTAGCGCAGGGCGATAGGTCAGGGCTGTAGGGAGAGTGATCAAGTGTTGTCCAACTCATTTTCTCCAATTTTTCGCGAGTGAGAGTTGCAGAATCACGTCTCTTATCAGTTGGTCACATCTTTTCGTCGATAAGCAAGTTTGACCTCATCCAAAAAGTTGCAGTAGTAACGTCAATCGTCGGTCGCCCTCAATAAGGTCACGAATGGTGCCAATGTTCTCGGTAGTGCTCGTCCATGGACGACGATCATGGCTATCATTTTCAATCTCTTCACGGCCTCCCATGAACTTATGCCAAGCGAACACAATTGTGCCGTCAATCTCCGCAGAATTTTGGTCAGTTTCACGCCTTCACGAATGACAAATTTATTAATGACGCGTAGCTCAATTGAAGGGTGCACGTCTCGCTCCGACATCATGAGCTGTACTACTGAAAGGAAGCCAACCGATCTCCCAATCCTAACAAACCCAACCAACATTGCTAGAAGCGGCGGTCCGCTCCAAACGATACTAAGCGCTCTGGACAGAAAGTCTTGTTTATATTTGATCCACCCTCGTATATAGTTACTATCAAGACAGTTGTTTCTAAAATATCTAATGTTACTTAAAAACGAATGATACTCTAAACAATTTAATAATCTAGCATGGTTATGTCAGTATGTCAGTGTTGACATAAAAATTTCTCTAGCGGCTATAAAGCCGTTAAGTCATTCTCAGGTCTTTCGCCTGAATAAATCAATCACTTTAAAAATGTTATCGATCAACTTGATCGAAATTGCAATCTTCACTCGTTGAACCAAACATATCAATAACGAGAATACTCGTCCAATAATACTACCTGATAGGTAACCCGAAAAAAAGAGGCGGTATTACGTTTTTTTTTTTTAATTCTTCTACCAAATTCCTAGTTGTGGTTGGCATCAAAAGCAGTTATTGACATTAACTGTTATCCTTTTGCTTCTTATGGACATTAAATAACGTTTAAGAAATCCAAGCTGAAATTTTATACAATTTAAAATCATTTAAGTATGATAAATCGATCGTTTACTGCATAGTGATATACAAGAAATCTAAAATGCCTCTATTAGAAAATATAACACTTTTTAGTTTAGTGCAAGATGTGCCATAAAAAAATTTAATTTTAAAATACTTAGAAAAAAACAAATTGATAAATGAAAAAACCTTTACTGTGTATTAAACCACAGTCCTTGATTTTTTTTTAAATAATAGCATTTGACGGTGAACTATTACGTTCTCGACAACCTTCTAAGTGGACGGTAAAATTATTGATCGCTTCTCGGTTGCTTTCGTAAGCGGTGCCATTTCTTGCCCCATTTTTTTTTATCAATTATTTCAGATATCAAAGATATGTAGGTGGGCAAAAAAGAGAAACACTGAGATACAGAACGATACACTGGAGTGCATTTACTAGATTATAGCCAAAGGGCAGCTTATCACTTCTTATATGATACGCCAAGGTGCATAATTATGGGAGCATTCCTATATATTTTAAATATTTAAAAAGAAAACGATTCTTCCACAATTTTTGTCCTTCTAATTATAACTATTAATAATAGAATCAGTTTTCTCGCTTCTTCAATAAAATATTTTAAGAGTTGCATCCAAGCTATACATTCTTTTCTGCCAAAAATAACGTTTATCGTATTCCACTATATATATATATATATATATATATATATATATATATATATATATATATATATATATATATATATATATATATATATATATATATATATATATATATATATATATATATATATATATATATATATATATATATATATATATATATATATATATATATATATAGTGGAATACGATAAACGTTATTTTTGGCAGAAAAGAATGTATAGCTTGGATGCAACTCTTAAAATATTTTATTGAAGAAGCGAATATATATATATATATATATATATATATATATATATATATATATATATATATATATATATATATATATATACATATATATATATATATACATATATATATATATATATATATATATATATATATATATATATATATATTATATATATATATATATATATATATATATATATATATACATATATATATATTATATATATAATATATATATATATATACATATATATATATATATATTATATATATATATATAAGTATATATATATATATATATATATATATATATATATATATATACATATATATATATATATATATATATATATATATATATATATATATATATATATATATATATATATATATATATATATATATATATAATATATTATATGTATGATATATATATATATATATATATATACATATATATATATATATATATATATATATATATATATATATATATATATATATATATACATATATATAAATTTATACCAAAAACCGTAAATTGTATGTTAAATAATTTCCAGTTACTTCTATAAATTCAATTTATCACTTCTTTGCCACCCCCCCCCCCCCCCCCCCCCCTTGAGACAACGTTTCATGTACAACTGAAGATAAAGGAACAAATCATTCTGTTTTTATTTTCCTTGCTATCAAAAAAGGAAAATACTTTTTTCGTTCAAAAATCATTTTCGCTTTTCTTAACATTTAAGGGTCCTAGATCACGAAAAACATAGTCACTTATTTGTATCGATTTGTCTGTTTGTCGATGAATTGGCAAGCTAATTCTCGAACTAAATGAGTTATTAATTTCCAATTTGGTACACATATTTTCCTAACGAAGAGATGAAGCCTATAGCGACATTACTTCAAAGCAAGGGGCGGGGCCTCGGTAAATTTTGTAGGGTTATAATAGTAATATGGTTAATTTTTTCTGTTTTGTTGTTGAGATAACAAAAAAAATTAATAGTATTTATAGTACCACATTAGGGGTTACACGAGTGTGGCAAAAAGTAAGAAGGGTTGCTTCGTATATGTTGTTGAAATATATATATATATATATATATATATATATATATATATATATATATATATATATATATATATATATATATTACTTGCCCAAGAATTGGTTTTCTGAACAAAGGATTCGGGTGATGCGCTGATCTTCACAATCACCTGATTTGAACCCGATAGAGAATCACTGGCACTATCTGGATAAACAAATTAGGAAAAGAAATATAAAAAACCGGGACGAATTTTAAAACGCATTAAAACAAGAATGGGAAAAAATACCACCTGATTTTTGTGCTAGGCTCTATGGGCAGAAGATGTTAAGCAGTGATTGACGCAAAAAGATATTCCACTAAATATTAAATATTTTCGACATCTTAGTCGTCTTAGTGGGATTTTTATTTTATAACAAAAATGTTTCCATACTTCTGTTTGTGCATAATTTTGTTACGTTAAAAACTAAGCCCATTTCTAATAAACACTAACTGTTTTAGTCTTAAAAATGTTTGTTAGGATGTACACAATTAATAAATAAATATTGTAATTGTAAACCGTTTAAATGTTAAGATTAGAGATGGGAATTTAAATATTTCCATGCTTTTGTTCGTCACTGTACATTCGGGAATTTTTCAACATTGAAAAAATTGTTATGTTGCTTAAGTACCGATTTGTACCGGCTGTCCGAAATAAGACAAGTATCATATGTTGACACTCTTTGAGAGCTAACACATGGGCTGAAAAGTCCCGGGCCTAACACATAGATGGCGCTAGTTTTATTGCAGTCACCTTTTTTTCAGTTAATACTAACCTTCAAAAGACAGCTGTTAAAATTTCATGATATTCTATTCATTAGTTTGTGAGTTATTGTGCTAAGAGTGACGCTACTTTTGTTATTTTCAAAACAATGGATCAAAAACAATTTCGTGTTTTAATTTTACACTGCTTCTTGATGGGAAAAAATACCGTTCAAGCGAAGCAATGGCTTGAAAAGTGTTATGGGGACTCCGCTCCATCAGAAACAACAATAAAACGTTGGTTTGCTGACTTCAAACGTGGTCGTAGAGACACCGATGATGCAGAACACAGTGGACGTCCAAATGAGGCGGTAACACCAGAAAACATCAAAAAAATCCATAAAATCGTTTTGAATGATCGAAAAGTGAAGTTGCGTGAGTTAGCTGACATCGTAAAGATATCAAAAGAACGTGTTGGCTTTATATTGCATGAACATTTGACTATGAGAAAGCTCTGTTCAAAGTGGGTGCCGCGTTTGCTCACTGTTGATCAAAAACAAGAACGTGTTGATGATTCTGAGCAGTGTTTGGCCATGTTTAAACGTAACAAACCGGAATTTTTGCGTCGATATGTGACAATGGATGAAACATGGATCCATCACTTCACTCCGGAATCAAAACGATCGTCATCTGAGTGGACAGCAACTGGTGAACCTCGTCCAAAGCGCCCGAAAGCACAACAATCGGCTGGAAAGGTTATGGCCTCGGTATTTTGGGATGTGCGTGGTGTAATATTCATCGACTATCTTGAGAAAGGAAATACCATCAACAGTGAATATTATATAGCGTTATTGGAGCGTTTGAAGGCCGAAATTGCAAAGAAACGACCGCATATGGCAAAGAAAAAAATTTTGTTTCATCAAGACAACGCACCGTGTCACAAGTCAATCAAAACAATGGCAAAACTACATGAATTGAACTTCGAATTGCTCCCACATCCACCGTATTCGCCAGATTTGGCTCCCAGCGACTACTGGCTGTTCGCAGACCTGAAAAAAATGCTCGCCGGTAAGAAATTTCGCACGAATGAAGAGGTTATCGCTGAAACTGAGGCCTATTTTGAGGCAAAAGATAAATCGTTCTACAAAAGTGGTATTGAAATGTTAGAGCGGCGCTGGAATGATTGCGTTGCTCTTGATGGAGATTACGTTGATGAATAAAACTAATTTTGAACCAAAAAAACCGTGTTTTCTTTGTTAGGCCCGGGACTTTTCAGCCCATGTGTTAATAGGGTCTAAAGGGTTCATATTGAAGCAAAATAGCTTGCTCATTCCCATCTTAGTTTTCACTAATATGTTCAAAAATATCATATTCGGATTATGACGATTTTTAGTTTGTACGAGGGTCGATTGAAATGTTTTGTAAAAAACAAGGTAAATAATATTTTTTGCAAGAATAAAAATTTATTTCTTAATATAATCTCCATTGAGCATTTGGTCTAGCAACATTCTAATTTTTTTATTCTCTCAGAAAAAAAAATGTTTCGAATTGTGCATAATACCAGTTTAAAGCACAGATTACCTCTGGACTCGAGGAAAATTTCTTTCCCCGAAACCAATTTTTGAGATTAGGAAACAAAAAGTCATTTGAGCTCACATGTGGGGAACTTTTGCCATTGCAGTGGCCTGTGTGTGAGCAGCCGCATTTGTCCGCGAAGCACGGTAATCTTGGTCACTTTTGCTTCAACTCACTATGCAAACGTCCAATAACGTCACGTAATAAGAGCTAGTCACTGTTCTACCCTTTTCCAAATAGTCAATCTTGATAATACCCTATGAGCCCTAAAAAACCCCGCCGGTAAAACTGTTTTCGGTTTTTGCATAGCACTTTCATCTTTGCCACCCATGTTTTATCTACAGTCACAAAACGATACCTAAAATACTTCGGATTACGCTGCAACGTTTCCAAACACGATTTTGAAATCTCTTTCCCTGTGCGTTTTTAGTTTGGAATCAACAAATGCGACCTGCATCACGCACTGAGCTTTTTCATTTCACCATCTCAGCAATCTCACTAAGCTTAACGCTAATCGTCACAATACCATGAATTTTAACCTCATTCGGGGATTCTGAAGAAAAAAAAATGCTCATTCGGCGATTCTGAACGTGCAGCATTTGCAGTGCTCGTACAACTATGTTTCAATTCACTTGTCCAGTATTAAATGTTGTTCACTTTTTTAAATAAAAATATTTTATCATTGCACGGTACTCGACTTTATCCATTTCTACAAAACGTGTAACACCGGTGACTTACGATAGCTGCCAACAAACAATTGCGCCTTACATCTGTTTGAAACTTTGAACACAACCGTTACGACAATCACGCTTACCAACAGTAATGTAGCTTAACAAAATTTTCCATCATTTCTTAGAAATTTGCCAGTCTTATACAATCCACCTCGTATGTCTGTCCCATTATGTTATCTTGTTTTTTTTTATCAAAGGCCCGTTTAAAAACAATTCAATAATACTTGCTGGGGTAAAGCGGATCAAAAACCTGCATCGACACTATTACATTCTGACTACCGCCTTTGCATGCTTTAATAAATTATTTTTTATTAGCATTATCTAAAAAGGGAAGTTCGATTCGACAAATCCTGTAGTTCCCTTCGACCTTCACAGGCTGCCACGCTGTACGACCATCCAATAAAGATTACGCTTTATATCCATTTGGCTAGCAATCATCTACCAAAGTCACCCCTCTGAGCAATCTGAGAGAGCCAAAAACAACCGATCTCTGCAAACTGATATCTTTTTTAGTTTTTCTAGATATGTGTTTTTAATTCTTACTAAAACTCCTAGAACAAGGACTGCCATTGTTAGTGAATGTCGTAGACACAAAGGGCGCAGTTCGTATTACCGTCAATTATGCAGTCACTTTTACTTCAAGGGTTCTTGACAAGTTGAATAATACTAATAGTAATAGTTATTAATATTATTACAGATTACAGCGGAAGTACTACTTTTAGTTAAAATGCAAGACTGACAGTCGTTCGTTGAGACGGAAGTTGTGTTCACGCAGCGTGTTGTCGATCAATTTCCCAGTAAACTGTGCATTTTCATTCAGTTCAGATAAAACGTCCGTTTTCCTGGTCACACTTAACGAAAAGTGAGACGTTACATCTTATATATTTTTGTATTTATCTCAGAAACTACAGAAGACAAAGAAAAACGTTACGTTGTCCTTGGCTTACATCTTTTCATAATTTCGATAGTTTTCGATTCACAGGTATACAAAAAAACTCACCCGTGTTTTCTTTTGTATTTTTCATGCTGAATCCAGAAAATCATAAAAGAACACATCTACCCTGAAGTTTTTTCAGAAAATACACTTAAAGTTGCCAGAAAAAACTATTAAATGGAAAAAAATACATTTTAATAATGTAAAACTGTAATCATTAAAATTATGGAATAAAAGTATTATTTCGAACATCTTGAAATGTTCTGAATGTACATTTATCATAAAAACTTAAACATATTATAGTTTACGGTTCACGTTTAACAAAAAACACGCATACTCCACCTTTAACTAAGCTACATACCAAAATGCTGTTTAAAATAAATATGTGCAACCGCTAAATTAAAAAATTGTTTTTAATTTTTATTAATATTGAACAAAACTATTATTTCCAGTGTTTTTGAGGTTCTTAATCCTGAGTTGACATCAAAAAATAAAGTTTTATGTTTAGTTTCCACAAAAAACTCGCTTTTAACACTTACAAGGATGCTATGTGGTTTCGTAAAATACTTTTTTAAATAAATAAATGCAACAGCTTAATAGGATTGTTTTTTTCGAACAAAACTATCATTTCTAGTTTTTTAAGTTTCAAATTCGAATTTGATATTAAGACATGAGAAATAGTGTTTAGTGTTGAAAAACAAATCCGTTTACTATTTAGGAACAAAAAGGTGAGTGAGTGGAGAAGTGAGTGAGTGAGTAAGTATGGGAGTATGTGAATGAGTGTGTGAGTGATTGAACGAGCGAGCGAGCGTGTTAGTTGGTAAGTAAATGATTGAGTGCGTGAGTATGATGATAAGCAAGTGAGTGAATATGTGAGTTAGTACGTGCGTATTTGAGTGTGTGAGTGTTACTTATTTACTACTTATTTTAACTGTTTTACATAAAGCTAAAATTAAATCTTTCGTTTATAAATTATGTCTTTAATTTTCTCAGTCGCTCACTCACTCACCCACTCACTCTCCCTCATATTCACTCAATGAATCAATCTATTCACGAAAAATTAACTTCTAAAAATATCAAGGAATATACATTAGTCTGCATTTTGCAACCTTTTGTTCCTAAATAGTAAACGAATATTTTTTTTTTTAAACACTAAACACTATTCCTCATGTTTTGATATCAAATTCGAATTTGAAACTTAAAAAATTACTAGAAATGATAGTTTTTTATCCGAAAATAAAATTCTTGTTTAACTGTTGCATTTATTTACTTAAAAATGCATTTTACCAACCACATAGTACCCTTAAGTGTTAAAATCGAGTTTTTTGTTGAAACTGAACATAAAACTTTATTTTTTGATGTCAAGTCAGGATTAAGAACTTCAAAAAACACTAGAAACAATAGTTTTGTTCAATATTAAATAAAATTAAAAACACTTTTTTAGCTTAGTTAAAGGTGGTGTATGCGTGTTTTTTGTTAAACATGAACACTAAAACCTAATACTTTTAAGTTTTTATGATAAATGTAGATTCAGAACATTTAAAGATGTCCGAAATAATAGTTTTATTGCATAATTTTAATGATTACAGTTTTACATTATTAAAATGTATTTTTTCCATTTATTAATTTGCTGGCATCTTTAAGAGTGTTTTCTGAAAAACCTGTCTTGATGTCTTTATGAATTTTTTGGATTCAGCATAAAAAAATACTTAAGAAACCACGTGTCTCACTCAAAAGACAGAGAATATTTTTTGTATTCCTGTGTTATCAACTCAACAAATTAGGACTAATATTTTTAATCTTGATTTCACCGGATGTACCATAGACTTCGTTTTAAATTTGTAACAGTATTTAAAAGTAATATTTAAGCTACCTACCTTGACAAAAACTTCCAGTATACCAATCCCTAATACGTTTTATTATGATCAACGCCATATTTAATTAATTGCTACTATATCCCCAATAAACTTTATCGCGAAATATGAATCATACTTAAAAACATTCGCAGCTATACGTATTGTATGCTAATTGTTACATTTTCCTTTGCGGGATTGGCACTCGGGTGTCATTTCTTTCTGCTACAAGTAACAGCCTATAAGTCTAAGAGGCCAGAATATTTGTTTGGTCCTACCATTATTAGGGTGCTGTTAAAATGGAAACTTGCTCGTTTTTAAATACATCCGTTTATTCATCCATCTTGAATATATGTAACTATAAAAATTACGAATCCGAAAGCAAATTTTAAAATGCATATATAAAATTAACTTGCAATTTTGAGAAAGATAATGACACGTAAGCTGAAAAGTTTTTGATCCAGCTACTTAAAACACATTTACAAACACTTTATTCATCAACATAGTCTCCTTCAAGAGCGATACAATGAGTTCAACCCTTCTCTAATATTTCTATACCTTTCTTGTAGAAGGATTTGTCTTCGCCTTCAAAATAGGCCTCAGTTTCGGCGATAACTTCATTAGAGCCAAATCTCTTTCCCGTTAGCATTTTTTTAAGGTCTGCGAATAGATAATAGTCGCTGGGGGCCAAGTCTAGACAATATGGTGGATGAGGAAGCAATTCGAACTTCAGTTCATGCAATTTTTCCATCGTAATCATTGACTTGTGACACGGTGCTTTGTCTTGTTAAAAGACCACTTTTGTCTTGTTCATTTGGGACCGTTTCTTTGCAATTTCTGCCTTGAAACGCACCAGTAACTTTATATAATATTCGCTATTGATGATTTTTCCCTTCTCAGCATAGTCGATGAAAATTATTCCATGCGCATCCCAAAGTACAGAGGCCAAAACCTTCCCAGCCGACTGTTGTGTCTTTGGTCGCTTCGGGTGGCTTTCATCGGTGGCTGTCCACTCAGTTGACTGCCGATCTGATTCCGGTGTATAGTGATGGATCCATGTTTCGTCCATTGTCACATATCGTATGAAAAAATAGTTTTTATTTCGCTTAAACAGGTCCAAACAGCGCTCAGAATCGTCAGCACGTTGTAATTTTTGGTCCGCTGTGAGCAAGCGTGGTACCCATTTCGAACAGAGCTTTTTCATGCAAAATATGACACACGTTCTTTTCATATCTTTAGGGTGTCAGTTAACTCACGCAATTTCACTTTACGGTCATCCAAAACAATTTTGTGGATTTTTTTGATGTTTTCCGGTCTAGCCACCTCATTTGGGCGTTCGATTTTTTCCATTGTTTGAAAATGACACGTATCATTTGAAATTGGTACTTCCTAAAAATCACATGGATTTTTTGAAAAGGGCGACATTTATGTGTCAGACCAAAAACTTTTCAGCTTATGTGTTACTTCTTTGTCGAGTTATGTTCTAATTTAAAACTATAAAACGTGTTATATATATATATATATATATATATATATATATATATATATATATATAGTATATATATATATATATATATATATATATATATATATATATATATATATATATATATATATATATATGTATATTAAGCATGAATTAAACGATGACGTTATTATTTTTTGTCTTGGATAGACACAAATCTGGTTTGGAAAAAGGCAAAAAGGTAAAACAAAATGCAATGAAATATTCTTACTATGCCATTTTATCCAAAATAATTTTAGCGCATTCCGTGGATGTTTTATTCATTATTCCGTAAATGATTTTCAATTTGCTTCTTTTTTTCATTCTGGATGTAAGAAATGCGTTTTGCGGGACTATTTTTGATAATACTAAAGTATTTCATTAGGTTTTAGGAATAATAAAAAATTACAACGGAAAAGGCGTAGATACAGTAATGAGCCTTATTACCTTTTTTTATGTTAAAATGTCTAAAAATTATGAAAAAAATGATTCGATTAAGAAATCCCATTATTTATTTTGTGTGTGCTTTACTCGGTATATCTGGTAAGCGCCCCAAAAATAACTATAAAGCAAAATTTAGTCCGACTTGTCTACCAAACATCTGCGCCGCTCTATATTGCAGTACATATAGCCACAGAAAATATAGCAATCGCTACAGAAAAACACATAGGTTGGTGGAACAAAACGTCGCTGCAAAACGAAGCCGGCTGGCTATCTCCTGATCATTAAAATGTGTCTCGTCGAGTTTAAAGATAAGTTGTATTATATATTATATGTAACAAAAATAGTGAAAACTATGAGCGGAATCTCTAAGAAACTCGATGGGGCACATTTTATCGATCCGGCGGTAGCCAGTCAGTTTCGTTTTGAGGCAACGTTTTGTTCCACTTGTTTGTCTTTCTGTAGCGATAGCTATATGTTCTGTGGTATAGCTAACTAAATTATCTTGAAATACTTAATCTGAATCTGAACATCATAGCCCAATAAAAATTTGAAGACGTCAGAAAATCGTAAACTTTCGCACTGACTAAGAGTTCAAAGAACTATAATATCAATAAATATACATCAAATCAAAAACACTATGTCACGTTTAAGATTTAAGATTTTTAAAACGTAAGCTAGAGTCATTCACCCACAACTTTACCGAAGGTAGTTATACCCCACCCCAAAACATAATTAAAGGGGCAAGTGAAGGGATTTTTTTGGCTTGGGCAGTTCTGCCATACAACCAGTCAGTAATTGGAACACTTTATACTGAATTTTCAGTATCAGTTTCAAAAACTATTCCCAGATATTGAGTCGTTGCTACTTATTATAAAATACTAAAAAGAAAAACGACCTTACCTAACAGGAATATAGATAGGTTTACATTGTTCTCGCTTTGGGCCACTCACAGCATTTTAAAACAAACAGGTAGACCCGAAGTGATAAAGTTATGAAAGTCCATCCGCCCTAGTATAAGAAGATTTTTTCCGATATTAATAATAAACTAAATGTAACTGTAATCTTAATTTTCTTAAATACCGGTTTTTGTTACATAGCACCTTCATCCACTTACACCTTAAAAATTTTTTTATGATATCTTCTAAACGAGAAAAATTTACAGAAAAAAAAGGAAAATACTCTTAATATTGCTTTCACCACTTTGTGGGTTCTACTAATGTTAAAACTATCACAATCACATTTTTTGATTGAATATTGAGATAAATTATTGATAATTTTTAAAATTTTCTTTGAGTACCATTTTTTTTACCCTACTTGTAGCAATAAAAAAAATATATATTTTTTAGAATTAAAAGACCACCCTCCCCACAAAAATTTAATCTTTATGCCGTCTGAGCATTTAAGTGATAAATTTCTTCAAAATTGTGAAAACAAAGGACAAATAACACGTAGGCTGGAAAGGTTTTGGTCTAGTTACTTAAAACACATTTTTTTTTTTACAAAATTCGAGTTTATTCAACAGCATAGTTTCCTTCAAGAGCGATATAATCAGTCCAACGCTTTTCTAACATTTCTATACCTTTCTCGTAGAAGTATTTGTCTTTGCCTTCGAAATAGACCTCAATTTCGGCGATAACTTCTTCATTGGAGGCAAATCTCTTTCCCGCGAGCATTTTTTTGAGGTCTGCGAAGAGATAATAGTCGCTGGGGGTCAAATCTGGTGAATACGGTAGAGGAGGAAGCAATTGGAACTTCAATTTATACAATTTTGCCATCGTAACCATTGACTTGTGATACGGTGTATTGTCTTGATGAAAGAACATTTTTTCTTGTTCATTTGGGGCCGTATCTTTGCGATTTCTGCCTTCAAACGCACCAAAAAATTTTATATAATATTCGCTATTGATGGTTTTTCTCTTCTCAGCATAGTCGATGAAAATTAGTCCATGCACATCCCAAAATAGAGGCCAAAACATTCCCAGCCAACTGTTGTGTCTTTGGTCGCTTCGGACGGCTTTCACCGGCTGACTGCCGATTTGATTCTGGTGTGTAGTGGATGTTTCATCCATTGTCACATATCGCATAAAAAAATCCTCTTTATTGCGCTTAAACAGGTCCAAACAGCGCTCCGAATCATCAACACGTTGTTGTTTTTGGTCCACTGTGAGCAAACGCGATACCCATTTCGAACAAAGCTTTCTCATGCCCAAATGTTCATGCAAAATATGACCAACACGTTCTTTTAATGTCTATGGGGTGTCAGCTATTTCACGCAATTTCACTTTACGGTCATCATTCGTATCTGTACGACCGCGTTTAAATTCATCATGCCAGTAAATGATGAGTGCTTCGTAAAAAATTATTTGGATTTTTTGACAAGGGCGACATTTATGTGTCAGACCAAAAACTTTTCAGCCTACGTGTTACTTCTTTGTCGAGTTATGTTCTAGTTTAAAACTATAGAAGATGTTTTAACAATTAATTTTATTAATACCTGTGTTTTTATACTTTTAAAGTGATACTGTATTAGGGGTTACATACACCTGGACGCTACAAAAAGTCTGTACATTTAAAAAAATATTTTAAAGGTTATTAAGTGAATGATACAAAAGAATGACGATTATATATTTTTATTGCACTTTAAATTATAAGAATTTTTTTTAAAATATGTTTTAAATGTTAACATTATTTTGATGAAAACTATGACGCCTCTTGGTCTGCAGGATTACGGCACAAAAAATAACCCAATCTGCAAAAATAAAAACGTAGTAGTTAAAAATTGCCAAGGTTTTTTTTTCAAAAGTAAAAAATTTACGGTGTTTCAAACTTTAGTATGCAATTTTCGATCAAAAAGTTTATGTTTAGTTATTTATAAAAAATTGTCTATTAGAAAAATTTAAAAAAAATCTCTACATTTTGTAGAAAAAGTAATTATTAAGATTAAAAAAAAGTTCCAAAATATTAAATATTGCTTGAGTAATATTGCAGAGAGTGTCTGAAAACATAGTTTCGAGAAAAACGCGTTTAAAGTCCAGGTAGATAAAAAGTGAACTTACGGCTTGTCTCCCGCACCAGCTTCGTACTGTATGCGTTCTTCATCTTGCATCTTGGTGTTATTTATATAAATGTAGAGAATAGAAATACGTAGAGGAAAACGAATTTTTGAAAATTCGAGGTGTATGTAACCCCTTAATAAAACTGATATTCTTATTCTCGTTTTTTAGTGTTCCATACGGAACACTTATAAGATCACTTCAGTGTCTGTCCATCTGTCACACACGATTTTCTCCGAAACTATTTGACACAGAAAGTTGAAATTTGGTACTTATATAGGAATTGATGGCCTCATTAGAGCCGTGTGGTTTTGAAAGTTTAATTTTGAATTAAGGGGTTAGTTTTGGGGTGTGAAATCGGAAGGGAAAAAAATTTTTACTAGGTCATCGAGTGAGGTGTCAAATGAAAACTTGTAAAAATAACAAAAATATATATAATGTATTTCGTGCACACACTTTTCTTCGTATTATTTTTAAAAAATCGCGAAAAATCGCTGTTCCCCCCTCTATCTCGAAAAGTACTGATCAAAAAATTTTGAAAAACTTTTGAAATATTCTTCACGGGGTGTAGATTGAACGAAAATTATCACGAGTGCATTACCTTTAATAATTTATATGATATATACTACTGTGATCAAAAAATAGTAAGACTTTTAAATTTAAATCGCCCGGGCATTTCCAAATCGGATTATTTTTTTTTTCGTTAGGTTGGTAGGACCTTAACTGCCATCTTTGTCAAATTTTAAGACCATAGCGTCAGTAGTTAATAAGATTCGCTTGCATTCGTTCTACAACAAAAGTGCGTTTTTCGATGTTTAACATGAGTGAAAAAATTCAGCAAAGAAGTTGCATTAAATTTTGTTTTAAAAATGGTTTTTCGGTTTTCCAAACGTTCGAAAGAGGCCAGAATTATGGGCCGATAACTCTTGGTTTTTTCATCACGATAATGCGCATACAGCATTGGTTCTTCGCGACTTTTTCAAGAAAAATTCAACTCATATTCCGCAATCGCCCTATTCGCCTGATTTAGCTTCGTCGGACTTCTGGCTATTCCCTAAATTCAAAAAAACCGCTTCGAGGACATCGTTTTGAGTCTATTGAGGAGATTAAAATCGAATCGAAGAAGGCTTTTAAAGGCCATTCCAGAAATTAAATTCAACAACTGTTTCGAAGACTGGAAAAAACGTTGGCATAAATGCATTGTATCCAAGGGAGATTAATTTAAAGAGGACGAAATAAATTTGGAAAAATAAATAACCCGCTTGCGTTTTATTTCAAAAGTCTTACTATTTTTTTGTCACAGTATATATATATATATATATATATATATATATATATATATATATATATATATATATATATATATATATATATATATATATATATAATAAATATAAAATTCAAGGTCATCAGTTTTCAGTAAAGATCGGAATCAAACTTTGTTGAAAACTCATTTGGGGTGTGTTTTGGAAAGTCACTGATCATTTTATACCTCCGTAACAAAATTTTTTATTTTTTAGCAATCGACGTACGGAACACTAATTGCGCAAGTTCAACTTGCACTTGACCGGTTATTTTTGAGTTTGGTTAGGACTGGATTGGAACTTTAATATAATTTTTTTGATCCCAGAGACTTATTTTTTCACCTCTCATTTTTGTAGTATATACTGGTATTTTGCATAATATCCTTGATGGTGTGCGATGATGCATTAACCGCGTATTCCATTTGGACTAGGCCTTGTTGACTTGGTCGCCCTACTGGATAGCTTTCTATATGAGATTGGCTGACTTTAATCCGTTTTGTAGATACATTTTTACTAAGGAATTCCTTAAATCTAAATAATTTTAAAAAAATGAAGTTTCGCCTATTTTTTAAAAGATCGATCATTTAAATTTTCGAATAACATAACGAACATTTTTCGAAATAACTTTAAAAACTATTTTCAGTATAAACCAGCACGGTTCTTCAAAAACCTTAAAATTAAAACATGTTATCTTAAAATACTTTTTTTAAAATCTAAGTGTTACCAGGAACATTAAAATTTTAATAATTAAAATAATATTATTATACATTAGTTATTACCTTTTTTATTAATAAAGTTTGTTTTTAATTATTAGTAAACGTGACTTCGACTTCATTTTCTATAACCAGAAATAATAAAGAACAATTCCTTTAACAAAATTTTGTTGTAGTTTTACTTAATAAAAATCAGTGAATATTGAAACGTTATATAATATTTCGTTTTTTTTTTTTTATTTTCAAGCTTTCTGTTAGTAAAATAGGAAATTGTGCATTTTAGTTTGTCCTTTAATTATTGTTTGTAATTTTCCAGTCGAAGAATGGGTAGATTTTTTTTTTTGGATGGATAAATTGACTTAGAAAAAAAGAAAAGCCTTAATAAAGTTTAAACTAATGGTGCGGCGCAGTCAAAATGAATATTTTGTTACATTATCGACTTGTTTAGGCTCTGTTAGTTGCATGAAAATAAAATAATATACAATTTTAGCATAGCTCTTAATAACATTTATTTTTATTCAGGAATTTTTTTTCCTAGTAGGTATGGTCCTAGAAATAATGGGTGGTAACACCAATATCTCACGATATTCAATTGTTATTCTTCGTATATCGCAAAGAAGGTGTCGTTAGTTTATACCGCGAATATTTATCAAGGTCGTTAGTACCTAGTACTTTCAATAATATTTAACGCTTAATTTTTACAATTAGCAGCAGAAATGTTCAGAAACAGTCATTCATAATTTCAAACATAAACATTATTCATTGTTGAGTCAAATAAGATAATTTTACTTTGTATATGTAGAAATGATATGGTAAATACCATTAATTAAATTAAAAACCAATTTTTTTAATCATTTGACTCTTAACATTTTCGTCATAGTTTTTGAAAATATTTCAACTTTCTAGCTCTCATAGCATCTCTATGAAGAAACACCAAAGAGCTACTACCAAACTGGAATTAATGTGTGGCCTAAAGAATGGTTAACCTATCAGGCGGAGTTGTCTGGTGTTACAAAGACAACAAATGGATCCCTCTTCAACTATCTTCTATCAGGTTACACGGGGTCCTCACCCAAGCTCATTGGACAGCCGTATCAGAATTTCTGGACAGAGTTGCCAACAAGCAACTCATTCTTCAAGACAATGGCTTCACCGAACTTACAGAGAAACACAGAGAACTCATGTTTAAGAATCAGCTAGAAGGTAGTAAATTTGAATTTTCTAGTGAGAATAATGTGATAAAACTGACTGATAATTTAGTGTCCGAAAGGAAGACAAGTTTAGGGCAAATCCCGGAAGATAAAATTGTCGAACAGCCTCGTAGGCCTTCGATGCCGGAACTTCGGTCCCTAGATAGAGATAATTTATTTATTAATAATTTATTAAAGCCAGAGGCTGACAACCATAAGAAGACTGATAGGATTTCTAAGGAAAATGATGAAATTGTCTTAAGGTTATTGAAAAAGTACTGTAAGTACAGTAAAGATGCTTTAGACAATGAGATTGTCAGTGCCATTGAAAGTATTTCTGACAAAGAAGTGCCAATAGAACCACGACCTCCTAGAGTAAGGAAAATGGGATATGTTCCTAAAGAAGATAAAATTTATGAGAACCTTAACGAAATAATTTTAGATTCTTTAGAGGAGGATCGAAACGAACACATAATTCGCTGGCTCAAACAACAGAATAGTCATAATGGTACTTTTGCCGATCCGATTGTACCATCGAGACGTCATTCATCGGTAGATTTTCCGGTTTCATCTCCGACAGACAGTCTAACGAGTATTCTAACAGAACGTAAATCTTCTTCGTCATCGGGCTTCGAAAGCCAAAAATCTAGTGTAACTACTCCGTCAACACCGGAAAGCCGAAAATCTTCTTGGTGTGATAGTACAGTGACAAGTCGTAAAAGTAGCGTGGGTTCAAATAGTTCATGTTCCGAATGTGACGAGCCAGATAATCGAAACCAGTGGAAAAAGTTCCTTAAAAAACATTTGAATTCGAAAAACTCTGAAAGAAGACTGCGTAAGCAGTGGGAAGCGTGGTCAAGGAATAGACGTAGATTGAGTTTACAGACCGATCCTTCATGGAACGACAACATAGAATGTCAACCGTAAGTTTTCTAAAAATATCTAGATATTATTAGAAATTATGTTCGTTATGTAATAACAACTGTACTTTTATAAAATTATATTTTTGTGTTTTTTTCTTTACATATGGATTAACATACTTTTAATGCTAATGGTAACGCTTAAATTGGCATGACGACTGGAAAATTGAAAAATTTAATTTTTATCTTTAATATTTTGTTTCCACTGAAAGGTGCCATAAAAATTGTATCTACGAGGATTATTCAGTAAGTAAATAACTCTAGCTCAAGAACAGTTTATTGGATTCCTACAAAATTTAGCCTACTTGTCGACATATCCCCCCCCCCCCCGACGTTAATACACTTGTCCCACCTTTCTGCTAGCTTTTTGATTCATGTTGCAAGGAATTCTTTCGGTTGATGTCGAAGTTACTTTTGCATTTTTTCTTTCACTTCTTCATTGTCGGTGAACCTCTTTCCAAGTAAGCATCTTTGAGAGGTCCGAACAGGTAAAAATTACACAGGCCCAGGTCTGGACTGTATGCAGGATGAGGCAAGATCTCCCAACCCAGTTCTTGAGTCTCGATTCCTTATGAGCTTCTGTAAGCTGCCTGGGAACCCATCTGACACACGTTTTCGGTACTGTAAATGGTTCTGAATAATATCGTGAAGAGTTCCAACGCTTACCCCAACCTCCTGAGCTATCATTTCAACAGCAATTCTTCTGTTATTCCAAATAAGTATATCAATCCCCGATTCCAACGACGAACCGAAAACTTCGACTGGACGTCCACTTCGCTGCTCGTCACACACTCTTGTTCGGCCACTTTTAAACTGATCTATCCACGTGTAAACGTACGCACGGTTCATGCAAGTTTGTCCATACTGTGATAACATTGTAGAATGTATTTCACTTGACTTAACACATTCTGCTACAAAAAACCGAAGACAGAACACTGATCTTCTAAAGTGCAGTCTTCTAATGGACTCGCCATGGTAAACTGGATGTTTTGAGGTTACGTTTACATTATATGATCGAACAGCTGATTAAAACTCGTCACAAGGTTGCCAACTTGCACTCCTAGAAGTATGGACCGGTCTCGTATTGGTTTAAGCTGAGACTAATTGTCTCTTTACTTATTGAATGGCCCTCGTACTATAATAATATGTTTCATTGCAATACTTTTTGTCAGTACTTTTTTCCGCTCAATGAACTGAGGTATGATGGGGTTGACTGAATTGTCAGGATAAGTGGTCCATTAGGATTGATAAATTGTGGGCCAAGAACCCTCGAGATTGCATGAATCTCTTGCTTGCCTAGAAGTTAACATCCTTATTGTTGTGTAGTGACCAGACGATGAAAATCTTTGTAGTCGAAAGTTCCTCTCTTGGTAAAGAAAAAAAATCTCAGCGGATTATTTGAAAATAATTTTCTACGTAATTAATAGGTACATGCTAAATTATTTTTGGAAAAATTATGAGACAGAAATAAAAAAAATAAATGATGGCGTTATGTGATCCATCTAAGTCGAATGTCCATTCATACTCATTTAAAGTATTTTTTTTAATTAACACGTAGGCTGCAAAGTTTTTGGTCTGACACATAGATGTCGCTCTTTTCAAACAATCCATATGATTTTTAGGAAGTACTAACCTTAAAACGATACGGGTCAAAATTTCATGACATTTCGACGATTAGTTTACAAGTTACAGTGGTTTTAGTAACGCTACTTTTGATAATTTCAAAACAATGGAAAAAATCGAATTTCGATAGGAAAAAATACCGTTCAAGCAAAGCAATGGCTTGATAAGTGTTATGGGGACTCTGCCCCTAGAAAATCACTCATCATTTACTAGTATGCTGAATTTAAACTTGGTCGTATAGATATAAATGATGCTGAACGCTCTGGACGCCCAAATGAGGTGGTTACACCGGAAAACATTAAAAAATCCACAAAATTGTTTTGGATGACCGTAAAATGAAATTGCATAAGATAGCTGACACCCTAATGATATCAAAAGCATGTGTTGGTCATATTTTACATGAACATTTGTGCATGAGAAAGCTCTGTTCGAAATGGGTACCGCGTTTGCTCACAGTGGACCAAAAACAACAACGTGTTGTTGATTCTGAGCGCTGTTTGGACCTGTTTAAGCGCAATAAAAAGGATTTTTTTTCATGCGATATGTGACAATGGGTGAAACATGGATCCACCACTACACATCCGAATCAAATTGGCATTCAGCTGAGTGGACAGCAGCCGGTGAAAACCACACAACAGTCGGCTGAGAAGGTTTTGGCCTCTATATTTTGGGATGTGCATGGAATAATTTTCATCGACTATGCTGAGAATGCATATACCTTCAATAGCGAATATTATATAAAGGTATTGGTGCCTCTGAAGGCAGAAATCGCAGAGAAACGGTCCCAAATGCTCTTTCATCAAGACAGTACACCGTGTCACAAGTCAATGGTTACGATTGCAAAATTGCACGAATTGAAGTTCGAATTACTTCCTCATTCACTGTATTCTCCAGATTTGGCCCCCGAGCTACTAATATCTATTCGCAGACTTCAAAAAAATGCTCGCGGGAAAGAGATTTGGCTCAAATGAAGAAGTAATCGCTGAAACTGAGGCCTGCTTTGAAGGCAAAGGCAAATCCTTCTACAAGAAAGGTATAGAAATTGTTAGAAAAGCGTTGGACTGATTGTATCGCTCTTAAAGGAGACTTTATTGATGAATAAAGTCGAATTTTGCAAAAAAAATGTGTTTTTTTAGACCAAAAACTATTCAACCTACGTGTTATTTAATCTTTATTTAGTACAACGGGCATTTTAGAATTTTTGAACATGTTAGTAGTAATATATATTCTGGGTTCAATATATTTATTGTGCCCCTGTACAAATCTAAAATAAAACCCAATCTTGGTTTCGAGTCACCTATTACCCATTTTTTTTTTGATAAACGCTTTTTAATAAATGGGTTGTATTTTTAACGGTATGTCCCGTTAACTTGACTATACGGGTTATTTGATGTATTCTTACCGTTGGACAAGATTGATTCTGTCTAAAAAATGTTTCATGTTTTTAATCTTTTACTTGGTTCTATAGTAGAATAATATTAATACTTGGACCATGTAATGGTGATATTGTGTTATATTAAGAAGTATAACACTGTAAAAATGAAGACTAGTTACGTTAATTTCGGTATAATTAATTATTAAGACTTCTCTTCTCTCCACTTTCACTTCGTGCAGTTTACTGTTTATGTTATTGCAGATTATATGATCTTTTCCGTATTTTCTGTTATCGCTCACCCCGTCTCAGTAGGGATTTTACCCTTTTTCCATATCCCAAGGATATCGGCGGGGATTCCGTAATACCCGTCAACGCTGTCCAAGTGTCGAAACATACATTTTTGTATTTCACAGCATCTTTTTAGACAACGCGGTAGTGTTGCCACGGACATTATTGCATTTCTGCAAACTACTACCTATGAACCGTATAGAACATTATGGGATCACTTCGGTGTCCATCTGTCGCACCCGATTTTCTTCGAAACTATTTGACGTAGAACGTTGAAATTTGGCACAAATATAGGAATTGATGACTCGATCAGAGTCGTCTAGTTTTAAAAGTTAAATTTTGACTTAAGAGCTTAGCTTGTAGGGAGAAGTGAAAAAAACACTTTTTTCTTAGGTCTTCGAGTGGGGTGTCATATGAAAGCTTGTGAAAATATGAATTCAAAAATATGTATGATGTAATACTTGTCCCGACTTTTCTGTGTATTATTTTTAAAAAATTGCCGAAAAATCGCTGTCCCCCACTCTACCTCGAAAAGGACTGATCAAAAATTTTCGAAAAAATTCTGGAATATTCTCCATTAAGTGTAAATTGAGCGAAAATGATCACGAGAGCATTACGTTTGATAATTTATCTAAAGGGTGTTTTTTTATAGAGGTATAAAACTTTAAGTTGGCAACACTTTTTTAACTGGCGGCCATTTTGTCAGCTGTCAAGTGATTTATGTTTAGTTTGGTTTGGCATTTCAACATGAATAGATTGACGCCTGAACAACGCTTCCAAATTGTGCAAATTTATTTTGAAAATCATGGTTCTGTTCGAAATACGTATCGCGCACTACGTCCATTTTACGGTCAACATAATCGTCCATCAGAGCAATTAATTCGATTAACTGTGGAACGTTTTCGCACCACGTTTACTCTAAATGATAATACGCATCCACAGAGACGTCGTACAGTGCGTACAGAAGAAGTCATTGCTGCTGTAGAGCGTAGCGTAGAGGAAGACCCGAATCAGTCTATCCGCCATCGTGCACAGGAATTGGATATGTGTCCATCCACTTTATGGAAGATTTTGCGGAAAGATCTTGGTTTGCGTGCTTACAAAATCCAACTCGTGCAACAATTGAAGCCACACGATCACCTAGCAAGGCGTAGATTCGGTGAATGGGCCCAAAACAAGATTGCCGTTGATCCTGATTTTCATAAGCGAATTTTGTTTAGCGATGAAGCTCACTTTTGTTTGAATGGATACGTCAATAAACAAAACTGCCGTATTTGGAGTGATGATAATCCTCAAGTGTATGTTGAGACACCGTTACATCCAAAAAAAACTGACTGTTTGGTGTGCTTTATGGGCTGGTGGAATCATTGGTCCGTACTTCTTTAAAAACGATGCTGGTCAGAACGTTACAGTCAATGATGACCGCTATAGAGCCATGATTACTGACTTTTTCGTTCATCAATTGAACAACCATGATGTGCAGGAGCTGTGGTTTCAACAAGACGACGCAACATGTCACACAGCTCGTGCCACAATTCATTTATTGAAGGAAACGTTTGGTAACCGCATAGTTTCACGTTTCGGACCCGTGAATTGGCCTCCAAGATCGTGCGATTTAACGCCGCTAGACTATTTTCTGTGGGAATATGTGAAGTCGCTAGTCTACGCCGATAAGCACGAAACGATTGACCACTTGGAGGACAACATTCGCCGCGTTATTGCCGATATACAGCCACAAATGTTGGAAAAAGTCATCGAAAATTGGACCTCCAGATTAGACTACGTCCGAGCCAGCCGTGGCGGTCATATGTCAGAAGTCATATTTAAATTATAATGCCAGAAGATTATCTTTCGAATAAAGTAAATTTCATGTCAATTTAAAAAATTCATCTTTGTTTTATTCCATTTCAAAGTTCTATACCTCTATAAAAAACACCCTTTAGTACAGTATATATATGATGTAATACTTACGCACACTTTTCTTTGTATTATTTTAAGAAATGGCTAAAAAGCCCTATCCATCCACCTTATTTCGAAAAATACTAATCAAAACATCTTGAAAAAATTCTGAACTATTCTCCATAAAGTGTGGATTGCGCGAGACTTATCGAGTGCTTTACGTTTATTATTTATCTAGTATAAAAAAAAACTATTTGACTTGACAATATGGTGAAGGTTTTTTTCGTGGAAACGTGTGAATAAAACCGGGACTAAGAGCTACGAAATATCAATACCTATTCAGTGCAATAAGTATTATCACGATGACTGGGGACCAACAAATAGGTACCGAGACAAAAGAATTTTGTTTTATTTGTTTATA
Organism: Pachyrhynchus sulphureomaculatus; assembly: GCA_019049505.1. Classification (NCBI taxonomy): domain Eukaryota; kingdom Metazoa; phylum Arthropoda; class Insecta; order Coleoptera; family Curculionidae; genus Pachyrhynchus; species Pachyrhynchus sulphureomaculatus. The sequence continues at coordinate 160,198,983 of CM032446.1, forward strand.
ATTAAACAAATATTTAGGTAGTAAATATTTGTTTTAAACTTTTGCTATAAAGATGTCTCGCTTGTTATATATTCGTGGTAATTCCGATATTGAAGAGGAATGTTTGACTGAATTTTAAAGAATACTTCAGCAATCACGAAACAGAACACTAATTATGCAAGTCAAACTGGCACCTTGGCAGGTTTTTTAAATCTTAATAGCGTAACTATTTATGTTCAGACCTAATAGGCTTTGTAACTTTCAACTGATCAGTCGTACAAATTTTCGTTAATTTTACAATTAGAGAGCATCATATTAATAAAAAAAATTGGTAATTATTGCTGAAACTAATTTTTGTTAAATTAATATGGGTTCTTATAAAGATTTAAAAACTGGTTCGACTTACGAACTATCGCCTTTAACTTTTTTGTCACTACACAATCGACAGATCTTCCTAAATAAGATGCTAACACTTAAGAAAGTGCTAATTCTCATAAGAACAAAAACATACTTTTGGAAAGGCTTAGTTTCCAATATACGAAGTGTTTGATTGATAAACTGATATTGAGACACTAATATTTATTGTACATTGGGCCATCTTTTATCAAATATCAGTAAAACGGTGAAATACTAGACAATAAAATAACATAAACGCTAGTTTTAGAAAAAATATATGTAACAGGAAAAAGTTCATATGTAAAAAAACCAGTCAAGTGCAAGTTGAACTTGCACAATTAGTGTTCCGTACGTTGATTGTTTTTAAAATAAAAATTTTTGTTAGGGTGGTATAAAATGATCAGTGACTTCACAAAAACACACCGCAAATGAGTTTTCAACAAAGTTTGTTTCAATCTTTACTGAAAACTGGTGACTTTGAAATTTTGTTTTTTTTTTTATATACCAAATAAATTATTAAAGGTAATGCACTCGTGATAATTTTCGTTCAATTTATACCCCGTGGAGAATATTCCAGAATTCTTTCAAAATTTTTTGATCAGTACTTTTCGGGATAAGGTCCCTCCCTACAGCGATTTTTCGCTATTTTTTAAAAGTATTACGAAGAAAAGTGTGCGCAAGTATTACATTATATATATATTTTTTACTCGTGTTTTCACAAGCTTTCATTTTTTAACTTCCGATTTCACCCCTCAAAACGAACCCCTTAAGTCGAAATTTATGTTACGGTGGTATAAAATGATCAGTGACTTCACAAAACACACCCAAATGAGTTTTCAACAAAGTTTGTTTCCAATCTTTACTGAAATCTGATGACCTTGAAATTTTTGTTTTTTTATATACCATATAAATTATTAAAGGTAATGCACTCGTGATAATTTTCGTTCAATCTACACCCCGTGGAGAATATTCCAGAATTTTTTCGAAATTTTTTGATAAGTACTTTTAGAGATAAGGCCCGGGACAGCGATTTTTCGCGAATTTTTAAAAATAATACAAAGAAAAGTGCACGCAAGTATAATATTATATATATATATATATTTTTTACTCGTGTTTTCACAAGCTTTCATTTGACACCACACTCGATGACCTAGTAAAAAAAATTTTTTTTTTCACTTCCGACTTCACCCGCTAAAACTAACCCCTTAAGTCAAAATTTAATTCTCAAAACTACATGGCTCTGATGAGGCCATCAATTCCTATATTATTACCAAATTTCACCTTTCTATGTCAAATAGTTTCGGAGAAAATCGGGGTGTGACAGACAGACAGACAGACACCGAAGTGATCTTATAAGTGTTCCGTACGGAACACTAAAAAAGGATTTAACACCGAGAAAATATCACCCTGTATATTGTTTCAAATGGTAATAAATGTATTATGTAGGTATTTCAGAAAATATTGTACATGTCGAATGTTAATGAATTATTAAAATATGAAATCCAGTCTCGGTAGCGCCGCAGGTTAAGAACCTACCAAGTGACCCAAAAGTCGCTGGTTCGAATCCGGCGCTAGCGGCTGAGAGCGTCTTAGATTTTAAATTTTATAAAAAAATATTTATATACAAACACGTGGCTAATACGCTAAGTTCCTGCGGCCCATAAAATAGGAAACAAAAACACGACAGATAGAAAGGTTAAGCCTTAACAGCCACTAATCCCTGGTATTTTCGGACGTTTCTTTATAGGACTTTTTTTCTTATTTTTATTAATACCATCCTTATGCCTTAACATATTTAGCAAACCCTGTATAAAATAATGACCTAGTGTTAGATTTTGAAATTTATTAATTACTAGAAATAGCTCATTTTGAGACTCGAGGGAAAGCAAATGAGAATAGATCTAATGAGGTCCATGTTTACATAATTTCCATTTAGTGAAATTACGTTTTACATAGTAAAGTGCATAAATATGTGTTAACATCACGTATTAAGATTTTTCTTCCTGCTTTTATTCACATTTAAAATACTTTACTAAGAATTATTTTATGTAATTACTATGCATTATAACCTATTCATTAGCCATAATCTGCTAGAAGCTCTTAAAAGGAGAATTCATTATCAGAATTTGCAATTTCTATTTGTCTTATTAACTATAAATTAGTCGACTTCTATGACCGCTTTTGGAGGACCTGGGTATCAGTTTTACAATATCTGCACCAAGTTACACGAACTAAACGTATACCCTCACTTGCTTATTCTATTATTGACATGTCCAATTGTTTGTACAAAAGTTTAAAACTCTAAATACACAGGCCTTTTTAAACGTACTGTTTGCTCTTTTTAGAGGCAAGTTGGTTCTGACAATTTATATGTTTGTAAAATAAGATCACAAGAAAGAGATGCAGAAAAAAGACCAGCCGAGTGCAAGTCAAACTTGCATAATTAGTGTTCTGTACCGTGTTTGCTGAAGTATTCTATGAAAATCCAGAATTACCAAGGATATATAAAAAGCGAGACACCTTTGTAATAAAAGTTTTTAACAAATATTTAGTACCTAAATACAGTGCGACCTCAATAATCCGGACTAATTAAAACCGCGGTGATCCGAATTAGTAAATAATTCGAATTACCTAAGCAGGACATTATTTATATTAAAAAATGAATCATTTAATACGAAGCAACTAAAAAATAGCACATACATAGAATAATATTTAAAATAGAAGCATATCTTATCAAGTTTTATCTTATTTTGTAAAAAAAAATTGTAATTTTTGTTTGCTTGACCCTTCTCTGGTTCATCATAAAAGCAATTTCTTTTAATCTTTGAAGTACAAGAACATCACTTAGAGGCATATCATTTTCTTCTGCCCATCTCATGCACACATTGAAACTTTTAACTGCCTCATCATTCTTCACAGTGTTCTTAACAGTCTGGTTTGTATTAGTATTTAACTCTGAACCTTCATTATCACTCTCGTGCTGTTCATCTGTATCATCTGTGTCTTTCAGTGGTAACGAATCTTCATTTTCAAGCCAATTACATATTTCCACGTTCGTGAGATTATGCTCAGTGAGAACATTCAGCATATCTGAAACATCTCTTAAATATTTACGAATTAACCAAAAAAATACTAAAAGAAAAATTTCAGGCTTTACCTTTCATTTCTTCATTCGTGGAAAGCAAATTGTGTCGCAATTCACTCAGAGGAATCACATCTTCAGCATCATATTCAGTGTCTGGGTTGGTATCTGCCACATAAGCCATAATTTTGTGCTTTCACTTTTTCAAGACTTCAGGGGAGACTTTTTCCCATGAATTGCATCTATACAGCATCTTTTAGGTTAATGCTTTTTAATAACCTAACAAGGTTCTCTTCATTATTTGATAAAATATGGGCTAAAAGACTTTTGCGATAAAATAATTTTGTCTGTGTGATTGCATTCTGGTCCATAGGCGGCAAAAGTGCAGTACAATTTGGTGGAAGAAATAATGTTATAAACTGTCCATCCTCACTAGTCAGCTCTTCTATAGTTCCATGACTCAAAGCGTTATCAACGATTAGCTGGGCTCTTTCAGGCAAGTTGAGACTTCTTAAATGACTTTTGACTTGACGAATAAAAAAATGATGAAACCAGTCTAAGAAAATTGCTGTAGTAATCCATGCATTGGCAGATGATTTATATTCAACAGGTATGTTCATATTTTTAAAAGCCCTCTGATTTTTTGCCGTTTCTATCACTAACAACTTTAATTTTTGTGATCCATCAGCATTGCAACATGCTAAAAAGATAACGCGTTCTTTGTTTATTTTTCGACCTAGTGCAGACTTTTCCTGAGAACGAACCAGCGTTTTTTCAGGCAACATTTTCCAATACAGAGCTGATTCATCTGCATCGTATATTTGAGTAGGTCCAAGGTTTAATTCTTTTATCTTATCTGCGAATAAAGTTAGGAAAGGATCGACGGCACTTTCATCATTGGATAGTTTTTCGCCACAAACTTTTAAAGCACGCAGACCAGGTCTTTTTCTGAAGTTAGAAATCCAGCCTCTGCTAGCTCTAAAATTATCATTCCCGTAGGTTTCAGTGTAAAACTGTTTTACTTTGCCTGATAAAATTTCATAGGAAATTGGGACGTGCCTTGATCGTTGCGTACAAAACCACGTATACAAACGAGTTTCCATTTCTGGATATTCGGCCTTTCGTAAGGTTTTTCTGACGCCAGGACCGGAATCACATTTGGAAATAAATCTAAAAGATGTTACACGTCCATAGTGAGTGTCCAAAATTATCTTTAAAATAAATTATATATACATACCTTTTGATTTTCCCTTGCTTTTTTTTATATTCGAAATTGTGGATGTTCCTACTCCGTATTCATTTGCCAACACTTTTCCGCTTTCACCAAGAACTAGTCTTTCTAATATATCGGACTTTTGTTTTATTGTTAGTGTAATATGTTTTCTTTTAGAAGGCATTTTAATATACGTAAAAAAAAGTTTACATACTTACAAGAGCCACATAAAGTAAAATAGAACGTAGGTATGTTGTACTTGTGACAATAAACAAACAACTACAAAGACCTTAACCTGTAGACGGGATACGCGATGCGTTGTAGGCAAATCAAAGGCACCTACAGTTTGTGTGAATCCCAGATGTATTAGACTGGAAGTTAGGGGAATCCCCTCAAGTTTTTCCATGTAGTTTAAATTAAGTAGATGTCTAAAAACGCAGGTCCGGATTACCTAGTACTATCAAATCCGGATTATAAAGTACAAAATGCAATAGAAATGTTTGTCCGGATTATTAAAGAATCCGGTTTAATGGAGATCCGGAATATCGAGGTGGCACTGTATTTGTTTGATTATAAACAAACAAAACAAAATTATTTTGTTTGGGTACCTATTCGTTGGTCACCATAGTCATCATGGAAATTCATTTTATCTGTGATTGGCCAAAAAAAGTATATGAATATATTACTGTTTGCACCGAGTACGTCTTGACATTTGGTAGCTCTTAGTCCCATTTAAATTCACAACTTTCCACGAAAAATTTCTTTCATTTGCCAACCCACAAACCCCTTAAGTCAAAATTTAACTTTTAAAACCGCACGGGTCTAATTGGGCCATCAGTTCCTATAATTGTGCCAAATTTCAATTTTTTATGTCAAATAGTTTCGGAGGAAATTAGTTATGACGGACAGACGAACAGGCGGACACCGAAGTGATCCCATAAGTGTTCCGTATGGAACACTAAAAATACAGTTGAAGTATTTAAGAAAGTTATCAAATTTTGTAAGAAATATTTTTTCTCTTTAAATGTCAGAAGAGTGGTGTTCACACCTGAAATCTGTTTATGAAATTAATAACCTAGAAATTTCAGCGTACATTCTCTTAATCTTGTTGGATATATGGATCGACCCTTAGTCGCTTCTGCACCTCAAAGGAAAAGTGATTTTTTAAGTTTTTGTATTTTTTTGCCGGGATTCAAAATTTTAACATTAGATCTTAGTCATGATCGTTAAAACAAAAAAGTGCACATTTCTCCGTTAATATAAGGATTTG
>CM032446.1:160205022-160263833 GCA_019049505.1 Pachyrhynchus sulphureomaculatus
TGATCAAGAACCTGTGTATGCCAAGGCTAGCTCTAAAGTCTAATAGAAAATGGGAGAAATTACACATCAGGTAGTTAGAAATATAATATACATACATATAACATTAATTTCGAAAAAATTTCAATTGTCAAAAAACTTACTTGTTTCTCCGAAATCTATCGCAATACCACTTGCTATCATCTAATAAGCGATTACGATAGTTTAATAATTCTATATAATTACACTTCGTTTGGTTGTGACAGGTTGTAACTTTTGACAAAGCCAACTAACAGCTGACACAAGTCGCGCAATATCATCAAAAAAGTTAGTCGATGTAAAAGCTCACAGCGCTAATTGCGTGTTTTCTTGTGTATAGCTAAGCGTTTGGCAACCCAACATTTAGCAAAGTCAAAATGTTTTATCATAAAACTAATTAATCAAATTTAACACTAAATTGCTAGTTTTGAATATAACTTCAACTTTTAAAAGCTTTAAAAACAAACAGAGTAACAGCGTGAAAAGATATATAGCATCTATAAATATATTTAAAAAAAACCTCCACTATATTGTCAAGGAACATAGTTTTCATAGTTTTTTTTATACCAAATAAATTATCAAACCTAACGGTCTCGTGATAATTTTCGCTCAATCTAACCTTTATGGAGAATATGACAGAATTTAAACAAAATTTTTTGATGAATTCTTTTGAGATAAGGGGGGACAGTGATTTTTTGGTCATTTTTTAAAAATAATGCAAAGAAAAGTGTGCGCAAATACTACATCATATGTATTTTTGGACTAGTTTTCACAAACTTTTATTTGACACCCGTTTCGATGATCTCGTAATTTTTTTTTTTTCATTTCCGATTTCACCCCCCAAAACTAACCCCTTAAGTCAAAACTACACGACTCTGATTCGGCCATCAATTTCTATATTTGTGCCAAATTTCAACTTTCTATGTCGAATAGTGTCAGAGGAAATCGGGTGGGTGACAGACAAACAGACGGATATGGAAGTGATCCCATAAGTGCTCGCTACGGAACACTAAAAAGGTGTATTTTTCTCTTTGCCCACAATACGCGATCAGTAAAATCGCTTTATACCGGTCGTATTTGGTCGCACTAATCTTGTTTCATGATTGTAGTTGCAAGCAGACAATTGATTTCTTCTCCATAAAATATCAATATTTTCCCATAAATAATTATATTCTTTTTGTTTCCTAATAGTTTGCTCCATTGAGCTATGTAATTACTTAATTATTAAATTAAATACAGGGATACTATGTATAGGCAATTACAAGTTTTGAATGTATCATTACGGATTAAGAGGGTTCCAAACAGCAGTATTCGTCGCTTTGCTGCACCTGTTTAGAGGTTTAGTTGTCATAGCAGTAGTTGCTACAGTATCACTTTCTATGGCTAAGATATCGTGTTATTATTTTATGCTGAATGTGAAGGAAGGCCAGTATACAAATAATATAGAACGACATTAACAGAAATAGTAAATGAACCTGTCTAAAGACATTAAAAATTAGGTTATTGTTAGTAGTAAGATTCCGTTAAATTACCGATAAAAATGGAGCGAAAATTACCGGTAAAATTATCCAGAGCTTAAGATTTAGAAATAAAATGTAGTGATTTCACATTTGATGAGTATACTTTCACTTAGCTTAGTTCTTGAATTGCATTTTTTTATATTTTTCAACGTGATACTTATTAACATGTATAATTTGTCCTAAGGAGGTTCCCACTTTCGTCGCTAATTCATATCGAAGAAATGACCACTAAACTTTCAAATCGTTGTCAGTGAAGACATGTGAGCTCTTTTAGGTAAATTTGCTTGCCAAGAGAGAGAAAAAATTACCGTTTTTCCCAATTTTTGGTAATTTACAGGTGAAATTTGAATCCCATCGGTAGTTTTAAAACCTTAGTAATTAACAGATATTGTAGTTAAAAATGACTAAAATTAGATTTAGTTTGTAACGTTCAAGTAAGAGTTTATTAATTGATGTTATATGTATGAGTCATAAAGGAGTCTCGCGGACCTTGCATAAAATTTTAATTTGAGGGTATTTATAAATAAATTATTTGTCAAGGAAACTCGTTGCAGTTTTTATGGGTGTATGTAATCATATAAATATAAGAAATAAACATACGTCTAAAAGATATGCTAACAACAGAAAAATCAAGTTACTTAATCACGTACGGAGCGCTGAAGTAATAACAAAACACCCAATACCAGTCAATAAGTTTTGAAAGCGGAAATGAAACAAGATGAATTAATAAGTCGAAATATATTTATTCTTCAGTATGATCTTCCTTAAGCTCAATACCTTTTTTTCCAACGATTTTCCAATTCATTTACCCCATCTCTGAAGTGGTCTTCCGGAAGACCTTCAAAATACCCATCTACGAATGCTATCACCACGTCATTTGTTGAAAAATGCTTCCCACGTAGAAAATCTTTTGAGGTTTGGGAACAGATCAAAGTTAGACGGAACCAGACCAGGCGAATAGGGTAGATGTTCCAACAGTGACTTTAATCCGACCAGTTTTGCTGCTGCCAAAGCACCTCTGTGACCAGGTGCATTGTCATGATGAAAGATTTTTTCTGCAAATCGGGCCTTTTCTCACGAATTTTTTCATCCAGCTGGTCCAAAAGGTTACGATAATACTCTCCTGTGATTGTTTTATCGGTTTGAAAGTAATCAATTAACAAAATTCCTTTTGCATCCCAGAAAACTGATGCCAAAATTTTTTTGGGCGACTTTGACCACTTTGACTGCTTTGGAGCTAAACAACCGGACTCAGTCCACTGTGCGGTTTGTTGTCGAAGTTCAGGATCATACTAGTAAACCAAAGTCTTATCCATAGTTACAAATCGATGCACAAAATCAGTTTTATTCTTTGTGAAACGAGCCAAATGTTGTTTAGAAAGTTTCTCTCGAGTGCGTTTTTGTTCCGATGTTAGCAAATGCGGCGCCCATCTTGTGAATAGCTTTCTCATACCCAAAATATTAGTTAAGATCTCATGTACTGATCCATGTAAAATGCCTATAGCCTCAGCTAAATCATCCACGGTTAGTGGACGATCTTTCATTATCATATCTTGTACTTGCACGCAGTTTTTTCAGTTGTTACAATTTTGGGCGTTCTGAACGTTACTCATCATTGATCCTTGTACGACCACGTTTAAACTCTAGAGTCCATCCATGAAGAGTTGCAAATGAAGAAGCAGACTCCTTTAACACTTTCACTAACTTTGCATGGATTTCAGTTGCCGATAAACCTTCCAAAACAAAAAATGTTATCACAGCACAATTTTCGATTTTTTCCATTTTTAAAAAATTCTCAAACACGTCTACTTTAACCAGCTGATAAACAATGAATGACTTGACAGATCGATTTGAAATTTAGGGTGTGTTCATATGACAGCTTCAAAATAGTGTTCAATATTTGGTTTAAGTCATGCTCCATAGGAGTCGCTTTCAAAACTTATTAACTGACCTGATATGCTCTTATGTAAAATTCCTATAAATAAATTTGCCGTCCGCTCCCCAGACAAATATCATGAATTGCGAATACGGTCTTAGCTACGTTAAAAATGGCTTTCGAACCGGCTTCAAAATGCAAATACTCGTACTCGACTGGTTCATGAACTTGATTTAAGAGTAAAAGATATTGGTATAGTGTGTGTGGATCATTAATCATTCGTGAGTTTACTGTAATATTTCTTATTTAAAATACGAAGATAATGAATTCATTGTCCGTTTTAATACGAGATAATAAACGTTAAAAGATGGCATGCGTTCGTTAACATCAGTCCTGCGTACTGTTATTGGTTATGTATGCCTTAAATCGTAATTAAATTTTAAATAACTTCCTTATTTCAACTTAAATTATGATTTCTATATGACCCCATTTACTACTTCACAATGAAAGCATCTTTTATGACTATGACATCATATTTGATGGAAAATATGTTGCCAACTTTGAATACCTCATTTTGACAGGAAACTTAGTAAGAAAGATCAAAGGTTCTGTATATCTGTGTCAAAAAGGCGGAGGTTAGATACGTACAGGCAGGTCAAATCTGAGATGGTAGGGGCGAGTATATATCTATGGCATCAATTTTCTCTTTGTCAGTGATTATATGAGTATGTTAAAAAATGGCAGGTAGTCGGTTAAAAACAGCTGGCAAAGATTAACATGATCGTAACGAAATCCTTGGAGGTCATTCGTCTGGATTTGTAACATTAATAGGTCAGCCAATAAGTTTTGTAAGCGGAAATGAACCAAGTTGAATTAATGAGTCGAAATACATTTATTTTTCAGTATAATCACCCTTAAGCTCAATACATTTTTTCCAGCGATTTTCCAATTCATTTACCCCATCTCTGAAGTGGTTTACCGGAAGACCTTCAAAATACCCATCAACTTGAAATTTAGGGTGTTTTCATATGACAGATGAAGCTTCAAAGTGATTCTCCGTAGGTGTCGCTTTCAAAACTTATTGACTAACCTCATAGTAATGATAACTGTTCTGTACATTTCTATACTTTGATGGAGTTATTCTGAAGATGTTATAAATTATCTTATAAAATATCTTCTCCATGATTAAGGTGCCTTGCAAGACATCTCGGGAAGACGAGACTTGAGGGTGGCTGTAGCAGAAAATGTGGGGATAATAATGATTGTTTAGAAATTTGTGCATTTGGAGTACTATTCTAATGATACAACTAATTAGAAACATCTGGAAGGCTAGTGTCGGACTGCAATACTAGTAATGGCAGTGATGATTGTTTTACTAACGTATGTTGTTTAAAGCTATAAAAATTATGGAGGGTAAATTATAAAATAAACGCAATTTATAACTGGGCAGTCTTAGGAATTATCAATTTAGATATTTTTACTCGAGAAAGTTCATTTTTTAAGACCTTTAAGTTTCTAGTTTATCATCTTCTAATTTTTTTAAATTTAAATATTTAAAATATATAACCTAACAGATTTAAAACTGTAGATCTACCCAGAACTAATAATAAAATCAAAACACGATATTTCTACAATTTTATTTTAAGTTTAACTTAACTAATGTGGATAATTGTTATTGAAATACCAATTAGTATCTTTTTTCTATATAATCCTTGCATTTTTCCTTCCTATGGAAGTAGTTTTCTTGCCTATTTTAAATTGTAAATAAGTAGAAATAGCAATTCTATTTTGCATAGAAATTTATGTTATTTATAAAAATTCTATTGACTGATTTTAATCGCAATTACAAGGTACCCAAAAACCATGTGACAAGGCACATGACGGACACTGCAGTTGTTTTTTTTTTGTAAAACATAGGACAGGCAGTAATTAATATTGATTCAATGCCTTTGCTATTTACCTATACCTATAGATTTGATTTAAATGGAACATGATCATCTTTATATAGAAAGTTAAGGAAAAATAATAATTAATGAAAGAATAAATGTGATCAAATTTAAGAACAAGTTTGGCCGTTTCGAGCGCATTTTTTAAAAGTGAAGCAACAAAAGAATGAAACAAAATAATTAAATTTCAATACAGTTTAAAAGTTAAAAAATAAGTGAGTAGGAAGAAGTTATTTTTGATGAAAAAGGTATTAATTATCAATTTAGGTATTGAATATTTATAGCCCATTACCAAACCTAGAGACTATTTTCTTATACATATATATATATATATATATATATATATATATATATATATATATATATATATATATATTACACACACATACATACATACACACAGTAGAACCCCGGTTATCCGAGGTAACATGGGGGTACCCTCCTCGGAAAACTGAAAACTCGGATAATCCGGATTTGTTTTTTATTCATTCAAAAAAATAAACACCAATACTTTAAACCTATTCATTAACGTTTTCAACGTATAAATAGGTACATACATTATAAAACAGTGAAATAGGTATCTATGCGCTTCTGTTTCATATTGCAACTTCTTTTTCTCGCTGCAATGGGGTTGCCTATGGTTGTTGTTCGATATACCTCAAAGCTTTTTCCAAAGAAGCAAAACCTTCTTGATGAGAGATCTTAGTGGGAGACTGTTCATCCACCGCCGCTTCGTCATCGTCATCGTCATCTGATTTTTCGGTTTCCTGAAAGGCATTCGTTATTTCTTCAATACTCATTTCTTCTTCTAAATCATCTGCTGTAATCCATTCAACATCGTCTCTTGTCACATTTTCGCAACCTTTTAATTTTTGCATTAATTCAAATAAACTTTTTTCTTTTTCTTCTATCTCGCTGTCAAAATTTGAATAGGACATTTCTCCATGACTTCTCAATTTCAAAGCTAATTCATTTAATGGAGTATCATCTTCACTGTCATTATAGTCCTCAAAATCAATAACTTTTGACCAAGATTTTTGAATAGTGGTAGTACGCACAGAATCCCAAGCTTGACTTACCCAGTAAATAACATTTTTCAGTGTAACCTTTCTCATCATGATAATATCCTCCTTTTCTGTGTATTCTAATAGATGTTCAAGCTATAACCGCCTATAATTTTTTTTTAATGTTTTCGAGGATGCCTTGATCCATTATGCTGGTTACATTTGGAGGAAAAAATTTTACAACAATTTCGCCCACATAAAGTCCTTCTCCAGGGTGAGAGGGGGCATTATCCATTAACAAAATTGCTTTAATAGGAAGAATAGATTTCTGTTCAAAAATTTAGTCACAGATGACACGAACTCTTTCTTCAAACCAGTTAGTAAATAAGGTCACATCCATCCATGCGCTCTTCTGACTTTTATAATAGACTGGTAGGGCTTTGGGTGAGATGTCTTTTAAAGCTCTTGGACGTGCAGACTTGCCAATCACCATTAGTGGGATTTTGTGCTTGCCAGATGCATTGGAACATACCATTAGACTTTCCTTACTTCGTTTGTGCCAGGAGCTGATTTTTCCTGTCGAGATGCCAATGTTTTGATGGAAGCATTTTATAATTGAGACCAGTTTCGTCACAGTTGTAGATTTGATCACGTGTATCCACAATCTTCGATTTGCTTTTTAAAGTTCTGCTTAAACTTCTCAATTGATGACACATCAGCAGAAAGTTTTTCACCACATACAGTCAGTTTTCGTACACCGTACCGTTTTTTCCAGCGGTCAAGCCATCCAGAACTGGCGGTAAACTGATCTATCTCTGGGAATTGCCCACTAATCATTATTGCATTCTGTTGTAAAATTGGACCTGACAGAGGCACACCTTTTGATCTCTGTTTGTTAAACCACATGAATAAAGCTTCGTTAACCTTTTCATAGTCGCCGGTTTTCATTGATTTTCTTCCTGAGGAAGAGGAGGCTTAATTTATACACCACTCTTCTATTTTTGTGCGGTTTCTTTTCCAATCTCCAACTGTTACCTCACCTACTCCATAATCTCGTGCAACAACTTTGATTGTCTCTCCTGCTTCAATTCTTCTGATGGCTTTTAATTTTTCTTCAATAGGAACGACGATTCTTTTACGCTTGTTTTGCTCCATTATAATACGACAAACAAAAATTCAAACAAAGCAGTTCGTATTAATTACACTTAACTACCAGAACTCCAACCAAATAAATTATGTGAGTATACTCGTACTTCTCCGTAGTAAACGCTATAACGCACTGCATTCACGCAAATTTACATGCTGAAAGAGTCCAAAAACATAAATAGGGGAACCCCTCACACGGGCCAGGGAGATTCCCCGAAGGCCCCGACGATTTTAAATGGAAATATGTACTTATTATTTTAGAAGCTCGGTTAATACGCAGCATAGACGCGCATACCTCGGATAATCAGGTTCTTAAATTGGCTCGGTTAATCCGAAGCTCGGATAATCGCGACTCGGTTAATCGGGGTTCTACTGTATATATATATATATATATATATATATATATATATATATATATATATATATATATATATATATATATATATATATATATATATAGTTTGGAAGCACTATGAAATTTTTAATTAAAGCTAAATATACTAATTAAAATAGAGGTCTTTATTATCTTTAAATAAATGTCTACTTTTACATTAGGGTATTTGTTACAAGATTAGACATAAATATATGCATCAAAAAGTATTTACGTCAAATATTACTCTCGTGAAAGTGACCAGCTTTATTTTTAATCACTACCTGCCAAGTATATATGTAACCCAGATGGCATAGCATGTCCTTGCAACATTCTCAAGTATCTGTCTTCATTTAATTTTATACCTGTTTTCACCAAATTGTCTGGCTTACCACTACCGAAACTTCTCCAAACCATAACACCGCCACCTCTGTGGTTAATAATTAGTTCGTTAGTTAAATATCTAGTTTTTGTATATTTGAGCCTATTGCAATCTGATGGTTAGTTTCGATTTTCTGGCTGCTACATCTTCTCTTAGGCCTGGAAACAGCAAGCGCCTCTTAACAATGGTAGTCAAAAGTGATTCAACACGAGTTTCAGAGCAGCGATAATTTGGGGAGCAATAGAGCGTCGATTTCGTTCTAGACATCACTGCGATGAACCGGTCTTCTCGATCCGTTGGGGCCTTAGACCGACCAAACTTTTTTCTGTCATTATCTATTCCCATTACTACTGCCCTGTGAAAGGTGTAGTGAACGCCTTTATTTAAAATACCCAGTTAAAAATTTCGAGAAACATTTATGAAAACTTATCGTAATTGCATCAGGTAACAGGGAAATTAATAAAGATTTGTTGAAGGTACATATTTTGTTTTTAAATTTTTACGATAGATTTATTTGTTAATTAAAAATAGTCACTGATTCTAAACTTTTGGACGGTAGTGTATATATTTCTTATTCTTGGTTGGTACTGCCTAATATTGAAAATGTTACTAAAATGTATTTTTCCTACGTCATAGTTAAAAATTATATTACGTACTCGGTTTGTTTATCTTGGAATAAGCTGTGAGATCTGTCCTTGCTCGAATATATGTATATATATATATATATATATATATATATATATATATATATATATATATATATATATATATATATATATATATATATATATATATATATATATGTATATATGTATGTATATATATATATATATATATATATATATATATATATATATATATATATATATATGTATGTATATATATATATATATATATGTATATATATATATATATATATATATATATATATGTATATATGTATGTATATATATATATATATATATATATATATATATATATATATATATATATACATATATATATATATATATATATATATATATATATATATATATATATATATACATATATATATATATATATATATATATATATATATATATATATATATACATATATATATATATATATATATATATATATATATATATATATATATATATATTTATTTGACATAAATAAAACAGCATTAATTTAGAAAAGCATAAGTTTATTAAGTTTTAAAGAAAAGTGAAATTAATGTTAGTAAAAGTCAATATTTAGTTGAGCCACCTTTAGCCGCTATCAAAGCTTTAATTCTGCGCGGCATTCTATCAATGCAAGATTGTACTGTCTCCTGCATTTGAGGATGATGATTCCACACATGAATAATCTTTTCTAGGAGCTGGGTTTTGTTGGTAATCACATCTTTAGCCACTTCTCTTTTTATCAGCTCTCACACATTTTCAATGGGGTTCATATCAGGGCTATTACCCGGCCAATCCAACAGAGGGATATTTTTTTCTGCCAAAAAAGCTTTATCAGACTGAGCAGTGTGGCAGGGAGCTCCATCTTGCATGAAAGTGAATGGTTCCCCATTTGGAAACCATTCTCTGAGCTGCTGAATCAACCGATTTTGTAACACTTCTTTGTACTGATCTTGCCTCATTATTCCTTTGACGACGTACAGACGTCCAGTGCCCTTGCCGCTGATGACTGACCAAATCATCACTTTGGTGGGATGTTTAACCGTCGGGGCGACACAATCAGGATGAAACTTTTCTCCATGACGACGACGCACATACTGAGCTTTATTCTGCAAAATTTCGAATGTGCTTTCGTCACTGAAGCAGACCTGTCAAAAATAGGAAAAATATATAAACTTCCATGTTTATTTGCTTTATTTAACTGAAAATGATAATAATGTATCAATTATTGATTAAAATGCTGTATCTTACCGATCTCCAGAAGTCCACATCTTTGTCTTGTCATTGTTTGGCCCACTTCAGGCGCTTTGCTTTCATTGCAGCTGTTAACTTGGGCTTCCTGGCGGGGCGACAGGCCTTAAAATCTAATTCTTTCAATTTTCTTCGAACAGTGCGCTCAGAAGCATTTACGCTAGCATCCTGGAGTTGTGATTTTATTATCTTTGTGGCAGCAAATCTGTTTTCTACACAAATTTTCTTCAAACATCTCTCTGACCGTGGAGTGAAAATTGGTTTTCTACCGCATCTTTTCTTTCTTTTCGGGCTTAATTCCTTCCCTGACTCAATTTTCTTTTTTATGCGTCGTACACTAGCTTCAGAAACCTCCAATCTTCGTGATATTTCTCGGTTTGTAAATGTTTTCGCAATCACAAGGGCCTTCACTTCAGCTTTTTTACGTGGTGAAAGATCGCCTTTTCTACCCATAATGAAAATAGTCCAATTACTTTTTTAAAACACTGCATATAAAATAAACTAATAACTGAGTAGTATAAAAACTGTTAAACAAACAATCACAGTCCATAAAGCCACAGAAACACGTCCGTACCTGACTCGATTCCGATCGCGACTGATACAGGTTTGTACTTGTTTACGTTCATGTATCACTTTGTCAACACAGTGTTGCCATATGTTAAAAATAAATACAAATATGTAGTCTACAACAATTCTTTTAAATAAAAATCAATAATATTGTAGTTTAAATATACCATTATTTCATAAAAACTCTTAAGAAACATAAAATTACTAAAAAAAATACAGTGCGTCTAATAATTTGGCCAGGGACTGTATATATATTTATATATATATTATATATATATATATATATATATATATATATATATATATATATATATATATATATATATATGTATATATGTATATATGTATATATGTATATATATATATATATATATATATATATATATATATATATATATATATATATATATATATATATATATATATATATATATAAAAATTATAAAAAGTGAAGACTATTTAAGATGTTTCCTGTTTCAACAATCGTACTTTTTATTTTTACTTTCCTTGCTATTACTAGATCATGAAAAACATACTTTTAAATTTTCGTCGGTCTATTTGTCTCTCTGTCTGTTGGCACAATAACTGTGAAAGGAGATGAGATATCAATTTCAAATGTGGTGATACTTAGCGGAACAGGTGAAAGGTGTGGGTGTAGATATGGTTAAAATAGTATAACGGGAATTTTTTACTTCCCTTGTTGAAGGGAGGGAATGTATTTGTAAAGAAAATCACCCTCAGAGATTTTTGCATTTATTCATGTTTTAGGATTCCTAGTTTATGAAAAACATAGTCTCTTATTTCCGCCAGTATGTCGCTGGGTTGACACACTGTCACTGAACGGTTTTGTAGTCGATAAATTTTGGATAATTTTAATAGTGTTATGAGAAATTCCTCTGATTTTGAGTTGAAGTAATGAACAACTTTTAAGGGTAATTACTTATAGTTAAACACATAAGGAGTTAACGGGCGGGGAGGACGTTAAGGGAGTTGTTTGTAATTATCTTGTTATATGTCCTTTTTAGGGTTCTTGGAGTCGATGAATCGAAGAATTATATTATTTTGGTGGAAGGGTTGGGGGTTGTTAAAGCTTTTTAGTGTAGATTCTAGACAAATTGTAAGCATTGTTGTTATTGATACTAAAATAAGGGTTAAAGTAGTAGAAAAAGTAGTTAACAGGGGGACTTCGTATTTATAATAATAAATAACATAAAATAGAAAAAGATATAAGGGGTTAAAAGGATGTGGCACGGGTACTTTTATATGTCGTGTTATACGTCCTTTTCAGGGTTCTTCGAGCATCATGAAAAATTATTATTATTTTATTATTTCTAATTCTAAGAGGAAATGGGGCGTGGGAGTTATTTAATATTGTATAGTTGCAATCAGTGACAGAGAGGCGTCTAGGCCGCGCAAGATTTGGCACTACAAATGTGCTAAATGGGAAAATCTTATGGAATATTTTCGAACTTTCCCTTGGATAGACATTTGTTTTCGATCCGACAACCCACTGACTGCGCCAGAGAGGTCTCCGATGTTATTTTGGCTGGTATGGAAGCTTACATCCCTTTTTCGAAGAAACGCCCCTCCAACGGCAAGTCTTGGCTTGACCGAAAATGCAAAGAAGCTGTTGCTTCTAAACATCTTGCCTACCGACAATGGCGTGAAAATCCTAACACCATAAATCGTAACACCTGTGTTCGTGCCCGGAACAGATGCAAAGGAATTATCGACGAAACCAAAGAGACACAATCAATGAATTAGAAAAAACAAACTTCTCGCTTGTTCCAGGTCCTTTTGGACAGTCGCTAAGGCAGTTAGTCAAAATTTCACCAAATCCACCATACCACCACTCACACGGCCAGATAATTCTATTACAACGACACCTGCTGAGAAAGCGAACTTGTTGGCTGAACTCTTTGCTTCACATTCTACTGTCGATTTCTAAGAAAAAACACCACCTATTATTCCCATATTGCAATCAAGGATGCCCGATGTTGTCTTCAGACAGCGTATCATGAAGCGTATTTTAATGAAGCTAGACACAAAAAAAGCTTCTGGCGCTGACGGAATACCTGCCATAGTTCTCAAAAACTGTGCGAGGGAACTAACACCAGTTTTCTGTAGACTTCTGTAAATGTGCCACAGTTCAGCCGATACCTAAAAAAGGCAAGAATACCTTGCCAAATAACTACCGACCAGTCGAATTGCTTTCAATAATATCGAAAGTCATGGAAAAGGTTATCAATCAGCATCTTCTAACTTGAAGGATTCAACATTATTAGCGATCAACAATATTGCTTCCGTAAACATAGATCAACAGGAGATCTTCTGACTTATGTAACACATGTTTGGAACAACGCAATTGAACACTTTGGAGAATCTCGAACGGTTGCCCTTGACATATCCAAGGCATTCGATCGTGTTTGGCACGATGGACTGTTGGCTAAGCTACGCTCTTATGGTAGGTATGAAAAGTTCTGTTTATGGCTCTCATGTTTCCTCAGAGAGCGTTCTTTACGAGTGGCGGTTAACGGATTTCTTTCTAACACCTTCACTATCAACGCCGGTGTCTCCCAAGGCTCCATACTGTCTCCTACTCTCTTTCACATTTACTTTAACGATGTGCTGGAAAAGACCGGGAATCTAATCTACAGTTTTGCAGATGACAGTACGCTTATCGCTTCATTCACTTTGAATGCTCGGACATCGGCTACTCAGGCGAATATCCGTAGACCTCAGGAAGTCGTTCAACTTAACAAAGACCTGGAAGAAATTCTATCTTAGGGTGACAGTAACCAAGTGGAATTTAACGCTACAAAAAACCAGGCGGTGGTTAACGTTGCTGAACCCGACATAGTCATGTCGGGGTACTCCATTCCCCTAGCATCGCCACTCAATTTGTTGGGCGTTGATTTGGGAGCAAATATGTCCTGGCATGAACATGTTGAAGGCATAGCAAGGAGAGCTTCTCAAAAGTTGGGAATATTATTTCGAACCAAAAAGCTTTACACTTCACAACTGTTAATTCTTTACAAAGCTCAAATTCAACCAACTATGGAATACTGTTCCCATGTATGGGGCTCCGCTCCCAAACACACACTGCATTTGTTGGATTCTGTTCAGAGAAGAGCTGTTCGTTTGATTGAAGACCCGGAACTGACCGGCGGTCTTGATTCGCTGGAACATTGAAGAACGGTTGGCGACTTGAGTCTGTTCTATAAGTATTTTCATGGAAAGTGTTCGAAGGATATAGCCCGCTTAATTCCTCCCAGAGCGGTGCTTGTTGGAAATACACGTCGCGCTAATGCTCCACATCCGTATGAGGTTCAGCTTGTTACTCCGCGTACAACGCTTTTCAAGCAGTTTTTTTATATGGAGAACATCATCCCTTGGGAATAATTTGCCCAGCGCTGTGTTTCCCATCGAGTACAATTTACAGCGATTCAAAAAGAATGTGAATCGCTTTTTCCGCACACATGCCGCTCCTGGAGCGCTTTAGTGACTTCCCTGTAGCACGCGTGCTAGACCCATTAAAAAAAACAGAATTTCAGAATAATTATTTATATAAAATGTATATGGGATTAAAGGGGGAATTGGAGGAATTTATTTCATACTATTGTGTAAAACACAGTTTAGTAGTATTTAGGAATTGAATAACAATATATGAATCCGAAATTATCGATATATCACCAGTTATCGATGTATAGATAATTATCAGTATTCGATATTTATCGATTTAATTCATCACTTATCTCCACCCATCAGTTTTAGGTGATAAACGTTTTTTTAGAAGGAGACCTTTGTTTTTAAAGTCTCCTCTCGTCCAGGTCATTAATTTTTAAATAATAACTCGATAGTTATCGACATATCGATAATTATTCATATATCGATCAACTATCGATATATCGATAAGTTAGCTATTGATTATCGATAGGTAAAATCCATTCTCAGTTGTAACGCTTAGATTAAGTTATTTTAAGTGTGAGAATGGAAAATTTATCATTTAAAACGTAGGCGGAAAAGTTCATTCATATGATTTTTAGAAAGTACCAACCTTCAAACAATACGTGTCAAAATTTCATCACGTTTCGACGACTAGTTTACAAGTTACAGTGGTTTTAGGGACGCTACTTTTGATATTTTCAAAACAATGGAAAAAATCGAATTTTGTGTGTTGATTAAACACTGTTTTTTGATGGGAAAAAATATCGTTCAAGCAAAACAATGTATGATCAGTGTTACGGCCCCTGGAAAATCACTCAGCATTTACTGGTATGCTGAATTTACAGCGGTGGTCGTACAGATACAAATGATGCTGAATGCTCTGGACGCCCAAATGAGATTACACCGGAAAACATCAAAAAAATCCACAAAAATATTTTGGATGACCGTAAAGTGAAACTGCGTGAGATAGCTGACACCTTAAAGATATCAAAAGAACGTGTTACTCATATTTTGCGTGAACATTTGGGCATGACAAAGCTCCGCTCGAAATGGATACCGCGTTTGCTCACAGTGGACCAAAAACAACAACGTGTTGATAATTCTGAGCGCTGTTTGGACCTGTTTAAATGCAATAAAAAGGATTTTTTCATGCGATATCTGATAATGGATGAAAAGTGGATCCACCACTACACACCGGAATTAAATCGGTAGTCAACTGAGTGGACAGCAGGCGGTAGAAGCCGCCCGAAGCGACCAAAGATACAACAGTCGGCTGGGAAGGTTTCAGCCTCTATGCTGAGAAGGGAAAAACCATCAATAGCGAATATTATATAAAGTTATTGATGCGTTTGAAGGCAGAAATCGCAAAGAAATGGCCTCTAATCAGCAAGAAAAAAGTGCTCTTTTATCAAGACAATGTACCGTGTCACAAATCAATGGTTACGATGGCAAAATTGCATGAATTGAAGTTTAAATTGCTTCCTCATCCACCTTATTCTCCAGATTTGGTCCCCAGCGACTATGATCTATTCACAGACCTCAAAAAATGCTCACGGGAAAGAGATTTGGTTCCAGTAAAGAAGTTATCGCCGAAACTGAGGCCTATTTTGAAGGCAAAGACACATCCTTCTACAAGAAAGGTATAGAAATGTTAAAAAGCGCTGGACTGATTATATCGCTTTTGATGAATAAAGGCGAATTTTGCCAAAAAAAAATGTGTTTGAAGTAGCTAGACCAAAAACTTCTCAGCCTACGCGTTATTTTAGAACTGCGTGTTTGCAAAGGAAGTACTGCACCAATCAATCACCTTACCATTTTTTTTTCAGAGTGTCAGTTTAATTTGGTAAAGTAGCATGGTTAAGTATTTATAAATATAAATCATACCATATCATACTTTTAAAAAATGTTTAAAAATATGTATCAATTTGTTATGATTGACAGGCAATTTAAAAACAAGTTAAAAAAATAATAATCGGCGTCTTTGAGATAGCAGATCAAACTTATTTGTTAAAAGCAACAGTTTTTATCGCATATAGGTTTAAATAATTATTATTTAGTTACTTTTTAACAACATAGTTAGCACATTCTGGTAACCCATTTTCTTATTATTTTTAAATACCATCATACCTACAAATGTTTTGTAGGTACTAATTTGCTTAAAAAAAGTGTTTTGTGAAAATTATCAACGCTACTTCGATATAAATGTGAAATGTAACACCATATGACTTGTCTTGAGATAACTAGTTTGTGCCCCTATGGTCTTGATTGTGAGAGGTGTAGTAAAAGGCGTCATTCTGTCAGATTATTATCAGAAAAGTATGTAATTACTTCTAAATAAAAATTTTGCACTGAAAAATATAAAAAAATGGACAAACTTTCACTTTCCTTACATAAAAAATTAAGTTTGTTAATTTATTGTGGAAGTTAACTAACGTATCGTAGTTTTTTTTTTGCTGCAGAAGTGCTTTATGTTGTATAAACATACCAAATTTTGACGAAGCACAACTAATGAGCAGAAAAGTTTCTCAAATGTCTATTTTACCGCATCTGCATTGGGAATTTCTTTTATCTTCAGAACGCTAAAACCACACTCTTTTTTTAAGAAATCGCTCTTATATATTGGTTACAGCTTCTCAATACCAACT
Organism: Pachyrhynchus sulphureomaculatus; assembly: GCA_019049505.1. Lineage (NCBI taxonomy): Eukaryota > Metazoa > Arthropoda > Insecta > Coleoptera > Curculionidae > Pachyrhynchus > Pachyrhynchus sulphureomaculatus. The sequence goes on from CM032446.1 coordinate 160,221,860, forward strand.
GAATTATATGGGGTTAAAGAAAAGGATTATTGTGAGACAAAAAGAAGCTCCAAAAGTCAACTTTTGAGAAACGAGGCTGCGGTTTCGAAACAATGTCTAAAATCGAGTATTTTCTTGCTTTCTATATATATATATATATATATATATATATATATATATATATATATATATATATATAGATTGTCTTATTCTCAGTTTTTTTTACGGAATTAAGAAGAAACACGCGAGAAGGCAAAAACCGGAATTGTTTTTATCTCTTCTAGTTCGACGGCCTAAAAAAATAAAACATATCAATATCTAACCAGAAATACAGTCGAGAATTTTACACGCAATCCGGTGGACAGAAATTCTCTGAGAAAAAAGAAGTGATGGTATATGAAATGAATATCGCCCCGCGACTAAGGAAGATTTAGGTGACTGCAGACGAGAGGCTTATCGAACCAGACACCGTAATTTGGAATCCCTAAAAAAGAATTATCGGCTTAACTGTTTTTGCCTTAACAATAATGACAGAATTTATGACTAGGCGGTGTACAAAATTATACATTTTCCTTTGAACAAACGCTTGTAAAAAAATCGACCGGTTACATATTTAACAAAGTTTTTGAGTGCATGTACTACGAAACTGTTTTTGATTGACTTTTTAGATACTGTAGGATTGTTTTGTCTAGGTTTTTATGGGTGTTTTTGTTGATTAAGTCCTTTTATTCGGAGAAAAACTAGAGGATATTATAAAAAGTTGAAAAAGAAGTGACTCAAAAATTGAAAAAGTCCGTCAAAAAATGGTTTTTTATGATATATAACGCTTAGTTTGGGTAATCTGTGTTAATATTTCTAGACCCATTTTGGTTTTTTTGTGACTTTGTTTAGTTATTCTCTAGTTTTAGTAATAATGTATGTGTATAAAGTAATGGTAATTGTAACACCAGAGCTCTGAAATGGTCGGGAGCATTTCATAGAATTATTATATTAATAATAATTAAATTAACGAAATGATGTTACGGTAAGCTCGCTCAAATATTACATTACTATCTTCTCCATCCTGGTTCGCCAAAGCTTTCGTGGGAATAAGACTTTATTTATAAAAGTCTAGAAAAAAAAACAAGCTTTTCAAAATAACCTGTATTATTTTTTCAAGAATAGTATTGCCTAGAATATAAAGCAAATTATCCTGATGGAAAACACAAGTCGGAAAACTGGACTTCGATTTTAAAATGTATCCCGCTACTTATAGTAATAAAAATGTAAAGAACCATTTCAAGGTGTTAAATAAATATATTTTATATAAATATTGTAGAGCTTGATATGTTCTCGATCAATAGCCAAGGTTTTCAAAGGATGCGAGATTATTAATTCTGGGTTTTTATGGTCGTCGAATTCTTATTGACAAACTTTACCTGTTACTCGATAAAACTGTTCCTTTTTTTTAGGGCGAAGTCTGAAAACATTCTTCACTGCAAATATGTTAAAAGATGCCCCCTTTAGGAAATCTCTTTACTTGTGCGCATTTTTCATAAAAATAAACTGTTTTCCAGTTGCTTGAGTGATCTACTTTTTTCTGGGAAGCCCCATATAAATAATGGATTGTTTGTCTTAAATAATGCATTTTCAATACAACTATTTGTTATGAGCATCAAATTACTGGAAAATACTTCAAAACATAAATTTAAAATTCAAGTGTTTTAAGAAATTCTGTCATCATAACCACTTATCTTTTGAAATTCAACACATTACTGTTTTTTAAAATGTTAATTTGCGTCGTATGAGAAATTACGGTGCTTGGAATTAGACCGTATCAAATTGTAGTGACTTCTCGATGTTTCGCCTATAATTGCATAAGGCTTATTTAGAGATTTTTTCTGTTCGAGATTAGAAGACCGGATTTAATGTTTTAATCGCAAAGAATAAAGAGCCCTAAGATGCCTGTGCAATCGTAGATGAAACTTCGAAAAAAATTCAGTAATCCAATCTCAAGGAATAAAGATCCCTAATCCCGTGCGCTCTGCAAACTGCAGGTCAATTACATGACCTTGTATCTATTTATAAAATCACATTAATATATGCTGACGTTAATTGGTAGATGCTAATTTTTCTAACTGAATCATTCATTGCGTAGAATTTCGTAGACATACAGTCGGTCCAAAAAGTCCCCATACACCACCTATACTATTATTCTGTTATGTTTAACTAATTAATTGGAACTATGAGAAAACATGTTTAAATTAATATTTGAAACTTAACTAACGAGGATTAGTATTAAAAACCACTACGGAACATTTTATTTAGAAGTTACATCATTGTTATAAAAATCTAAACAAAATTATTGTGAAAAAAGCCTCCATACACTCAAGAACTGCATTGAAAAAAACGTTATAATCAGCCGCATTTTATCAAGCTATCTATTGCTCGCTAAACTGAAAACAAATGAATAATTTTCGACCATACTTTATAATCTGTCACTTGTTGCTAATAATTTTGCAGTGGATTTTCAAAGTAGTATTAAAAAAACCGGTCAAGTGCAAGTTGAACTTGCACAATTAGTGTTCCGTACGTTGATTGTTTTTAAAATAAAATTTTTTGTTAGGGTGGTATAAAATGATCAGTGACTTCACAAAACACAACCCAAATGAGTTTTCAACAAAGTTTGTTTCCAATCTTTACTGAAAACTGGTGACCTTGAAATTTGTTTTTTTTTATATACCAAATAAATTATTAAAGGTATTGCACTCGTGATAATTTTCTTTCAATCTGTACCCCGTGGAGAATATTCTAGAATGTTTTCAAAATTTTTTGATCAGTACTTTTCGAGATAAGGTAGGGGACAGCGATTTTTTAAAAGTAATACGAAGAAAAGTGTACGCAAGTATTACATTATATATATATATATATATTTTACTCGTGTTTTCACAAGCTTTCATTTGACACCACACTCGATGACCTAGTAAAAAAAATTTTTTTTCACTTCCGATTTCACCCCTCAAAACGAAACCCTTAAGTCAAAATTTATTTTATGGTGGTATAAAATGATCAGTGACTTCACAAAACACACCCCAAATGAGTTTCCAACAAAGTTTGTTCCCAATCTTTACTGAAATCTGATGACCTTGAAATTTTTGTTTTTTTTTATATACCATATAAATTATTAAAGGTAATGCACTCGTGATAATTTTCGTTCAATCTACACCCCGTGGAGAATATTCCAGAATTTTTTCGAAATTTTTTGATAAGTACTTTTCGATATAAGGCCCGGGACAGCGATTTTTCGCGAATTTTTAAAAATAATACAAAGAAAAGTGCGCGCAAGTATAATATTATATATATAGTTTTTACTCGTGTTTTCTCAAGCTTTCATTTGACACCACACTCGATGACCTAGTAAAAAAATTTTTTTTTCACTTCCGACTTCACCCCCCAAAACTAACCCTTTAAGCCAAAATTTAATTCTCAAAACTACATGGCTCTGATGAGGCCATCAATTCCTATATTATTACCAAATTTCATCTTTCTATGTAAAATAGTTTCGGAGAAAATCGGGTGTGACAGACAGACAGACACCGAAGTGATCTTATAAGTGTTCCGTACGGAACACTAAAAATGAGCGAGAGAAATTGTGAAATTCCATTTCAAGTTTGAAAGATCATAATTGATTTGTGGAAAGATGGAAAATCGTACAGAAATATAGGGAAAATTGTTAAAAAAATCGCATGCTACTGTTTAGTACATTGTAAACCAGTATAAATCAACGGGTTCCCATAAAATTCGACCACCCTCCTCTCATCCCAAGAAACTGACTCCACGTGAAGAGGCCAGTATTGTTAGGCAAATAATTATAGATTCCAAGAAAAGTGCACCAAAATTAAAAGCAGAAGTACGGGAACTATTTTCGAAAAATGTTTGTTCATGAACAGTGAGAAATTGTTTACACAGGGCAGGCTATAAGGGGTGCGCAGCCAGGAAGAAGCCGTTAATTTCGGAAGCTAATCGCAAAAAGCGGTTAGCTTTTGCTAGGAAATACGTTACTAAACCTCCTGAATTTTGGGAATCCGTAATCTTTAGTGATGACACTAAAATTAACCTTTTTGGGTCTGATGGAAGAACTAATGCTGGAGAAAGAATACCGCATTCAATATTAAAAACATTTGTTCCACGGTGAGACAAGGGGGGTGGCAGTGTTCTGCTTTGGGGATGCATGTCCGCTGGAAGGGTTGGAAATTTACATTTTATTAATGGTACCATGGATCAGCGTGTTGGTTTGAACATTTTGAGAGACAATTTAAGAGAAAGTGTCCGAAAATTAGCACTCGAAAAAAGATACATTTTCCAACAGGACAATGATCCGAGACATACCGCAAACTTGGTGCGAGAATGGATGATCCATAATGTACGACAACAGCTTCATACACCTCCGCAATCACCCAATGTTAACCCCATCGAGCATTTATGGAAGAAACTTAAACGGCGCGTTCGCAAACATAATATTTCAAATAGAGAAGAATTAAAAAACAGAATATTGAACGAATGGGAGAACATGCCAGCAGAAGTTACTAGAAAGCTGGTTGCAAGCATTACAAAAAGGTTACAGGAGATTATCAATATTAATCCTCGTTGGTTAAGTTTCAAATATTAATTTAAACATGTTTTCTCATAGTTCCAATTAATTAGTTAAACATAACAGAAAAATAGTATAGAAAGCAGGTGGTGTATGGAGACTTTCTGGACTGACTGTATATTAGGTTGAGTGGAAGACAAACTTCTTTTTAATGCGAATCTATTATTTGTTTCTCTGTATCATTATAATACTGAATTATTTAAATAAAAATTATTATGTTCGATTAAACTCGGAGCTGTCACCAATTACTTTAAAAAGTAGTTTAATTGCAATTATCAATTACTTCCAATAGTTAATTAGAAAACACAATACCAGTTACCGGTAATTTGAAAAAAGTGATTGAAAGGCCCAGTACTCATATAATTAATTCCACCATAAATTACTATTTTACGAAACTTCATGTCAATTACTTTTGTAGCAATCAGTTACTTTTATAGTAATTCAGTTAGTTTCATAGTACCTCAAGTACATTAATAGTAATTCAGTTACACATTAGTACTGACAGAAATACCCCCAGAACTAAATACATACTTAGTTGTTCGAAACGATTTAAAGTTATCCGTTGAAGATAGTAATTAATTTAAAATAATTAAATTGAGTTATCAAGAGTTTTTTTTTCAATTACTGTCACTGAATTACCAGCAACTCTAATTATATTGGGTATATCTAAATTACGTTTTGTCATTTATCAGTAATTCATGCCCATCACTTTCTTAGTTTAAGCGTTAACCGATAGTACTTTTTAATAATATAATAAAATTATTTAGTCATTTGAGTATAAAACTATTAACATTGAAAAATTCTACCCTTTACTTTTGTACTCGTAACAATTCTACGTTGAAGGTAGACGTTAACAATAATTGGAACGTGCAATGTTGTATTGCAAAATACCAACTAACCACAAGGATTCATAACTTGTCACATTGATAAATTATAAAATCGATTGTGTTTTTTAATGACAACCATACAATCACGTAAAATATCTCTTTAACATTTAAAGAATATATTATTATAACCTGACAAAGACACTTATTCACATTTCTGTAAAAGTAGTAAAAAATATGACAAAGTCGTTATGAATTATTAAGGGGGTATCCAAACTTTTTTCGATTTTATTTAATTAGTTAAGTAAAAATTGTATTTAGAAAGTTGTCAGAAAGTTTAAAATTTTTTTTAAAGTTTAACGCCTCAAAATTCGTAAAGAACGATCTGATAAACTTTTAATAAAATATGTGACATGGTATGTCACATTTTCACATATAGCTACGACGTACTGGTAATTTATATTATTCTCAGAGGAACACAAGAAAAGGCAGAATTATTTATTTGTATATATGGCAGTAAAGATAACGGAGGAGATGTTTTTATGCGCCGTTAGGTCCTGTTATCCGAATTAATTCACAATAGCAACAAATTTGAAGCAATTCACAATTCTATGACGTTATAGATGGGTCAAAGCACTATCCGTGGATAGAAAAGGACATAATATGACATCACGTATGTATTTCTAAGTTAGAATGACAGTTCAATTTAAAAACACAGTTACTATCATTTAAGTTGGGAATGTCGAATCTTTGGCACAATGATACTACTCAGTATATATCACCACTACACCAAACACTTTATTTTTGCACTTGACGCGCGTTTCGCTAACCATGATAGCTTCATCAGGAGCGATGATCGACTCCAGTCAATCATCGCTCCTGATGCTGAAGCTAAAATGGTTAGCGAAACGCGCGTCGAGTGCAAAAATAAAGTGTTTGGTGTAGTGGTGATATATACTGAGTAGTTACTATCATTTGTTAACCTAATTATTAAAGAAAAATTTCGAATTTATTTTCCATTTAGTAAATAAAGTCTAACATAATTAAAATTTTCAAAAATCACTAAATAATCTAATAAAAATAAAAACCGTTATATTAAATACGCAATAAATACTACATTTTCAATAAAAGGTTAATCAATGACGAAAAAATTATAAGAATAAATCGTTGAAAACTGTCGAAATTGTAACGCCGGACGTGTAAAATCATTTGAAATTTTTACAGCCACCTCTTCAGGGTAAAGCCAGTAAACCATGGGTTTTCACATTACTACGCAATCTTACCATTACTAGACAATATCGCAGCGGGGCCATTTTCGCAGCTCCACGTTATTGACATCGCTATATATATTGGTTATATATACAGTGGCGTGCAAAAGTTTCCGGCCAGTGACATTTCATACTCTAATTTATTAAAAAAAAGACTAATGATTTTTAATCATTATAAGAGGTGAGTATGAGATATAGGAAACAAAATAATATAGTAAAAGAATATTATTATGTTTGTGAATATATTTATTATTAATATTCTTATATATTATATATATTATGTGCAAAAGTTTCCGGCCACTTTGTACTACGAGAAAAATTATTAGTCCATATGCTCTATAATAGACTCAAATTATATTTTTATGTTAATATTTTGTAGCCATACCCTTTGCAGCGATAACAGCCGCACAACGATGTGGCATTGACTCGATTAATACAAGCAGGTGAAATTTTATCCCATTCTTCCTTCAATAATTTGAATAATTCGGCTTTATTTGAATATGTATGCTTTCGAACTTGACGATCTAGCGTTTCCCATAAATGTTCTATTGAGTTCAAGTCCGGTGATTGAGATGGCCACTCTCACATTTGAAGCAGAAAACCACTATTTTAACAACTTGGATGTATGTTTGGGGTCATTCTCCTGCTGAAATATCTAATTCTGCGGCAATATTTCTTCAGCATATGATAACAAAGTGTTTTCTAAAATGTCCTTGTAAATATCAGCGTTCATATGATATTTCCGTTGATCTCGATCAATGGACCGACTCCTTGTGCAGAGAAAATTCCCCAAACCATCACACTTCCTCCACCGTGTTTTACAGTAGGAATTTGGTACCGAACATAATTTCTCGTACCAATAGGACGTCGTACATGTTGTCTACCATCGCTTCCAAAAAGATTAAATTTAGATTTGTCTGAGAAAGCTACTTTTTTCCAATCTTTGATTGTCCAATTTAGGTGATCTTTGGCTAATTGTAATCGGGCCTTTTTATTCTTTTTACTAATTAATGTTTTTTTAATACCTATACGGCCAAAAAGTCCCACATCATGTAGTCTTCGTGTCACAGAACCACGACTAACATTAGCTAGGTTTTCATTCTTTAGCTCGCGTGCAATTTCGGCAGCAATTTTCTTGACATCCACAGTTGATTTGCGTTTAATGATACGATCTACTTTTTTAGACGTTTTTCTTGGTCTTCCACTACGCGGACGATCTTTTAAACCATATCCACAACGGTATTTTACAATAATATCGTTCACGGTTGATTTACCTATCGATAATAATGAAGCAATCTCACGAGAAGACATTCCTTCTTTTGAAAATTTTATTACTCTCTCACGAATTTGGATTTGTATATGCCGAGCCATGTTTATGCTCCCACGACCTTTTATGAACTAAATGTGAATATACAACGCGCCATTATTCGTAAATATGTCTTTGAACGTCCTACTGCGTCAATGTATATTATGTGGCCGGAAACTTTTGCACATATAAATATAAGAATAATAATAATAAATATATTCACAAACATAAATAATATTCTTTTACTATATTATTTTGTTTCCTATATCTCATATTCACATCTCATAATGATTAGAAATCATTAGTCTTTTTTTAATAAATTAGAGTACGAAATGTCACTGGCCGAAAACTTTTGCACACCACTGTATATATGGGCTACGTTACTCTGCAACCTGGAACCCATTAACCGAGAAAAATTTGAACTGGGAAGTGCGGCGCAGTTCAAATTACTCTAAAAATATGTAAAAAAGAAATGTGAAAATTTAAAACTCCGTTAAACTTGAAAGCTGCTTTGTTCTTCGATAAGAGCGTTTTATTTGTGCAGTCAGCTTCAAATTTTACTAACATTGTTCAAAAACGACTTTTTTTCACTAAACAAAAAGTACCATATCTGCCCTTAGATTTTTAAGACAAGTTAACCTTTAATTGGAACAATTACAATGGCCTCAATATTTATTAAATGCGATAGCAACATAAATTACTTTCTTTGCTAAGATTCATAAGATTTTTTTTTCAAGTATTTAACTTACAACAAATTTTCCCTTTAATAAAAGTTAATAACTTTTGCATACTCATTGCACAAAAATCATTCAAGAAAAAGTGAAATACTATTTTAAAGGGAATCGATAATACTGTTCATTCGTCTGTTAGATCGATCCTGTATGGGATAAAATAATAATATATTGCAATTTTTTTTATTGAGATTTCCTTAAAAACTTGACTCCACAGAAACATTTTAAGGTGAGATTCCTATTTATCGAGTCGAAATGTTTCTGAAATCATATATACTTTCGGAGTGAAAAACATTGCATTTTTGGTTATACAGTAATAATTACAGAACCGTCACAACAACACAACCTTAGTCACATGAATATAAAATATTCTATTAAAGTTTAAGGTAAAAGTTTTAAATTATACTTTCATAGCCAGCAGCTCACAATGAACTTGACCGTACTGTTTTTTATGACGAACTTGACTTTTTTTTCACAAAAATGTTTTAAAATAACAATAATAAAATATAACTATACTTTTTTTGGATATCTAATTTTCTTATTTTGTTTCAGGTGGTATTTTCGAAAGATAAAACGAATTGAAGCCGAAAAGAAATTGTTACTTCCCGAAAACGAACATGGTGCTTTCTTGATCCGTGATTCAGAGAGCCGACACAACGACTACTCTCTATCTGGTAAGTTTTATTAATCGATTACACAGGACCACAAAAAAAAAATTTGTAATTGAAAGGTGAGATACCACACCATATGTTTTTTGGTGTGCTAAAAACGAATCCAAGGTCAGAATTGACTCATCACCCAAGGATTTTGACACAACCTCAAAAAACACCTGGAAAGTGACCAAAAATATTTTTATAAATAAATTAAAACTGTAAAGGAGCAAACCACCATATCTATACGTGTTTTTGGGTGCTAAAATCGAATCCCAGGTCAGAATTCACCCATCAAGTCAGTATTTTGGCATAACCTCAAACACACCTCAAAAATGGTTAGAATTACGTCTGTAAGTCAATTAAATCAGATGGGCCACCATATCTATACGTGTTTTTGAGTGCTTAAACCGAAAATGCTAAAAGAATTGACCTATTAAGATCTTGAAATAACCTGAAAAAGTCCCGTCCTTTCATTTACAGCTTGCGCTGGATTAAGGTGAGTCCCCTCGCTTCTCACTCACTGGATGCTTTATTAAAGTGCTTCTCCAATGGTGACAGGCGAGGGAACTAACTTGAATAAAGTACCCTGATGATGAGAGGCAAGAGGATTCATTTAAATAAAGCACCTCAAGGGTGAGAGGCGAGAGGAATTACCCTAATAAGGCACATCGTGGATAAGAGGCCTGTTTATGGTACTCTATAAATAAAAAAACCGGTCAAGTGCAAGTTGAACTTGCACAATTAGTGTTCCGTACGTTGATTGTTTTTAAAATAAAAAAATTTTGTTAGGGTGGTATAAAATGATCAGTGACTTCACAAATCACACCCTAAATGAGTTTTCAACAAAGTTTGTTTCCAATCTTTACTGAAATCTGATGACCTGGAAATTTTTGTTTTTTTTATATACCATATAAATTATTAAAGGTAATGCACTCGTGATAATTTTCGTTCAATCTACACCCGTGGAGAATATTCCAGAATTTTTTCGAAATTTTTTGATAAGTACTTTTCGAGATAAGGCCCGGGACAGCGATTTTTTCGCGAATTTTTAAAAATAATACAAAGAAAAGTGCGCGCAAGTATAATATTATATATAAATTTTTTTACTCGTGTTTTCACAAGCTTTCATTTGACACCACACTCGATGACCTAGTAAAAAAATTTTTTTTTTCACTTCCGACTTCACCCCCCAAAACTAACCCCTTAAGTCAAAATTTAATTCTCAAAACTACATGGCTCTGATGAGGCCATCAATTCCTATATTAATACCAATTTTCACCTTTCTATGTCAAATAGTTTCGGAGAAAATCGGGTGTGACAGACAGACAGACAGACAGACACCGAAGTGATCTTATAAGTGTTCCGTACGGAACACTAAAAAGGATAAACGTTTGTAATTTGATACATGTCTTAATCAAATAGATTGTATTGTCGTATCTGAAAAGCTTTTTAAGGTCAAGCTATCTCGTCAATAGGTTCAATGTTATTTGGCTTAGACGGCAAGAGGGAGGAAGAGAACGTAACCCTGATTCTTGGAAATTTAGTGCTATGAAGCGCACCTTATATATATATATATATATATATATATATATATATATATATATATATATATATATATATATATATTTATATATATATATATATATATATATATATATATATATATATATATATATATATATATATTTATATGTGACTAGGATATCATTAAAATGCCTTCTTCGTTTAATCAACTATTCAAATATTATTCAACATTTACCATCTTTTCGGATGTAGGGTTTGTTCCCATTAAAGGTCATGTCAGTAAAAAGAATAGCCGCATTTGAAGTTCGACTAATTCAAAGCTACAGCATCAAAATCCTTTACAGTTCTCTTTATAGTCGGAGAGTCTGGCTTCGGCAATTTGTCATCCTTCATGTTGCTCTAATTTGACGCCGTGTGTTGGTATATCTCAAAACTTAAGTTTACAGTAATAATCTTCACTCCCTGATAGTATTAAAAGAATATAGCGCTGACAAGAAAGGCTATCACAGAAAAAGTGTGCCTAGTAGTGATCAATAATTTTTCCACCCGCTTAGAAGAGTGTTAGGAACGTAACGGTTCATATTTAGATGATATTATTCTTAAGAAGTAATTTTTCCAAGGACTAGTTTGATATATAATACAGGTTTGTTTCCTTTATCAATTTGTTTTTTTACTATAAATATTTTAAAATTTAACTTTGTTGTGAGAAAGTTGCTATTTTAACATCACAAATATACACTTATCAAACAGTTTAACAATTTGACTACTAAGCGGTCATATATGTCTGCTAAAAGCTTTAAAAAATGTAAACCTGATTGATACACATTTTAGATGACCACTACCTAGGTGTAGCGTCAACCATAATCTTAAACTAAACCGTAAAAAAACTTGGGTAGTGCTTATTGCATTAGATGGATGTGTTAGGGTTTTACGAAATTATCTCTACTTGCAATTAAATGGTCAACGTTTTGATTCCACAGAGCTTCTAAAAATCTCGTGGTAACAGTTGATAATAAATTGTGATTTAGTCAACATATATCTAATTTAAATAAAAATGAAGCTGTGTACAAACTTAACCTCAATTTTAAAATCGGGAAAACCTATGTAAAACACATGTAATATCAGTACTTGCTTATAATATTAATAAACTGCGCCTGTAAAAAATACAGAATAACGGTTTTTATTAGCACTAGTAAAGTATGATCATAACTCTGAAAAAAAAAAATGAAAACAAACTTGTTAAAAATGTATAATTGTTTATTTTTATCTATAAAGTTGTAAAGACCTCAATCTAAGAAATAAGGTAATTTTCCGGGATGGACCTTTAGTGAACTCTTTGCTTCACATTCTACTGTTAATTTTCAAAGAAAAACATCACCCATAGTCTAGTCAAGGATGTCCGATATTGTCGTCAGACAACGTATCATAAAACGTATTTTAATGAAGCTAGACATCAAAAAAAGCTTTTGGTGCTAATGAAATACCTGCCGTAGGGCTCCAAAACTGTGCGACAGAACTGACACCAGTTTTCTGTAAACTTTTCAACCTCTCCTATAGAAAGGAAATATTTCCTTCCTGCTGGAAATGCGCCACAGTTCAGCCGATACCTAAAAAATGCAAGACCAAACAACTTCCGACCAGTCGCACTGCTTTCAATAATATCGAAAGTCATACAAAAGGCTATCAATCAGATTCTTCTAAAATATCTTGAACGATTCAATTTTATTAGCGACCATCAGTATGACTTTCGTAAACATAAATTAACAGAAAATCTTTTAATATATTTAACACGCGTTTGGAACAACGCAATTGAACACTTTGGAAAATCTCGAGCGGCTGCTCTTCTGTCTGTCTGAGAAGTTCAGTTTATTGCTCTCATGTTTCCTCAAAGAGCGTTCTTTACGAGTGGTAGTTTTTCATTCTCTTTTGAATACTGAAATATCGGCTACTCATGCATATATCCGCAGTCAGCAAAAAGTCGTTCAACTTAACAAAGACCTGGAAGAAATTCTATCTTGGGGTCACAATAACCAAGTAGAATTTAAAGCTACCCAAACCCAAGCGGTAGTTTTTCCTAAAAAAGTTAACGTTGCTTAACCCGACATATTTATGTCTGGGCCATTAGTTTAGCATCGCCACTCAATTTGCTGGGCGGTAATGCAAATATGTCTTGGCATGAACATGTTGCAAACATAGCAAAGATAGCTTCTCAGAAGCTGGGAATATTATTTCGAACTAGAAAGCTGTACACTCCACAACAACTATTAATTCTGTATAAAGCTCAAATTCGACCAACGATGGAATATTGGTCCCATGTTTGGGGCTCTGCTCCCAAACATACACTGCATTTGTTGGACTCTATTCAGAAGAGAGCTGTTCGCCTGATTAGAGACCCGGAACTGACCAGCAACCTTGATTCATTGGAACATCGGAGAACGGTTCGGGATTTGAGTCTATTCTAAAAGTATTTTCGTGGCAAGTGTTCGTTGGCTGTAGCCAGCTTAATTCCTTCCAGAGCGGTGCATGCTAGAAATACACGTCGCGCTAATATTGTTAATTTAAAAACAATTTTACCTGTACTTTTTTTTTGTTTTTTTGAAGTAGAATTAACTTAATGCTGCTGGATAAACAGAGTGATTTTATTAATGCTGGAAATTAGAAATAAATTAGCTAGAGAACGTTATTTATATTATTTATTATGACATTGGTGCTTCTCTCATCAGTGTAGGGTTAATGTATATGACGGGCTATTTCACTATCACTATCACTATAAGCGTAATTCTATCCAGTGCTGGAACTGGACTTCCCCCGAATTTCCATCTCAATCTATTTGCAGCTGTTGTCATCCATCCAATGCTCGCAACCCTCTGTATGTCATCCCGTCATCTTCTTTTAAGATGTTCTACGCTTCTTTTCTGTTCTCGTGGTCTCCATTCTAATGTTCGCTTGGTCCATCGATCATCGATCGTACGTGCTACATGTCCAGCCCATTACCACTTTTTTTCTGCTACGTGCTCTATAATAGCCTATAATTTCGTTTGTTTATGTATCCACTTGTTTCTTTTTTCTATCTTTAAGTTTTATCCCGATCATCTGTCTTTTGTATGCTCTCTGGGGTCCGAACTAGTTTTTGTATATCGGCTTTATTCAGTGTTCAGGTTTCAGCGCCATATGTAATTACGGGTAGGATGCACTGATCGTAAACTTCTGATGTATGCCACAATGTTGGTATTTTGCCAGTTTCTAGACACATTTTGAAAAGTTTGACCAATTCTTGTTCTCTCCTCTTTGGCCTCCAATAGCATTTCCGATAAAATACCATCAGGGCCTGCTGCTTTGTTACGCTTCACTTCCTTCAGTGCATTATTGACCTCCTCTACAGTAACTTCTGGCTGTTCTTCCGAACCTATATTTTGTGTTTTCTTTTCAGTCCGTTTTCTTTGTTTTTTATTCGTTGTTATTTTAGACCTGTAAAGATCATTATAGTAGGTTTATTTCTGAGTTTACAATTTACTAATCTCTTTTCTTCCTTTATTGAGTTTCTTGCTTATTACTTTCGGGCCTTTATTTCCTACAATGGTTTCTAAAATCACTTTATGTTTCTGCGTTCTATCTTTTCTGATCTCTTTTCTGATTAATTTGTTAAGCTACGTCCACTCTATTTTGTGCTGTTCACATTTGTTCTTCTTTCCATGAGTTGTTTTGTGTTGTCACTTATTTTGTCCTCTTGTTTTCTAGTTTTTGTGGCTACTGCAGCGGAGACTGCTTTAATTATGGATGTTAGTTCTTCAGCTTTTGTAACTATTGTTGCTATGATTGCATTCTCTTTCATCGCTTGTAATAATTCTGTTGTTTTTAGCTGATATTCTGTCCTCTTTTTTGTTAATTTAATGGCGTCAACTGGTTTCGATCTATTGTTAAATGCTTTTGCTTTTAGAGTTTTCCAATTTATGAATACTCTAGCCCGTACGAGTCTATGGTCGCTGTGTGATATTTCTGTGACTAGAAATGACAAAGTGTATTTCATTTTTTGTTTCAGAGTTAGGACTTCTCCACGTCCAGTTCTTATTGTTGCCTTTCTTAAAGGACGAATTCATTATATAAAAGTTATGTTCTTCAGTAAAATTGATTAGAAAGTTGCCTCTTTCGTTTCTGTCCCCGAGTCTAATCTTCCCTATGGTTGTTTCTCCATTCTGTTGTTTACCTATTTTTGCATTAAGATAGCCAGTATATGACTGGCTATTTAGTACTGTGTAAACTGGCTTTAATTTTTATGAATAAGCGATGTACAAATGGCAATTTTTGTAAATTATTTATAAAAAGAGGTCTTAAGTAGACATCAGTCAACTAGACTTAAAGATGTTACAAAATAGAAGTATGATATTTAGAGGTAAAGACTACATGTTTTTCATGACTATAATTCAAGTATTTCTGATCTAAATCAAAGCAGGAGATGTAAAAGTAAGATACTAAAAATCCGTACCAGTGGCCTCTATTATCCCTGCTTCAGCACTAACAGAAAGGCTATTCCACCCTTGCCAAGCGATTACATTGACACTTTCAATTAATTTTTATAAATTGTAGACTTGTTGGGGTTTGGAAATATTATTTCTAGCCGCCATGTACTGAAAAACCGTCGTGATACCAGATATAATCGTTATGATTTTTTACTTGGTAGTCAGCCTGTTAATTCGTACAAAAAAGCTCAGTTAAACCAAAAACATACGAAGTGTCCAATTTAAAACATAAAAATGAAAAGATAACTTTGAGGGGGGAGCTGTGTAAATAAGTTTTAATACGAATGCGCTAACACTGGTTTACCCCAGAATCTTTTAACTTAGGTTTGCGGTTTTATGGAAACAATTAGTTTCTTAGTTATTTCAGGTGGGAAAATCTGTATGTGTAATTCTTTATTTTCTTTGCATAACCTCTACTTAGAAAAATATCTCGACTATTTTTATTTATTATTTTGTTTACGTTTAGAAAGACCGTATCATTAGTTTAAGCTCAACGAAATAACCATTAATAATCTTGACTAGGTAACTGTTATCTTGTGTTCGTTTTCATACATAAGGTTACAGTAATTAAGATATAAGTCTTAAGAAATACATTTTTTTTCTTCAACTTGGTATAACAGAAACTGGCAAAATAATGAGAATGTGAGTAAGTAATATATGTATGTATCGCATTTTGAAACGGATAGCTACACATATACAACTCACAGTTACATTAATACACGTATTATCTAACTAAAATGTTTCATGTAAATTCAAAAGTAATCTCGAACGTGACGTTTTATAACTTTTTATATATCACAGCCGTTTATTTAAGTCCATGTACAGTAATAAAAATTGCAAACGTGCGGAAGTTAACATAATTTGCTTGCCTAAATCTACCGTCAATGCGTAATCTACAATGTGCTTGTTTACAGTAGCGACATTACTTCTTAATTACGGTTGTAAGTTTAGTTGTATGTAGGTTAATACAATCAAATATTACAGTGTTATAACACAGGTACTAAAAGTTTGTACCTCTGTCACCAGATTTTTTTCATTTAGTTCCTCGTATAAAATATAATTTGTCTCTTTTGTATTCGCTGAAACTGTTGCAACCATATAATTAAAAAATATTAATTGTTAATATACTAATTCAGGAGTTATAATCGTTATAACGTCTAATACTTCCGGTTCTTTTAATTTCTTTATCAAAAATGATAATATTACAAGTACAAATTATAATATATATTTAAGAAATTGCAGCAGTGGTTCCCAACCTTTAATTGCGAGCCTTAATTGCGACCCTTTTTAGATTTTTTAAAAATGTTGGCGACCCCCCTTTCCTATTCACCGTATGGAATCTGCTTAACAAGTGTTATAATTCTTGGTTGAGTTTTTGTCAAGGTCAATCTCATGTCATCTTAAACATGCAGCTTATTTCTGGCTTTGGTCTTGATCTGCAGCAGAGTTGAAAATCCTCTTTCGCAGAGGTATGTAGAAGCAAATGACACTACTATTCGAAAAAAAAGCATGGAGACTTTAGGATACGAATGACGCATAGCACAACAAAATTGAGGTAACGATTTTTCCTGAAATAAATTACGCGCTGAGGAGTCATTTCGCAGCTCCAAAAATTCATCCTGTACTTCATCGAGAATGTCGGTAATAGCCAAAGATTCATGAAATGGGTTTCGTACTAATGCACCTTCTGGTTCAGAGAACTCCGGGAAATAACGTTGTATTTTAGATTCAAGGTCTTGAAGGTGCTTATTAATTTCCTCTCATAGATTATCTACAATCCCCGTCTCCGAATCTTCAGGCTTGATGCAAAGGTGTTCAAACTTGGTAAGGTTTCCAAGATTTACTTTACGGCGCCAGTTTTACAGCTTTAATACGAACGCCTGGATATTATCTTTGAAGTGAATAAAGTGCGTTTCCTTACCCTTCAGTTTCAAATTTAGTTTGTTTAGCTAATCTAAGAAATCAGATAAATAAGTCGAATTTCGACAGGCATAAGGAGAGGTGCATGCGCCAGCCGTCCACTGATTACGTAGCATATCTCGTGTGTTGCCAGGCATAAATAAATTATTAACATTTTAACACCTACCTTTAAATTTTAAAATTTAATTTTGGTTTTTAAAAGTGATAACCGGCAACCCCCCAAAAAAGCCAAGGCGACCTCCTTGTGGGTCGCGACCCACCGGTTGGGAACCAACGATCTATACCCACAAGAATTGTACGTAAAGGTCTTATTAGTAAATTTAGACAATATTCTAACAAAAGATTTCAACAGCTTGTTCCTAACTTACATCCTATGTAAACATGTCACCCATTCAATAAATCCTGAGATAGTAGGGTGGCCCGACTTCTGCCCATAGCAACGTTATTTCTCCCATGTAATATAAATTGTTAGTAAATATGTAGAAACAATAATTTTCGTGTCATTTTTTTAGTGTTCATATTGAACACTTATGGGATCACTTCGGTGTCCGTCTGTCACACCCGATTTTCTCCGAAACTATTGTTGTATTGTAGTTGAAATTTCACACAAATATAGAAATTAATTGCCCAATCAGAGCCGTGTATATATAGAAACTATGTTCCTTGATAATATAGTGGAGGATTACTGTCGCGCGTCGCTCTTATACCGAGACATAATTTTATTTATTTGTTTATAATTAAACAAGTACAGTGAAGTCTGGTTATAACGAACCCGTTTATAGCAAATTTCCGGTTAAAACGAACGAACTATTTTATAATGCACGAAAAAACTTCCATAAGGCCAATGCAAATATTTATCGGTTATAACGAACCCGGTTATAACGAACGTCCAAATAAAGCGAACCAAATTTGGATGTTTTGTGTCCGTTTATAACGAACTTGTCACTCCCCGAAACTCGCTGGGAACCCCTATTCTACTTGTTTCCGCAGCGTCGCTAGTTCGAGCAGTATTATTTTCAATTCACTTGTTGTGTTATGCGGTTCTAATGCATCTTTGATCAAAGTAGCAAAGTGAATGTTTTAAGTTTTTATTTTAAAATGAGTACACAAATAGAAAATGTAGTTAAACAAAGTGATGACAGTTGAATTTAACTAAATCTACAGTTTCTACCATATGGAAGAAGAGGAAAGAAATCTTATCAATCTATGATAAAAGAAATTTTAGTTGTAAAAAAGTAAAAAAAGCTACATATGACCAAGTCGATAAAGGACTCCTTAAGTGATTTAGTCAAAGACGATATGAACATGTTCCTATTACCGGCTATACTTTACAAGAGAAAGCTAGTGAATTGGGAAGGAAAATAGAGAACACCGAGTTTAACTGTTCTAGAACTTGGATTGAACGATTTAAAAAGTAACATAATATTAGTGAGGGTAAGATAGTTGGAGAAACTGCAGGAGTGGATATGTTGATCAGTGGTTGGTCAATGTATGGCTGAAAATTCGAGAAAGTTATGAATATGTGGTCATTTTTAATGCAAATGAAACGGGTTTGTGTTACAAGATGACGCCCGATAAGACATTAAAGTTTGTCGAAGAGGATTGTGCTGGTGGAAAATTATTAAAAGTAAGGATTACTGTGTTGGTAACTGCAAATATATCTGGCACATAGAAAAGAAAATTGTTGGTGATAGGAAAGTCTGCCAATCCCAGGTGTTTTAAAAATAAACATTTACCAGTAAAGTACAAATCAAACAGTAACGCCTGGATGACATCAGAATTTTTTAAAAACGAATTGATCAAATGGCACAAAAAATTAAAATTCACAAACAGAAAAATATTACTTTTGATTGACAACTGTCCAGCGAACCCTGAAGTTGATCTGTGGCAAATAAAATTGGTTTTTATGCCTCCAAACACAAGTGCAAAGCTCCAGCCTATGGATCAAGATGTGATACATTCTTTAATATGTCATTATAGAAAGATTGTAAACTGTTTTAAGCAGGGCGGATTTTTAAGGAAGGAATGTAGATATGACTCAGATGATGAGCTACCGTTGACTCAGTGGATTGAAAAAACATCAAGAATATCCTACTGATTGTCTAGAATTTGTTTACAATATTGACATTCAACAAAGTACAGTGGAAATCTAGATTAAAAAGATGTTTAAACACTTTAATTTTGAAGAATATGTATGTGCTGATAACGAATTAGTGACGAGAGAAATATTAACTTTATTAAATTGTGATATCAGTGACGTCTGGAAAGATTTTAAGCGATAATGACGACGAAGACGAGCTTGAAAAAGGAGATAATATTTATGTTCCATTCA
Organism: Pachyrhynchus sulphureomaculatus; assembly: GCA_019049505.1. Classification (NCBI taxonomy): domain Eukaryota; kingdom Metazoa; phylum Arthropoda; class Insecta; order Coleoptera; family Curculionidae; genus Pachyrhynchus; species Pachyrhynchus sulphureomaculatus. The sequence continues at coordinate 160,241,544 of CM032446.1, forward strand.
TTTCAGAAATAACTAAGAAAATGACTGAAACTCGCAATTTTTTGGAATCTCGTGAAGTTCCTGAACATATATGAAGTAGTTTTTGTGACCTTGACAATTATATAAACACCATTTCTTTTTCAAGTAAAATTGTACAAACGGAAATTATTGTATAAACTACGTATTTTAATGTTTTCGTTTATACTCGTATATGGACCAATATACATAATAATAACTTTAATGTGACTTGTTTTATTTCCCTTTGAACGTTTTCTTTTAATTTAATAATTATTATTATTCATTTTTCTAAGCATTAGCGCCTAATCTAAATAAAAAGTAGTGAAAAATAATATTAGATTACTGTTTGTAACGAACTTCGGATATAGCGAACCATTTTTAGTGATTTTTTGGAGTTCGTTATAAACGGACTTCACTGTATTTAGGTTGTAAATATTTTGCTACTAGATTCTAGATTAAGCGATATTGATTTATAAGCTATTAGGTAGCTACGATGCTTAACTGTTACACATTATTGAGTAAGAAAAAATATGAAAATACATATTGGATCTTACGATATCAGGGACCTAATTAACTTAGCCTAGATTTTATTTTATTTTAAAAGCAATAACGGTACGGGGCACTAATTGCAGAAGTCCAACTTGCACTTGACCAGTTATTACTTTTTCACATCTTCCAAATTTCCTAAATATTTTGTTTTATTTTTATTAGCCTTGCCCGGGGGGTTCTTTCTGTTCTGATCTCCTAGTGACGAATTATAGCTTTGTAAATTTTATTTGATTGAATGTTGAAAATGATGGGGCTACATTATGATAAAAATAAACAAAAAATTAAGATTCAATAGTCAGTAAACTTACAGTTAAACATTTTATTTTCATAGCGTTACAGAACGATTTAGATGCTCTTGTTTTAATTTATTTTTTGTTACATTTCAATAACAATTTTAGTTAACTTTCATATTATTTTAGCATATGGTCAATTTAAATTTAAAGCTCTTATTACATGTAGAAAATGTGAAAGTGTACACTTATTATGAATTTTTGTTATTTTGGCATTGTACAGGAAATTAAATCATTAAATTTTTGCGAAAGATCTTTTAAAATCTTTTGAATTGTGTTTTTATTTTTAAGACATAAATTACTAATGGCGTAGTCGTGCCAATTTATTGACATCAATTTTAAAAATTCCAAATTATATGTGTACCGTATAAGACCTGCCAAATTTTCTTTATTATTTCTGCAGATTTATTTAATCATCAGTTAACAATTGTTTTTTATATTTCTATTTAGAAAACTTTTGATTACATACATAAAATGTCAACAATTGACAAAAAAAATATCTGGCCAAGTGCAAGTCAGACAATTACTGTTCAGTACGTTGATTACTTTTAGAATAAAAATTTTTGTTACGGAGGTATAAAATGATGACTTCACAAAGGACACCCCAAATAAATTTTCAATAAGGTTTTTTTTTTTTCCGATTTTTACTGAAAACTGATGACCTTGAAATTTTAGTTTTTTATGTACCAGATAAATTATTAAAGGTAATGCACTCGTGATAATTTTCGTTCAATCTACACCCTGTAGAGAATATTCCAGAATTTTTTCAAAATTTTTTAATCTACTTTTCGAGATAAAGGGGATAGCAATTTTTCGTAATTTTTAAAAAATAATACAAAGAAAAGTGTGTGTAAGTATTACATTATATATGTTTTTGAACTCGCGTTTTTACAAGCTTTCATTTGATATTCCATTCGATGACCTGGTAAAAATTTTTTCCACTTACGATTTCACCCCCAAAACTAACTTCTTAAGTCAAAATTTAATTTTCAAAACGACGCGGCTCTGATGAGGCCATCAGTTCTTATATTAGTGCCAAATTTCAACTTTCTATGTCAAATTCGGAGAAAATCGGGCTATACCAGCACAAGAAAGACACCAGCATGAAACCCGATCAAGTTCTCGAATATTAATTAAGAAGAAACGAAAAGGCACACAAGTAAGGTATTATACCTGCAAGGGGTCGTGGGATAAATACGTAATTAAAATGCACACTCACACACAATTTCCTTGCTTTTGAATCATTCCCAGTGCATGTAAGCACTTGGAAATGGTTGTGCGATCAATTCCTAATGATTCTGCAAGTTATTTTTTCATTTAGCGCGGGTCTTCATCGAGTAATGCCTCCCATTCTTCAGCTTTAAACTTCTTCAGCTGGCCTGGACGTTTGTTGTCTTCCGTGTCGAAATTACCACTTTCGAAGCGTCGAAACCAGTACTCACATATTTTTAATGATGGAATATAATCATCATAGACATCAATCGAGGACTTTCAGCAGCACTTTTCTTCAAATTAAACGAGAAAAGTAACGCTTCCCGCAAATGGTGTTTTGTTGGCACGTAATTCGACATATTCAATGCTCGGGCATAATGGAACTTGACCTAAATATTTGAGGCTTGAGGCAACTACAACTAATGCCTTGCGGATTTTGATCAAACATTAGCTAGAAAGGATACCTTATAGAAGTTGCACAGGACAACACATTGTTTTTTGTGTATCTACACATAATTAATAGTTACTTAAAAAGTTGCAGCTAGTGGCGTTAGTGTCGGAGAATCTTAATTCTTTTATACATATAGAAAGAACTAATTTAAAGTAATAATTATATTGTATAACAAAATTTGCTTAAAAATTTCATTGTATTAACTTAAGACATTGATTTATGATGAACAACTAAAAGTAAAAGTTGAATTATAAAAAGTGAAGCTTTTACTTATTTAATTTCTTCATTGTGAAATTGCTCCTCATTCAGCGATATTTTACTAAAATACTAATTTTATTATAATTTTTATTTTCTAGTGAGGGATGGAGACACCGTCAAACATTATAGAATTAGACAACTGGACGAAGGTGGATTTTTTATTGCCCGAAGAACGACGTTCCGGACTTTACAGGAACTTGTACAACATTACAGTAACGATGCGGATGGACTCTGTGTCAACTTGTGTAAACCTTGTGTTCAGGTATGACTAAATATTTGTATTGATGGACGTAATCATTAAAAAATTTGAAGTCAGAATTTCCAATTCCCCAATGAAATACCATTTTGTGTTTTTTTATTAACTAAAAAAAAATAGTTCCTTCATTGAGGATCAGGCTAAAATGAGAAATCACCGTACTCGTTTAAGAAATATTTCTTAATTTATGGAAGACGTTTGAAAAACCATATTCAAAAAAGTGAATTTATACAGTACGATTAAATCAGGTATTTTTTCTTATAACAACATATTCTTTAAACACCAATATCGTTGTCTCATTGAATTATCTTTAAACTAATAATAACTGACTCGAATTTATACATAAGGGAGTAATAATCTTTTTCTTCATTCGCTTTTTCTATACTATTAAATAAAACATATTTTGACGATACCCTTATTCTACTAATCTCCAGATAATATCAGTACTGTTATTGAAACTTTAAATATTTTTATTAAGACGCTCAAATTTAATATATCCAGGACATTAATATAATAGTATATTTGTAATAAATTGGTACAGAAAAGACGTATGACCACTATTTAAGTCTTCTCTCTTAATATCGGGAAAATTATAAAAATTTATCAGTAATTTATTGATAGAGATGTCTAAAAATATATAGAATAAAAAATACTTGCTACCTGAGAAGTTTATAGAACAATAAAATATATGATTAAAATCATATACAATAAAGCAATAAAAAACTATATCTAAAAGCTACTTCCAAATGAATAATAATAATAATAATAAATATTGTTTGGAAGTTTCCCGTTCTTTCAATCAAGAGAAAACGACCTTTCATCTCCCCGCCTTAATAGCGATCGACCCTTACTATGTCATGGAGATACCCGCGAAGATGCCATATCAACATTCTTCAGATGTCGACACATACGTTTATATTTCACGACGACATTTTTTAGACAACTCGATAGTACTACCACGTACGTTATTATTTTTCTACAACTAAACCTCTGACACTTAAGAATTATTTGAGAAAAAAATTGAATATTACCTCCACCTGTGTGGCCTTCAATATTCTCTTTTTTCCTAAAAAAGCGATATGAAAAAAAAAACTATAAAACTTAACAAAATTTGTATATGCAAATTTACATTATAAAATGTGCATATTTCTGTATGTTACGGGAGTGATCATATCTTAAAATAAATTTTATTAATAAAAAAATTACATATCTTAGCCAAAAAATAATAAAACAGTATATTTTTAGTACTGATCACCAAGTACCACAATAAAGAAACAAAAATGTGGTCATTCTGTTAATTGAATATTTAAATAATAATTTGTGTTAACATTTTTCTATAATTAAGAGTGAGTAATTAATACATATTTACTTTTGTTGATCATATCAAATATTTTTGCATTCATCACAACTTAATGTAAAATATTAAAAAAAGAGAACAGTATTATACTACCTTATAAATGTTTCAAGTTATTGTTCATTTTGTATAAAACTACTCTTCTCATTTTAGCCTGATGAAGTCTCTGATGAGGGATGAAACGCTGCAATAACTGATCTAAAAAAAAATCAATAAACGGATAACAATACTCTCGTGTTTTATGTGAGAAATTAAATTAATATATTGTCTACATATTAGACCGGGAACTTCACCCATGTATAAAAATTGAAAAGGTCTTTACGTGTGTGATCTGAATAGCGCAGTTTGGCTGATTTTGATGATGTATTGAGAAAAATTATGATATTCTATTTGGATAGAAGCACACTTAAAAGATCGCTTAGCTACGCGTCGCACCGCTAGTTCGAATCAAATTAAATAGGTCCCCCGAACATAATTTCTTGTCTTTTATAAAAAAAAGTCCAAAGTGGCCGACTTAGAATGGGAGCGGAAAGAGGATCGCCCCTCCTCTGTTCAAAAAATAATAAGTAGACAGGTCAGTAACCAAGTAGAATTTAACGCTACAAATATCTAGGTAGTAGTTTTTTTAAAAAAAAACTTGACGTTATGGAACCCTACATACATAGTTATGTCGGGACACTTCATTCCTTTAACATCGTCACTCAATTTGTTGGGGGTTAACTTGGAGCAAATATGCCTTGGCATGAACATGTTGCATGCATAGCAAGGAGAGCTTTTCAAAAAGGATTTTTATTTCGAACTGGAAAGCTGTACACTCCAGACCAACTGTTAATTCTGTACAAGGCTCAAATTCTACCACTAATGGAATATTGCTGCCATGCTCTGTTCCCAAACGTCTTCTTCTTAGTGTGCCATATCTTCTAGGGACGTTGGCGATCACATTTGCCCATCTGATTTTATCTATTGCCGCTCTAAACAGTTCAGTAGATGTCATGTTTGTCCACTGTCGTAAGTTTTTCAACCAGGAGTTGCGGCGCCTTCCTGGTTCTCTCTTAACAATTAGTTTTCCTTCAATTATAAGTTGCGGGAGCTCGTACTTTTGGCTTCTCATAATATGGCCAAGTAAGTGCTTTTTCTTTCTTTAACAGCTGTAATCAACTCTCGTTCTTTTCCCATCCGATCAAGTATTTCCACGTTTGTGGTATGCGCTATCCAAGGAACACGCAGCATTCGGCGTGTGTGTGTGATTGTCGCAGCTTCTAAACCGTATAACATGACCCAGAACACGTAGCATCTTAGCACTCTTGTTCTTATTTTTAAGTTTAGTTGGCAGTTATCGAGTATGCTGCGCATTTTATTAAAGGAGCTTCGTGCTTTTTCAATTCTTGAGCGTATTTCAATAGAGTGGTCCCAATCTTCACTAATTACGCTTCCTAAGTACGTTATTTTTGCTACCCCTTCAAGTGTTTGTTGATGTACCTTAATATTTATGTTTGTATTAGGATTCTTTCTGACCACCTTGTTTTTGTTTTGTTCGTATTCAGTTTCATTCCATATTCCTCACATGCATAAACAATTCCATTCATGAGTCTTATAGGCCTTCTTCACTCTTCGCTAGAATGACAATATCATCAGCGTAGCTGAGGGTATTTACATACACGCCATTAATTGTAATTCAATCTGTTTGATCAGAAAGTGCTTTATTGAAGATTTCCTCCGAATAAACAGTGAATAACAGGGGTGACAAAATACAACCCTGACGTACGCCTTTCTTTATTTTCATTTCTTTGGACATGCGATTCTCAAATTTTATTTTTGCAGCCTGGTTCCAGTATAAACTTGATATTATTTGTAAGTCTTTGTCATCAACGTTACACGATTGCAGTATTTCCATCATTTTCTCGTGATTTACCATATCTTTTTGGAATTCTATGAAGCATAAATAAACATCAGAATTGACATCCTTACATCTTTCAACGCGGATGGAGAATAGTGTGTCCCTCGTTCCTAGTCCGTTCCTAAAGCCGAACTGTGTTTGTCCAGTACGTTCATCTAGTTTTTTGTATACTCTTTGATGGAGTATTGTAAGGAAGAGTTTTAAGAGTAAGAATAGAATCCAATAAATACTGTATGTATTCGATTCTATTCAACCAAGAGTTATTGGCTTGATTCGAGACCCACACCCACAGTTGGCGACTTCATCACATCCGTGTAAGTTTCAGCTTGTCACTTCTCGTACAATCCTTTTTTAAACAGTCTTTTATCACACACGTATCGCTCCTGAAACGCTTTAGGGATTTCCCTGTAGCACGTGTGCTATACCTATAAAAAATGATAAAGCAGAACCTCAAGATAACAATGCGAAATTTTGAGATGGATTTATGCTGAAAAAAATTGAAGGCCAAGTCATAATGTATTTGAATAATGTTGAATTTGCTAAGATTGAATCTTAAAAATACTACTAACTAATATGGGCTCGCTGTATATTTTTGAAATTAGAAAGGGAAGTTAGTTTTCTTGATAAAATATGCACAGGGCGTTCCGATAAAAAAAAGATTTAGGTTAGTTGGAAAGCGAATTTCGGTTATTTTATTAAAAATGTGTATTATGACCAACCTTAACCCCGTCTTAGATTTATTTTATTGAAAACCCTTTTAAAATGGCCTTTTGGATAGTCTTGGTCACCTAGTATAAGTACGTTTCTTAAAAAACAACAGTTAATCTGGAGCTATTTTCCTTATACGCTAGCGTTTTTATTGTTGAGGGAAAGAGATCAAAGCCGATCGACATCGACGAATTCCCTTGACGTCGTACTTTGTCCAGTTCAAAATTATTTAACAGTCTACTTTTGGGTAAATGATACAAATTTCAGATTTTTTGACATTTAATAATACCATGTCTGCTTCAAAACCGTGGAAGTTTATTTACCTCAGACTGCACGGTTCCGGACGGGTAGGCCTCTCAGACCCTTCTATATAAAGACCATATTGCATGTGTCAGGGGGAGGCGCTAGTTGGCAGACAATACATAATTCCACTGTTTTTTATGATACCAGTGGAATTTTGATTGCGTGTAGGGATGGGTGGTGGGGGCAGGCTACATTCTCGTGACACTATATACGTTTATAAATCAGTTCAACAGTAGTGGTCGAGTAAAGCTGACTACTTGTGTTTGTTCTTACATAATGTCAAGAAAAAGAAGGCTAACTATTGCTGAAATGGAGCGAATGTTAGGGAATGAATGAACCCGTCGGCAGAGTGTTAAAGTCACCAACGCATAGCGACCTATTTTAGCGAAATAATCAACGAATAGCATTTTATAATAAAACAATTGCATTGACTAAAATTTTTTATGTTTTAAATTAAATTAAATGTTTAATTTCAGTTATATTAGCTTTCTTATGCGAGTATGTGTCGGCTGGCTTTACTCTTTTTGTATTAAGGTGAAACTTTGGACTTTTTTGTAAAAGGAATAAAATGTCAGCGAAAAATTTTTGAAGATTGTCCTAAATTTACATGAATAAGGTCTATCTTCGACACATTTATTTGAATTACATTTATTTTCAAGACACAAAGTGTAATATGAAGTATTGATCTTCATATTAAGCCATATTTATTGATGAAACACTCTGTATATTTTTAAATAATTAAAACCTATGGTCGAGTCTACACATAATAATATAATTCTAGTCAAGTTAAATAACGTTAAAGAAAAAACTGGCCAAGGCCAGTCGGATTTGCGTAATTAGTCTTTCGTACGGTGACTGCTTTTAAGATAAAATAAAATTATATCTCGGTACAAGAGCGACTCGCCACTCGTCACAGACCATACGTCAAGAAACAGTTTTCATAGTTTTGTTTTTTTTTATACCAGATGAATTATCAAACGTAATGCACTCGTGATAATTTTCACTCAATCTATACTTTATGAATTCCAGAATTTTTTCAAAATTTTAAATAAGGAAAGACATCGATTTTTGGCAGTTTTTTAAAATAACACAAAGAAAAGTGCGCTAACGTATTACATGATATATATATTTTTGACCCTCCACTCGATGACGTGGTAATTTTTTTTTTCACTGCTAATTTCACCCCCCAAAACTAACCCCTTAAGCTAACATTTAACTTTAAAAACTACATGGCTCTGATCGGGCTATTAATTCCTATATTTGTGCCAAATTTTAACTTTCTATGTTAAACAGTCTCGGAGAAAATCAGGTGTGACCGACGGATGGACAGACAGACGGCCAGACACCGAAGTGATCTCTTAAGTGTTCGGTACGGAATACTAAATGTACATGCTAATTGCATTATTTCGGGTGTGCGGACTACAATGCCTAATTTTTGTTTATTATTTTCATCCTTATATGTCAAAATTTTTAACAGCTGAGTAATCTTTTATGGGTTCTTTTTGTTTGCGAGCAGTTGTTGTAGTTAAAACTAACTTGTCGTTTTTATTCTCACTGCTTACGCAGAACTCATACGAGTTAGAGGTATGTTTATTTCGCAAATTTTTTTAACTAGCTTTTTTCGCTTGACAAAACAAGATATCTTGTTTCTTATATATTTACATATAATAAAGATGTCCTGTTTATATTCTTGCTTCTGTTAGATATTGCACAAACTGGCTCAGAAATTTTTCCTTTTTTCTGCATGGTATGTAATTCATTATATTCCTGCTAAAAGTAGTGGTAATTAAATAATTAGTTCTATTCCTGGAAACCAAACATAATTTATAATTTACCTCAAAAAATAGAATTACACCAGTGGCATAGCTAGGCGGGTAGTATTTTGATTTAAAGGACAATTCTTCAAGGGAAAAAGAAAACATATAATAAAGCCGGGCGACTTATAGGCGAGGACGCTTTTTTCTCGAGCCATAGGAGCCAGGGCATATATCTCCATCTCCTGACTACGCCACTGAATTACACGTAATACGTACCATTAACGTTTGGATAATTTTGGCCAACGTTGAAACTCGCTCGATAACATCCGTCAAGAATATCCAGGCAATGATGAACCACACATGTTGATAGAATTTGAAACAAAATAAGTATACACATTTTTATATACATACATGTAGTTTGTTTGGTACCTCGTTAGAGTTTATAAAGGACCAAGTTTTAGTTTTAGGTATTTAAAAAAAACTCCATATTACAAGTTATTACGAAGCCTCTTGTCAGTTTTTAAAATTAAAGATGTATGAAACACATGATAAAGCATTTGTTTAAAAGGAACCTGTTTGAATCTTATACAAAGACAACCATGTAACAATGCATGGCAGCCAGCCGAAAATAAACGCCGAAATCAGTTACAGTCTGTCTAAGAAAAAAAAACCGGCCAAGTGCAAGTTAGAATTGCGTAATTATTATTTCGTACGGTGATAGTTTTTAAAATAAAATAAAATTATATCTCGGTACAAGAGCGACTCACCACTCTGTTACAATTACCTCCACCATACGTAAATTTTAAAACGTAATGCACTCGTGATAATTTTCGCTCAATCCACACTTTATGAATTTTTTCAAAATTTTTTGATCAGTACTTTTCAAAATAAGGGAGAACATCGATTTTTGACATTTTTTTTTTTAAATAACACAAAGAGAAGTGCGTGAAAGTATTACATCATATATAAATTTGAACTCGTATTTCACAAACTTTCATTTGGCACCCCTTTCGATGACCTGATAAAAAGAAATTCACTTCCGATTTCACCCCTCAAAATTAACCCATTAAGTCAACTTTTAAAGCTACACGGCTCTAATCAGGTCATTAATTCCTATATTTGTGCCAAATCTCAACTTTCTATGTCAAATAATATCAGAGAAAATCGGGTGTGACAGACGGATGGACAAACAGACGGACAGACACAGAAGTGATCCCATAAGTGTTCCATTCGGAAGACTAAAAAGCTATATTGAGTGGATAAATTATAGCTGATTACAGTACAAGTGTAAGGCTTGGAATTTAGATATGGTTTGGCAATGATAAAGATTTATTTCCAATCAGTCAAGGAAATATATCTACAGTCCCTGGCCAAATTATTAGACGCACTGCAAGATTTCATGTAAAATATTAATTACCGAGTGATATTGTACCGTTTTATTATTTTAAATTGATTTGTTTTTTATTTTTATATTATCCAATCAATTACCTATTTATTTGACATAAATAAAACAGCATTAATTCAGAAAAGCATAAGTTTATTAAGTTTTAAAGAAAAGTGAAATTAATGTTAGTAAAAAGTCAATATTTAGTTGAGCCACCTTTAGCCGCTATCAAAGCTTTAATTCTGCGCGGCATGCTATCAATGCAAGATTGTACTGTCTCCTGCATTTGAGGATGATGATTCCACACATGAATAATCTTTTCTAGGAGCTGGGTTTTGTTGGTAATCACATCTTTAGCCACTTCTCTTTGCATCAGCTCCCACACATTTTCAATGGGGCCAATCCAACAGAGGGATATTTTTTTCTGCCAAAAAAGCTTTAACAGACCGAGCAATGTGGCAGGGAGCTCCATCTTGCATGACAGTGAATGGTTCCCCATTTGGAAACCATTCTCTGAGCTGCGGAATAAACCGATTTTGAAATACTTCTTTGTACTGATCTTGCCTCATTATTCCTTTGACGACGTACAGACGTCCAGTGCCCTTGCCGCTGATGACTGACCAAATCATCACTTTGGTGGGATGTTTAACCGTCGGGACGACACAATCAGGATAAAACTTTTCTCCATGACGACGACGCACATACTGAGCTTTATTTTGCAAAATTTCGAATGTGCTTTCGTCACTGAAGCAGACCTGTCAAAAATAGGAAAAATATATAAAACTTCCATGTTTATTTGCTTTATTTAACTGAAAATGATAATAATGTATCAATTATTGATTAAATTGCTGTATCTTACCGATCTCCAGAAGTCCACATCTTTGTCTTGCCATTGTTTGGCCCACTTCAGGCGCTTTGCTTTCATTGCAGCTGTTAACTTGGGCTTCCTGGCGGGGCGACAGGCCTTAAAATCTAATTCTTTCAATTTTCTTCGAACAGTGCGCTCAGAAGCATTTACGCTAGCATCCTGGAGTTGTGATTTTATTACCTTTGTGGTAGCAAATCTGTTTTCTACACAAATTTTCTTCAAACATCTCTCTGACCGTGGAGTGAAAATTGGTTTTCTACCGCATCTTTTCTTTCTTTTCGGGCTTAATTCCTTCCCTGACTCAATTTTCTTTTTTATGCGTCGTACACTAGCTTCAGAAACCTCCAATCTTCGTGATATTTCTCGGTTTGTAAATGTTTTCGCAATCACAAGGGCCTTCACTTCAGCTTTTTTACGTGGTGAAAGATCGCCTTTTCTACCCATAATGAAAATAGTCCAATTACTTTTTTAAAACACTGCATACAAAATAAACTAATAACTGAGTAGTATAAAACTGTTAAACAAACAATCACAGTCCATAAAGCCACAGAAACACGTCCGTACCTGACTCGATTCCGATCGCGACTGATACAGGTTTGTACTTGTTTACGTTCATGTATCACTTTGTCAACACAGTGTTGCCATATGTTAAAAATAAATACAAATATGTAGTCTACAACAATTCTTTTAAATAAAAATCAATAATATTGTAGTTTAAATATACCATTATTGCATAAAAACTCTTAAGAAACATAAAATTACTAAAAAAAATACAGTGCGTCTAATAATTTGGCCAGGGACTGTACTAGATATAGGTTTAAATAAAAGTAATCGTGGAAAATAAAGTTATACTCACCATAAATATCTGCTGCTAGAATTTTTTTTATTATTGTTGGTGGTAGAAGGGAGAATGTTACAAAAAGATGTCTAGAATTTTAACTCAATTCGAAACAATCTGCTATAAAAAGTATACAGTTAATTATAAATGAAAATAAGAACAAATAATTAAGTAAGGGAATTGAAGAACAATTAACAAGTGACACTAGGTCACCACTGAATCGTTAACAGATCCACAATTCGTGTTGTGTTATATTTGACGATAAATACGAATTTTTTTATGAACCTATAAATGGAAATGTAAAGCACAGTTTGGCATATTTAATATCCCAACCAAACCAAAGATGTGTAGGTAAACATAGAGAATGCGAAAAAGCCAATATATATGTACTATGATAATATAGTAAGAAATCAGATATCTCGCTTAGAAAAGAACAAAAAGTTGTGTTTTAAAACAAATTGATAAAGTACCTACTTATTTTTTGTCAAGAACAGAAGATATTTCTATAACAAATTCAAAAGAAATTTTCATATAGAGGTCTTTGTACTGGATCTCGTCAGTCTCAAATATTGTATGAAATTTTCATGTATAGGTCTCTGTGCTTGATCTTCTAACTCCCCAATATTGTATGAAATAAAATGTACTACTGTGATCAAAAAATAGTAAGACTTTTAAATTTAAATCGCCTGGGCATTTCCAAATCAGATTAATTTTTTTTCGTGAGGTTGGTAGGACCTTAACTGCCGCTTGCATTCGTTCAACAACAAAAGTGCGTTTTTTAACATGAGTGAAAAAATTCAGCAAAGAAGTTGTTTTAAAATTGGTTTTTCGGCTTCCCAAACGTTCGAATTTGTCTCAAGAGGCCGGAATTATGGGCCGATAACTTTTGGTTTTTTCATCACGATAATGCGCCTTCTCACACAGCATTGGTTCTTCGCGACTTTTTCATTCAAAAATTCAACTCATATCATTCCACAATCACCCTATTCGCCTAATTTAGCTCCGTCGGACTTCTGGCTATTCCCTAAACTCAAAAAACCGCTTCGAGAATATCGTTTTGAGTCGATTGAGGAGATTAAAATCGAATCGAAGAAGACTTTAAAGGCCATTCCAGAAATCGAATTCAACAACTGTTTCGAAGACTGGAAAAAACGTTGGCATAAATGCATTGTATCTAAGGGGGGCGAAATAAATTTGGAAAAATAAATAACCCGTTTGCCTTTTATTTCAAAAGTCATATATTTTTTGATCACAGTAGTATACTTTAGTAAAAAATTTATGCTATTTATAAGTTTATTTTGAGTGTCCCGTACGGAACACTTATGTCTGGGTGTCTGTGACACCCAATTTTCTTCGAAACTATTTGACATAGAAAGTTGAGATTTGGCACAAATATAGAAATTGATGGCTCAATCAGAGCCCCATAGTTTTGAAAGTTAAATTTTGACTTTCGATGTCCCCCTCAACCTATCTCCAAAATTTTCGAAGAAATTCTGGAATATGAAGTGTAAATTGAGCGAAAATTAACACGAGTGCATTACGTTTGTTAATTTAACTAGTACAAAAAAATATATATATTTGACTTGACAATATGGTGGAGATTTTTTCGTGGATTTAACCGGAACTAAAAGCTACGAAATATCAATACGTCTTCGGTTCAATTAGTAATACTTTTCATTACATTACTGCTCTAAGCATTTGGTCAATCCCAGATAAAATAAATTTCCATGATGGCTGGTAACCAACAGATAGGTACCGGAACAAAATAATCTTATTTTATTTGTTTATAATTAAACAAATATTTAGGTCGAAAGTATTTGTTTTAAACTTTTACTACAAAGATATCTCGTTTTTTATATATTCTTGGTAGTTCTTATATTGAAGATGAATTTGTTACTGAATTTCATAGAATACCTCAGCAATCACGGTACGGAACACTAATTATGCAAGTCCGACTTGCAATTGGCCGGCTTTTTTTAAAATTCACTTAACGAGAATATCACAACATTTTGATTTTAAAGGTTTTGGCAACGTTGTCCTAACGCTTTGCCTATACATACCTCATTCATTTGCTTATGTCGTGAAAAATTGCTTTATTTTTTTAATTTTCTGAGTAAAAAAATATTAATTTAAAGAATTAAAAATATAGAAAATTGTATTTATTACTTTTCTATTCAAAAGCAGTAATACGAAAGTTATATGAAATGCCCTGTTCCAGAACTTGTAGAACTAGAGAGGGTATTCAGTTGTTTTTTACATTAAAATGTGGGTTAATATTATAACAATTCCCTGGTCATCTAGTATATTGCTTTTTACACTATGTAATTTAATTTTATTCTATCAATTTATTTATCATATTACTTTTTAGCTAAATAATATATTACTATATATTAAACAAAATGTATATAATTCTTAGAAACTTGTTAAGTATTATTACAAATGTTGACAAACACAGATTTTCCACTAAAGCCACTTTTTGTCATTTGTCACTTAGAGCCATTTTTCATTAAACTCTTATCTAAGAGTCACTTTTTAAACTCTCAGAGCTAGGCAAACATTTTTTTAAACAAATTTGTAAATCGAATATTGTAATAATTTTAATTTACTTTACTTTCCATCTTAAGATTGCAACTTTCGGTTTTATGCAATATATACAGAATATACTCATGAACACAGCCAATTTTGTTTCTTTTTTGAATTTTACAGTTAAACTATTGTTTGAAATTTAATGTTAGTACCAGTTTTCTCACGTCTACCGGTCTGAATGGGTCTTGATTTTTATTAAGTGTCTGCGATTCTAAATTATCGTTACAATTTGGAACTGTGCAAAATTTAGCCCCGATTTAGAACCGGTCCGCAATCATGTTTGAAACCACCCATAGAATAATAGAGAAAACATTTGTCTCCTTCAATATTATTTGATAAAAAATACTTTCTGTTTTCTTTCCTAAAAATTAATAAACAATTGCAAGATAAATAATAATAAAAAATTGCTACACTGATGAGCAAAGAAAATCGACTCAAACTATTTGGCTTCATTTAACATGGATCCTAGGATTTAGTGTTCATATATTTTTACCGATTTTAGTATCATTTAAAAGCCCATTCTATTCTCTTTCTAATGATACCAAATTCCATAGCATTGTTTATATATATATATATATATATATATATATATATATATATATATATATATATATATATATATATATATAAACTCTGCATTAGATTATTTGCTTGGCCAAAGTATTAGGCACCCTACAATTTACTTCATTTCTTGTGTTTCAGGGTAAAAAATTAAATTCATATGTTTTGTAAAATCGTATATTGTATTATTAAATAAATTAATATTAGGTGTGTCCGCCCTTAGCTTTAATTACAGCAGCAATTCTTTGAGGCATGCTACGTACAAGCCTAGTACATTCAGTTGTACTTATGGCATCCCACTCATTCATCAAAGCCGCCTCACGAATATCACACCTAACGTTCCGAATAGCTGTAAGAATAGAAAAAAATACTCAATTAAAAAATTAGTTATTGTTTTGACTAAAACGGATTAAATCGAGAGTAATTGTATGTAGTTATTTGTTAAAATAAATCATATAAAAACTTACCTCAAAGTTGGATTCGTCGGACCATACATTAGACCAATCCTCTTCGCTAAAATGTTGGTGCTTCAGAGCCCATTCTAAGCGTTTCTTCCTGTTGGTCTCTGAAAGCCAAGGCTTCTTTCTAGCTTTGTACCCTTTTAATCCAGCTTCTGTCAGTCTTCTTCTTGCCGTTCGAGAACTAATCGGCATCTCAATCTCTTCTGACAGAGTTGCAGCGAGCTCAGATGATGTTTTTTTTTCGATTTTTAATAGACTCGCGGATGAGTTTTTCTGTCCTGTCGCTCATTAGTTTTACGTTTTCTGCCCGTTCTCATTTTGTTGGCATGGGAGCCAGTCTCCACAAACCTTTTAATAGCACATTGCACTGCGCACCGAGAACATTTCACTAACTTGGCAATTTCTACTTGGGACTGGCCTTGTTCATGTAGGGTTTGAATTTTAATTCGTTTTTTTTTTCGATACCAAGCTCACTTTTCTTAGGCATTTCTCAAATATAAGAATGTCCAATTCACAAATAAAACACGCACGGAAGCTTCTTGACACCACAAGTAGTAAAAAGAGACTGATAAAACCTTAAAAATATTTTTCAAAAAACCTTATTATCGCAATTTTGTGGGCTAGGTGTTTTATGGACCTGTAAAAGAGATTGTCTATTGTTTAAGTTAGCTTTTGACTGCGCCTCCTAGAGTATTATTAAAACAATTAGTCTTTTTTTTAATATTTTATAAGTTTCACGTGTTTATTAGGGGTGCCTAATACTTTTGGCCAAGGCTATATATATATATATATATATATATATATATATATATATATATATATATATATATATATATATATATATATATATGCCAACAGAGTAGTTAGCAGACTGCCAACACTTCACCGCAGGTGGCGCGATCGTTCGAGGGATCCCCTCCTAAGACATATGCGATTTAATGTAAAAAACAACTGCAAATGGACGAAAGTCCGTATCTCAGCAGTCTACCCACTCATCTTTCAACTTGCTCGACGTTAACTCGGCAGCGAATGTGCCCCGGGCACAATCATATTGTATGCATAGCAAAGAAAATTTCTCAAAAGCTGGGAATGTTATTTCGTACTAAAAAGCTTTACACTCCATAATAACTTTTACTCGTCTGCGAAGATCCCATTCGACCAACGCTGGAATACTGCTGCCATATTCGGGGCTCTGCTTCCAAACATAAGCTGAATTCTATTTAGAAGCGAACTGTTCGCGTGATTGGAGACCCAGAACTTGCCCTCACCCTTAATTCTTTGAAATATCGAAAAATAGTTTGCGACTTGAGTCTATTCTACAAGTACTTTGTTGGAAAGTGTTCGATGGAGGTAGCCCGCTTAGTTCCCCTCAGAGCGGTACATGCATTTTACTGATTCAAATGCTTGAAAGGGTAAACAAAGAAAATAGGGGTAAGAGAAAGGAAAAATTAAACAAATTTTAAGTTTAACAATTAAATTTATTGATAAAAACCAAAATCAATATTTTGTATTACCCCCTAGCCCTTAATACCAGTCGGTTTTTCACTGAGCGGGTGAGCTTTTTCACCACTGTCTGTGGGATATTTCCCCACTTTTCCGTCATCGCAGCCTTTAAGTCCCTCGGCGATGCAGGGGCTGGATTTCTGGCTCCAACCCTTCTTTTGAGCTCATCCCACATGTGCTCGATTGGATTGAGGTTAGGACTCCGAGCAGGCCAGTCGAATAAGGGTATTCCCACTTCCGCCAGGTGGTATTCCGCACCGATGGTATTATCGGAGAGTAAAAAATCAGCATTCTAATAATACCAAAAATAATACCACTGTTTGAAAATTAAATTGAATGATCGGTGTTAAATGAAGCAAAATCGTTTGAGTCGATTTTTTTGCTCACCAGTGTAGGTCGGGCACTACAAATTGTCTTACAGATGCCTCTATGTTAACGGACTTCTATTCGTCACTTGCAAATAATTTGATGAATCTAAAGGAAATTTATTTGTACTATAAATCTTATAGTTAACGTTTTATTCAATATAACTGCCGTTGACTGCCAAAGTTTATTTAAATTCATAAAATTGTTCGAAGTTCGTTATAATCCATTAAAATTTTATTTGCAAAAAAGATCATGTCATCTGAACTAGAAACGATAGAAACAATAAACAAAAAGTAATGTAACGGAGACTTTATCCATACCTGAAAAAGTTATTGGACTGCATTACCCACAAAATTCAATATCTCTTAATTTTGCCTGTCAGTCGATATAAAAAATAGTATAATGTAAATGACTAAAAGTTGAGTCGACGAATTTTATAGAAAATGTTTTTGATTAAATTGACTAAAACTTTGGTATAATGTTCTACTAATTATAAGATTATTAAAATATAAGCTTTAAAGTATTAATAAAAAATTCCGTTAGCAGTATTTTAATTTTGTTATTTTTTAGGTTGAGAAACCACAACCTGAGGGCTTATCTCACCGCACACGTGACCAGTGGGAAATTGAAAGATCATCTCTCAAATTTATTCGCAAGTTAGGACATGGACAGTTTGGCGAAGTATGGGAAGGAATGTGGAACAATACCACACCGGTTGCTATTAAGACTCTTAAACCTGGCACGATGGATCCTAAGGTATATTTTGTATTGTAATTGTATTAAATAGTACATAATTAATATGTCCACCATTCTTAAATTTATCATGGCAACTTTCAGATCCAATAGAAAGTCACAAAATGGTACATGGACGTTATCATCTTTTGTACTTTCGTTTCACTCGAAGACAAGAATTATATTCGCGAAAAAAAAAAATTGCGTCCGAATATTTTGTAGTTCGGTGAGCTTTAGGATCCCCAAATTACGAAAAACATAATTTCCGATTGTCGTTCTATCTGTCTCTTGGCACAGTATACTGAATTACACTTTCTTATACTAAAAAAAAACTTAAAGGGTTACATACGCATGGGCGCTGCAAAAAGTATGTATTATTAAAAGAAATATTTTGAAGGTTATTAAGTGAATAATATAAAAGAATGGCGATTATATATTTTTATTGTAGTTTAAATTATAAGAAACAATTGTTTTTTAAATATGTTTTAAACGTTAATATTATTTTTTATCAAGTTAGATGGAGCACTGATGAAAACTATGGCGGCTCCTTGTCTGCACAATTTCACAAAAAATAATCCAATATGCAAAAGTAAAAGTTAATCTTGTAAAATGTTGTAGTTAAAAATTGTAGAAGGGTTTTTTTGTATTAAATAAAAAACACGGTGTTTCAGACTTTAGTATGTAATTTTCGACCAAATAATTTATGTTCAATTACGAGGCTGGTTTGAAAAGTCCGTGCAAAGTCCGAGAGATGGCACCACCGGCGCGTATCGAGGTCATGTTTAGTTAGTAGCATCTCTTGAATGAACGCACACCAAGTTTCAGCCATATTTGTCTATTTCTTTGTGTTTGGCATTCGTGTGAATCAAGGAAGTCGACTGATTTTCAAGAAATGGACGAAAAAGAATTTCGTGTGGTGATTAAACATTACTTTATGAAAGGCAAAAACGCCTCAGGAGACTAAAGAGAAGCTTGATAAACATTATGGTGACTCTGCACCTTCATTATTATTAGATTAGAACAGTTTATAAGTGGTTTCAAAATTTTCTGACTGGCCATATGGGCACAAGTGACGCTAAACGTTCTGGACGGCCTGTGGAGGTTACGACTCCAGAAATCATTGATCAAATCCATGATATGGTGATGGATGACAGAAGAGTTAAGGTGCGTGAGATTGCTAGTGCTGTGGGCATCTCGACTGAACGGGTACATAATATTTTGCATAAACATTTGGACATGAGAAAGCTATCCGCAAGATGGGTGCCGCGATTGCTCACGCTTGACCAAAAACGGAATCGTGTGAAGTTTTGCAAGGATGGTTTGCAGCTGTTCCAGAATAATCCGGAGGACTTTAAGCGTCGTTTCGTCACTGTGGATGAAACATGGATACATTACTATACTCCTGAGACCAAACAACAATCTAAACAATGGGTTACCAAGGGGGAATCTGCACCAAAAAAGACGAAGACCATTCCTTCGGCCGGAAAGGTTATGGCGACTGTCTTTTGAGATTCGCAAGGGATAATCCTCATCGACTATCTGGAAAAGGGTAAAACTATTACAGGTGAATATTATTCATCGTTATTGGACCGTTTGAAAACCGAGCTGCAAGAAAAACGCCCGCGATTGGCCCACAAGAAAGTCCTTTTCCATCACGACAACGCACCAGCACACACCTCAGCTGTTGTGGTCGCAAAATTAATGGAAATAGGATTCCAACTCGTTTCACATCCCCCCTATTCTCCAGACTTGGCTCCCTCGAACTACTATTTGTTCCCCAATTTGAAGAAATGGCTGGCGGGACAAAGATTTTATTCAAACGAGGAGGTGATTGCAGACACTAATGGATATTTTGCAGACTTGGACAAATCCTATTATTCGGAGAAGAACATCGTTGGACGAAGTGTATAAGCCTAAAAGGAGATTATGTCGAAAAATAAAAAAGGTTTACCCCAAACACATAAGTAGTTTTTATTTTTGCACGGACTTTTCAAACCAGCCTCGTACTTATGAAAAATTATCTATTAGAAAAAATTTTAAAAAAACTTCTCGCCATTTTGTATAAAAAGTGATTATTAAGATTAAAAAAAAAGTTAAAAAATTGACCGAGTAATATTGCAGACAGTGTCTGAAACAAGTAGCGGTCCCAATCCGACCGCAGGTCACATTTAGTGCTATAACATAGTAATGGAGTGGAATTTTCTGAAAATTTTTTTTGAATAATTCTTAGAAGTATAGAGAATAAAAATCCCTAAAAAAAAATCGAATTTGTGAAAATTTGAGGTGTATGTAACACCTTAATTCAAGTAATACAACTTGATATTTTAAATGATAGGTACTTTATGGTGAAATACTAATCACAAAAAAATTGTTTGAATGAAGAACAGAAGTAAGATACTTTAATCCTGATTGAATAAATGGTGGGTGAGAGAGTAAGGAATTTAGATATCTATCCCTGTAAATGGACTTTCTATGTATTGAGTGGCTAAAATCATATCTGGTTTTCGATTAATAGAAACTACTAGGAAAGGGAGAGTATTGTTATTTTTAATATCAAAGGTGAAGTTGGTATTTGGATGCAAAGAGCTGAGAAATTTTAAAGAGATCCTTGGCCAAATTACGAAAGTGTCATTAACGTAACGTTTCCAGAGTTTTGGTTTATTTTTCGAAGTGTTCCAGAAATACGTTTGCAATAACTGAACACAAAATTACACATTACCTTGCTAGATATTTGTTCATATATTTTGTATTGTATTGGGTTGGAAGAGATCTCAGAGATCACAGAAGAAGAAATCACATCAGCCATGAAGGACATGAAAAATAACAAAGCCCAGGGCGAATACAGTATTGTAATAGAGGCAATTAAACAAGGAGGACAACAAATATTCAAAGCTCCTGGAAGGAATAACTTCATTGCAATGGAATAATGCAACTATTGTCATCATGCATAAAAAAGGATATACTTCAGACCTTACAAACTATCGACCCATTAGCTTCCTAAGTCATAAATACAAATTATTCACTAAAATACTTACCAAACGTCTAATAAATAAATTTGGGTTTTTTCTTTCAAATGAGCTGGCAGGTTTCCGCACGAGGTATGGAATAAACGACCATCTGCTTACCATTAAAGTATAGAAATGTATAGAATATAATAAACCTCTGATGCTCATATTTGTGGACTTCGAAAAGGCTTTTGATTCTGTAAACCAGCAGAGACTCTTGGAAGCGCTTGCTAAATATCATATTGATCATGGATACTCCAGTGTAATTAAATATATTTATGAAAATACTACCGCTAATGTCAAAACACAAACTAACTAATTCACCAGCAAATTTCAAATCGAAAATGGAGTGCGCCAGGGTGATACGCTCTCTTCTAAGCTTTTTGTAACACTTCTAAAAAGTAAACTGGGAAAAAATGGGGCTTAATATTGACGGTGAAAAGTTATATCACCTTTGTTTTGCCGACGAAATTGTCTTAATAACAAACAATATGCAAGAAACACAAACTATGCTGCATAGGAAGGGTTGGTTTACAAATCAATTTATCCAAGACTCAGTTTATGCCAGATCTTGTATTAAACGACACTGAATAACGTAGGGATCGAGCACGTAAACCGATATATATATATATTTAGGCCATGAAGTAGCATAGGACGAGACAATCAAACACATGAAATTCACCGGACAATACGTCTCTCCTGGAC
The DNA here is from genome assembly GCA_019049505.1 of Pachyrhynchus sulphureomaculatus. Taxonomy (NCBI): domain Eukaryota; kingdom Metazoa; phylum Arthropoda; class Insecta; order Coleoptera; family Curculionidae; genus Pachyrhynchus; species Pachyrhynchus sulphureomaculatus. Next base: position 160,263,585 of record CM032446.1, read on the forward strand.
GGCATATGGCAAACTGGGCTATATATTTAAATCTAATCTTCCGATGTGTTTAAAAAGAAAACTTTTTGACAGATGCGTATTACCCATTCTTACGTACGGAGCCGATACTCTCACATTGCCGAAGAAAAATATTGCGGGAAGATAAAATAATAACACGATTCTCTACGTGCTCTAAACCCTCACAATATCTTAGATTTGTCAGAGATAAGATTCCCCTGGAACACCCAGAAGTCTACAGTATTTTATGTA
>CM032446.1:160263933-160288933 GCA_019049505.1 Pachyrhynchus sulphureomaculatus
CCTACGTCTTATCTCTTCGTTTTTGATCTTATCTCTGAGAGAAACTCCCAGCATTGTTCTCTCCATGGCTCTTTGCATTATTCTCAACATATTTGCACTTTTCTGTGTCAGAGCCATAGTTTCGAGTCCGTAAGTGGCCACAGGTAAAATGCAAGAATCAAACACAGATTGATGGGAATTTCTCCATCCTTTAATGTATATTTCAATCTCTTGAAGGCAGCCCGAGAGGGCCCAATTCTGAGGGATATTTGTGTTTGATTGTCTTTTATGATTGTAATGTTTATATATACGAGGCATGTTTTTTAAGTAAGTACCGTTTTGCGATTCCGCCGCCGCAGCGATACGGTCGGCGTTCCGCGCATGCGCGCTGGTAACCTACATCTCGTGTCTACGCACTGACGCCATTACAGTCTGATTCTTCATTGTATACGTTGTTTACTGAGTGTTTAAGATGCCTCCGACAATCGTGAGTCCCGCCGATTGTGAAGTACGGGCTGTTATACGATTTCTTAGTGCTAAAGGCGTAAAACCGATCGATATTCATCGTGAGATCTGTGAAGTTTACGGACAAAACATTATGAGTGATGGAATGGTAAGGAAATGGGTGAGAGCATTTAAAGATGGCCGCACAAATGTGCATGATGAAGAACGGAGTGGGCGTCCTTCGGTCGTTAATGAAGATTTGGTGCAGAAAGTGGACGAAAAGGTGAGAGAAAAACAGACGCTTTACAATTTCATCATTGTGCGACTGCTTTCCTCAATATTCTCGTAGTGTTTTGTATCGCATTGTGACCGAGAACTTGAATTACCGGAAATTGTGTTCACGTTGGGTTCCAAAAATGTTGACGGATTTGCACAAAACCCAACGTTTAGGCAGTGCATTGACTTTCCTTGAGCGGTACCACAATGAAGGTGAACATTTTTTAGACCAAATTGTTACTGGTGACGAAACATGGGTGGCCTACGTCACACCAGAATCGAAACAACAATCCATGGAATGGCGACATTCATCATCACCCAAAAAAGTGAAGTTTAAGCAAACAATTTCTGCCCGCAAAATCATGTGCACAGTTTTTTTGGACAGAAAAGGAGTATTGCTAGTGGAGTTTCTGCCTCGTAATGAGACAATCAATGCAGCGTCTTATTGTGAGACATTGAACAATTTGCGTCGTGCAATCCAGAACAAAAGACGTGGCAAGTTGAGTAAGGGTATCGTTTTGCTGCATGACAATGCCCGTCCACATGTGGCTAATCGGACCAAAGATCTCATCAAATCTTTTAAATGGGAAACTCTAGATCATCCTCCATACAGCCCTGATCTGGCGCCCAGCGACTACCATTTGTTCCTGCACTTGAAGAAGCACCTGGGTGGTCAGCGTCTTCAAGACGATAACGAAGTCAAAACATTTGTGATACAGTGGTTAACAAGTCAGGCGGCAGAATTTTATGAGGAGGGTATTCAAAAACTGGTGCCACGTTATGACAAGTGCCTCAATATTCACGGAAATTATGTAGAAAAGTAGATTAAGGTACAGGCTTTCATGTAAAAATAAAATTATAGCGATATCTTTGCACGTCTTTTTTTAATTCCAAAACGGTACTTACTTAAAAAACATATATATATATATATATATATATATATATATATATATATATATATATATATATATATATATATATATATATATATATATATATATATAATATATATATATATACATATATATATATATATATATATATATATATATATATATATACGAGGCTGGTTTGAAAAGTCCGTGCAAAGTCCGAGAGATGGCACCACCGGCGCGTATCGAGGTCACGTTTAGTTAGTAGCATCTCTTGAATGAACGCACACCAAGTTTCAGCCATATTGGTCTATTTCTTTGTGTTTGGCATTCGTGTGAATCAAGGAAGTCGAGTGATTTTCAAGAAATGGACGAAAAAGAATTTCGTGTGGTGATTAAACATTACTTTATGAAAGGCAAAACGCCTCAGGAGACTAAAGAGAAGCTTGATAAACATTATGGTGACTCTGCACCTTCAATTAGAACAGTTTATAAGTGGTTTCAAAATTTTCGGACTGGCCATATGGGCACAAGTGACGCTGAACGTTCTGGACGGCCTGTGGAGGTTACGACTCCAGAAATCATTGATCAAATCCATGATATGGTGATGGATGGATGACAGAAGAGTTAAGGTGCGTGAGATTGCTAGTGCTGTGGGCATCTCGACTGAACGGGTACATAATATTTTGCATAAACATTTGGACATGAGAAAGCTATCCGCAAGATGGGTGCCGCGATTGCTCACGCTTGACCAAAAACGGAATCGTGTGAAGTGTTGCAAGGATGGTTTGCAGCTGTTCCAGAAGAATCCGGAGGACTTTAAGCGTCGTTTCGTCACTGTGGATGAAAAATGGATATATTACTATACTCCTGAGACCAAACAACAATCTAAACAATGGGTTACCAAGGGGGAATCTGTACCAAAAAAGGCGAAGACCGTATATAAGTTTTACACATTTTCTATAGTTTCGTGAATTTTTTCTCTCAACATTTTAAATAATACCTTAACATATATTCAATTTTATTAGATTTACATCGTCTTCATACAATTTTACATACTCTTCCTTACTTTGTCATTTTGATCATGGTCGTTTTGTAGCTTGTACCTTTTTCACTAATTTCGAGTTTATTTCGTTTCCATTGTTTCTCTAAAACTTTTAAATAATATGTCATGCTGAATAAAAGTTTGTCAGATGTTTGCTGTTTTTATTTCATTTTGCTCACTTCCTTGGTCATTTTGAACATGGTTTTTTCATAGCTTTTAAACTTTTCGCTGATCCCTAGTACATCGTGTTTCCAACGATTCTCTGCAGGTTTTAGACGATGTTTCACTTCGAAAAAAATATTAAACCATTGTTAGAATTTACATTAAAAAAAAAATAAACAAAAATTGTGTAGTCACATTTAAACCCGTGGCGTATTATTTTAAATTAGTATTCCAAATTTCTGTTGCTCCAATCGTTGTGCACGCACTACTAGTGGAAATTACAAGCGTTTTGAAGCCTATTTAATTTTTAACTAAATAAGTTGATACATAGTATTTCCACCAGCTCATTGCATGAGTAGGTGAAGAAAATAAAGTTGAGCGTGTACAGATTCTGTATTACACATATATTATTTAGGTTAATCTATATATCTATAATAAATAAAAGTAAAAGAAAATAGACACTGTATATAATTTTTTTAATTTCCATCCCGGCTATCACACATATAACTAATTGTATATCGACACAAGAGTTTTACCACTAGTTTCCAGGGACATATTTTAGTGACGGCTGATTTTTTTCTTGATATAATGACTCAATAAATAATACGAACGAATATCTTTCTGTATCTTATGTTTCGTTTATACTTAACATTGAAAGAACACCTTAATTTTGCAGAAAAATCATCGATAACGTGAGAGGGGAAATTAACAAGCGTCAGTGGATTATATTTGATGGTGACGTAGACCCTGAATGGGTAGAGAACTTGAATTCAGTACTTGATGATAACAAATTACTTACATTGCCGAATGGTGAACGTCTTTCTTTGCCACCCAACATTAGGGTGATGTTTGAAGTAAGTATACCTAAATTTTAGATTTTATTAAATTTTTAGTAGATCTTTAATGACACTTTATTCATTTTAAACAAATTTGCTATAATAATTTTTTTTGACAATGCCGTCATCAAAACGTCTCATTCTTTTTCGTTTTATATGGAACAACCTGTATATTGTTAAACTTTTGTATTAGTCTTCCTGTTTAAAATGTTTTCATTTTCTGAGGAGGTAGTTTCTGAGAATTGGCCAATTTTGTACTTTTATTCAGTTTACCGAATAACAATTTATAAAAAGTTGGTCATGATTTCAAGAGATGAGTACTATAAGAAAATAAATTCAGTGGCGGTTAAGGTATGTAAAAAAGGGAACTATTTTGTGTATAGGTTCGATGTTATAGAATTTTTAACCATGCTAGAAACACAATTTGCGCTTGTACTTTCTCGAAAATAAAACAGAACGGTAATCAAAGCTTATTTTAAATTATGAGATCATCAAAAAAATATAAATAAATTACTATTTAGTTAACACTGCAGTCGTTTTAGGTTCATCTTGTTTTCCCAACATAATTATGTACATACATAAAACATTTTAACATATTGCAATAACCTTTTTCCCATAAGCCAACAAATTTGTTTTAAAATTTGGCAATAAACAAAAGGAAATACGAAACATAACATATATATGATTTAATTTATATTAGTTAATGTATTTTCCGATAGATGATACAGATTGCGCGACCTAACTAAAACGAGCTGATTGAAAAGACCTGCAATCTTACCGTTCTTTTTGCTTTCTAATTTATCAGTAAGGTTTGAAGTAATAAAATACTTTGAACAGTTAATTTCTAACTTAAAATTTTAATAATCGCAGCTTTGGCTTCATGGTATAGTTCCGACTTATGCTCATGGTCTCGGGATCGATCTCCGGCTGATCATATTTATTTAAGTACATTTGGTTAAACCACGTTTGCGTCATGCAGCCGTTGGTAAAGTCTTAAAAATTGCTGTAAAAATGCCACTCGACCAGGAATGTTTAACGTTAAAGAACGTTCCCTTGCTTCACACAAAAAGGGGCGTATATCTGAAGTCGGCCTTAAGAGGACTAAAAGCCACCCTTGAAGAAAAAACTGCACGTTGTCGGTAAGGGCTGACGAAATAAAAAGCGTTCGAAGATGCAGGTCTGAAGTTGGGTTGGAAGAATCGTGCGCTACCGACGAACATACTCCAGCGCAATGCCACTGAGACGTTCCTAGGTAATCGTCAAGGTCCGCATCCAGCGGGAACTAAAAAACAAGACTGCGCACGGGGAGAGTCCCGTCTGACTGACATTACTGAGATATTCAAGTAGAGTTTCGCAAACAGGATTTCTCTAGTCTGTTTGCTCGACTATAATCTTCCTGGCCCATCTTACTAATGCTACTACTAAATTCTAATAGGCGGTTTGTTTTCGCAGATATAGATCCAGAAAAATCATCCTATGGATAGAAACAGCTTCTAAATTTTTCCTGCACTAACTAATCAATATTTTGTATTTTGCATTCGGAGGAATTACAATTTTAAAATAGCTAATTATTTATTTATTTCTTCATTGTAACGAGAGATATTTTTTATTTATCCGTTTTTCCCGGTAAAATTATAAAATGTAAAAAGAATAACTGATTTTTAAAAGTCGTTATCTTAGAAACTGTTAATATTTTAGGTAGTAAGCTTAATAGGTAATATAATATGAATATTGTCTAAAATTTATGAACGCCGAATAGTCGGTGAAACGAAATCGGAGATAATCGTTTTTCTTTTCAAACTGTAGATTATTTTCACTTGTACTTCTGTACCAAGTTTGATTTTGTTATCGGTGTAAAGAGAAATACAGTTTAGTTCAGTTTCATATAATCACACATTTCTAGGTACAAGACCTAAAATACGCTACGCTCGCTACAGTATCTCGTTGTGGAATGGTTTGGTTCTCTGAAGATGTGCTATCCACTGAAATGATATTCGAAAACTATATGCTACGTCTAAAGAATATTCCATTAGAGGAAGGTAATGTAGAACATATGTGTAGCATTCAGACGGATTATCTAACTTAAGTTAATGTCAAGTAAACGTTAGTTTAGATATATGTAATAATTTCCACATTTTTTAAACTTACACTGTTTTTTGATATTCCAATGTTGGTGACATAATGACATTAATCAACAAAGTCAAAACTTAATATGTAATAATTTCAAATTATTAGGGACCCAACAGACCAGGAAACTGCTCCCCCAAAAATTTATAGTAGTTAAGCATTTGAAAAGAAGATAAATGATTAACGGAACGCCGGAATAGAGGGATTTAAATAAAATCATACGGAAGAAAATAAGATAGGATTTACGACACTGTAATACAGAACTGGCGAAAATAAGTATTAAAAATACGAAGATTCTCAAGACAGCGAATAATAGAGGATGAACTGAAATACTTCAATTAAAAGACATACCTGGTAATATAAAAAAGAGTGAAACAGACCTGATTGAAATTACTGAAGATTTTTACAGCACCCTTTATGATAAACAGAGTCCGGAACCTTTACATGTCGTCGACGAGATTATCCTAAGTGTTAACTTCGAATAGCTGCCTGGTATCACTATACAAGAGGTAAAGCTAACACTGTTCCAAATGAAGGAAGTCGAACCCCTGGCGATAAACTTGAAATAGACATCTATCGACCTATAAGCCTTCTTCCCCATCCATACAAACTGTTAACAAAGATAATAACAAACCCAATAAATTAGATGCCTATCCACCTCCTGCACGAGCCGAATTTCGCAAAGGCTATAGCACAAACGAGCATATACAATCCATCCGCACATTAATTAAAAAATGTAGTGAATATAACGAATCCTTCACCTCGCCTTTGTTGACTATGACGAGGCGTTTAACTCAATGGAATTTTGGGCCATCTTCAGAGGTTTGAACAATGTAAAAATTGATTTTCAATATAAAAGTCTCCTTAGCTACATATCTAAAAATACAATACAAACAAAATTCCAGTGAAAAGGGACGTGTGACAAAGAGGTACTATATCTCCTAAACTATTCACACTTGCAGAACCTAAATTGGGACGAAAAAGGTATAAGGATTAACGGTAGATATCTGAATCATGTTTGTTTTGCGGACGACATCGTGCTGATGATCCAAGACATAAATGAGCCGGAAGTTATGCTTCAAGAATTTTAAAGGGAATCAGCAAAAATTACCTTGTCCGTGAAGGAAAAACTAAAATCATGACGTCAGAAGATAGAGAAGTACATGTGTGATCAGAGTATAGAAAAAAGTAGAGGAATATGTTTACTTACGACATAACGTCAAAGTAGAGAGAATCAAACCGTCGAGATCAACAGACGTATCCGACTAACATGTGCAGCATCGGAAGGGACACTTGAAACATGTAACTTAGAACAGCACTATTCCAATCAATTTACAGAGGAGAGTTTTTAATACCTGTATATTTCCGGTGATGTGTAGAATGGAAATCACAACTCTAACCAACCAACCAATCAACACATAAACTTAGAGTAACACAACGCGCCATTAAACGATGTTGTTAGAATCAGTGATTACATCCTAAAAACACAGAGATAAGACAAAGAACAAAAGTCGAAGACTAAGTCGTAATAACTCATATAGCGCAGTTAAAATGGAACTCGGTAGGACATGTTGGAAATGGAAAGTTAGCAGACCAACAAACCGTTAACTGGACGCCATTTTGCAGAAAGTCTTAAACAATTGGCACCTACTAGCCCATAAGAAGGTCTTACAGAAGGAGTTGGGGAAAATCTATGTCCAGGAGTGGACTGTGAAGGGCTGCTAAAAGAAGAAGAAGCATTTATAAAACCTTACTGCTTTATCAAGTTTCACTATTTAAGTGACATAAAAAATAGTTATTATTAATATTGATTTCTAAACCAGAAATTTACTAGTATTTTTTTAGGCGAAGATGACAGTTTCGGTAAGAAATCAGAAAATAAAGAAGACACCGTTTCACCGACTTTACAAGTACAGCAAGACATTTGTAATTTACTACAACCATATTTGGCACCTGATGGCTTAGTTGTAAGATGTCTGGAATATGGTATGGAACAAGAACATATCATGGACTTTACTAGATTGAGAGCTTTAAGCTCACTGTTTTCAATGCTAAATCAAAGTGTAAGGTAAGTAAAGCTTTTATTTGTTAAAAAAAAGGTTTACTTCATATCTTAAAATAATTTAAGGGTCAACTTATCGTGATGTAGGTGTCGACAAGTTTCATAACAGTTTCAATATATTGATATATTCGTATTTATTTTTCAGAAATGTCCTTACCTATAACCATTCGCACAATGACTTCCATCTACCACACGAAACTCTGGAACGTTACATTCCAAAATGCTTGATTTACGCCATCTTATGGAGCTTTGCCGGTGACGCTAAACTTAAAGTTCGTTCAGAATTATGTGATTTTGTCAGATCAATAACTACTGTACCTCTGCCACCAGACAACAACATGCCTATTATAGATTATGAAGTAACGATTGAAGGCGAATGGGCACCTTGGTCAAATAAGGTATAAGTTAATATTTATTTAAAATATTTATTGATTTTTTGGATAACTCCATTGTACGTGGAATTTTTAAATTGAAACAGTGGGACCTTTTATTAAATTTTGATGTTAACGCGTTTAGATAGAATATTGAAGAGAATAGAAGTTGCTACTGAGAAAATTTTAAAATTAAAACGTCACTCAAAAAATATACAATGGGAAAATGTCTAATCGAACAAGTTATCGTGCCTGTTTCGTACCATTTTGTACGAATACTACAAACACAACTCCCGAAAAATTGATGTTTTTAAATATGACACAAGATGTTAGACGTCGAAATCAATGGTTCCAAGTAGCACGACTTATTGATCCGTATTTTAATATAATAATGTATTTAATAATCATTCATATCAGAATAAAAATATAATACATACAGTTAGATCAGAGAAATTTTTAAGGGGATTGACTCCAAATCAGAACCAACCAAAATCGTGATGATACAAAAGTTTCAATAAATAATTTTGAATGATTTAATAATAAATTTGTATACTGTTATCGAATGATTTTTCTTTTATTTAGTGTTTCAAAATTTATATATCCAGCTAGGTTATACACTGTTGACAGTACTTACGTGAAAACACTTTAACATAATGACGTCACAAACATGGCTGCCAATCGTGACGCTTTCGTAGTCACGTGATTTTTTTTTAAATTTTATAAATTTTAATTTATTTACAATTAATCGTAAAAAAATTTTTAAAAAGTTTTTTGCATCGATTATCAATATTATTTTTATGATAAAGTTTTAAAATAAAGTAAACATATCGGTAATTATTTTTTATTCAAAAACCCAATTATGGTTACGTACCTTAAACTTGGCTTTGCGCATATTTAGTATAAAAGGAAAAGGTGGCTGCACACTGTTGCCAAAACATTTACGGTCCTATATTTTTGATATTTTGACAATTAAATTTTGGGAATGTTGTACTGATATCAATAGGTAAATTACTTAGATTAGATCAGATAATTAAGCATATTTTGGCAGTGCAATTATTGATAAACTGTAAAAGGACTCTTTTTACCATCATTATTTATTACTTAAGCATCAAACACAAAAATTTAGAACGATATAAACAAAAACTTAAGTTTAGCACTTGTCAACAAAACCGCTGTGGATATAGGCTCAGAACTTGTGCTTTTACCGACTGTTCGGACTAAACCAATAGACAATATGGGGCACGACGTCATCACGGCCATTATGGTAGAACGTGCCTGACTTCAGGTTAATTTTACAAATGTAAAATCTTAGTACTTACATTATTAACTTCAGTTATGGTGATAGTGCCCATTTAATAGCTCAGAAATACCTAATTTATTTTAAAAACGTCCTAATATAGTAAAAATATTATATATAATAATTGAAGTCAGTGTTACTTTACTTAATGTCTTTTGTCACAAAAAAAAATAAGAGAAAAATAAAATAATTGGCGTTAGTTTATGTTAGAGTTTATTTTTTTTATATTCTGTGCCATATGTATATGTGCCAATAATGTTGATACAAGAACATTTGCATTTTTATTTTCAATCTTTGTCAAATGTATTTAAATATAAAGGTCGACTTAAAAAATATATTAGCCAAGAAAATAGGAAAAATAGTGAGGGTTTCTTTAAAAGGGTTTTATTTCTTTTTTGGCTGGTTTTAGTGAATGGGAGCGGTAGTGTTGAGAATTGTTGTCGTTAGAAATGCAATTTTTAAATCCAGAAACCCAAAATCCGTAGTGTTCTGAAAGGGAACTTTTAAGTAGTAATTACAGTTACAGTATGATAATTAAGAAGCTAACGAAAGCAAAAATTATTATATCGTTAAACTTTAAAATTTCAAATACAAGTATAAAAAAATTGATACTGATAAAATAATGCAAGAAATTATGGTATGGATTGCCATAGGCTAGGATAGACATTCTTAACGAATTTTTTTAAAAAAGGGAACGTCGACGTAATGTACTGTCAGCACGACATTTTAGAAAATTATTTCGGGAACAATCTTCACCGTTTTCAAACCAAAAGCCCAATTTCTCAACATCTCGTCTTATAAAGCAAATTTGACAATTCCCTGGCTTAATGAGCGTAAAATTTCATTTGTTAAGCCTCTTAAGTTGCCGACTAATTCTTCATCCTACTTCATGTGGTGATTTTTATGGCGACATTTTAAACAACAATTGGAACAAAAGGAAAGTAACAACTCTCTCTGTGATATATAGAGCATTTAAAGCCAATAAAATTAATTAGGAAATGATGATAAAATAATGAAAACTTTGTCACATAGTAAAATATAAAGATTTTGATATCAAAAATCTTATTTAAATGCTTAAAATATAAAACAAAAGTTAATAAGTTGAAATACTTTAAAAAAAAATAGCAAAAGTCCTTAAGTAGGATCTTACGAAGGTGCTAGTAATACGGCATTTTATTTAAGTTCTCGTTTTGAAGCAGATTTTTTACAAATTCTTAAGTCTTTTTTGCAGGAAGCATTTCATTCGTATAAACGAAAATTTTGGTTTTATGTCACTTATAACTTCACAAAATTCTCTCTGTTATGCTTTTGATTTAGATGTACCATATAATTCACGTATTTTGCAATATTTTCCATTTTGTAAATTTAAGCTGGCTTAAAGCTATTTCCGTATACGAGGTTAGTTTCGACATAGTGGCATTTACTGACATCAAATTTAAATATGTACCTCTCCCTCCTCAAGAAAAGGTTTGACTTTGATTTGGAATATTAAAAACAGACTTTATATTTCATTTAATTGTTCTTAGAACAGGTGTTTAAATTCAACTATTTCTGAAATAACGGCACATTTAGACCGACTATAAAATACGAACTTACAACAAAACAGCTTTAATAAGATTCAATTTTTGATGAAATCAAAATTAATCATAGGTTTGAATTTGCTCAGAATTATTTTTAGTGCCGATTATACAGCTAGAACACTGAAATAAATCTGAGATAAGGCAAGACAGAAAGTCAATCGAAACCGTTTGGATGCAGCAGCTGCTAAATTGTTAACAATTGTTTTTCTTTATTTTCAGATAACCATAATAAAATTAATATATTTTATTGGTTATAAAATTACACTCTTTCCAGTAGCGTCTTTTATTCAAAGATTTTACCTCTTTTTACTTTATATTATTATCTCTATTAATATTTATTAAAATATAAATGTTAAATTTCAGGTACCACAAATTGAAGTTGAAACCCACAAAGTTGCATCGCCTGACATTGTTGTACCTACATTGGATACCGTACGACATGAATCCCTCTTGTACACATGGTTAGCTGAGCATAAGCCTCTTGGTAAGCATAACATTGAATTTGTTTCAAACTATATTCAGAAAATCCGAACCTAGCTTATTTTGTCGTTTTCTTATATATATCTTCTGATATATTTCATATATTTAATTCTTTTAACAAACCATTATAACAGTTCTTCCTATAAAATTTAAATAGGTACTGTGAGAGAATATTCAAAAACCTTGTAAGACTTTACTGTAACTTAAGGTTATCCTTTTAACAAAGAAATTCTTTATTATAAGGGAAATTATTTATAGCAGGGATCTTTCTGCCTTCATAATAAAAAGTTAACTTTATGTACCTTCATTATGTAGTAAGGATGGATATGTTATTGTGGGCTTGTTACATTCTGTTAAAATGAGTGTTTGTTGAAAGGTTTATAACGGTTCTGTCATTTTTAGTGTTCCGTACGGAACACTTATATAAGATCACTTCGGTGTCTGTCTGTCTGTCTGTCACACCCGATTTTCTCCCAAAACTATTTGTCACAGAAAGTTGAAATTTTGTAATAATATAGGAATTGATGGCCTCATCAACGCCATGTAGTTTTGAAAGTCAAATTTTGACTTAAGGGGTTATTTTTGGAGGGTGAAATCGGAAGTGAAAATAAATTTTTTTTAGTAGGTCATCGAATGTGGTGTCAAATGAAAGCCTGTGAATATATATATATATATATATATATATATATATATATATATATATATATATATATATTTATATATATATTTATATATATATTTATATATATGTATATATATATATATATATATATATATATATATATATATATATATATATATTTATATATATTTATATATATTTATATATATATATATATATATATATATATATATATATATTATATTTTATATATATATATATATATATATATATATATATATATATATATATATATATATATATATACAAGGCTGGTTTGAAAAGTCCGTGCAAAAATAAAAACTACTTATGTGTTTGGGGTAAACATTTTTTATTTTTCGACATAGTCTCCTTTTAGGCTTATACATTTCGTCCAACGATGTTCTAGTTTGTTGATCCCTTCCGAATAATAGGATTTGTCCAAGTCTGCAAAATATCCATTAGTGTCTGCAATCACCTCCTCGTTTGAATAAAATCTTTGTCCCGCCAGCCATTTCTTCAAATTGGGGAACAAATAGTAGTCCGAGGGAGCCAAGTCTGGAGAATAGGGGGGATGTGAAACAAGTTGGAATCCTATTTCCATTAATTTTGCGACCACAACTGTTGAGGTTGTGTGCTGGTGCGTTGTCGTGATGGAAAAGGACTTTCTTGTGGGCCAATCGCGGGCGTTTTTTTTTTGCAGCTCGGTTTTCAAACGGTCCAATAACGATGAATAATATTCACCTGTAATAGTTTTACCCTTTTCCAGATAGTCGATGAGGATTATCCCTTGCGAATCCCAAAAGACAGTCGCCATAACCTTTCCGGCCGAAGGAACGGTCTTCGCCTTTTTTGGTGCAGATTCCCCCTTGGTAACCCATTGCTTAGATCAGGGATGTCAAATATACGGCCCGCGGGCCGCATCCGGCCCCCGGGACGTATCAATAAGGCCCGCGATCGCTCTTTTATAACTTTGATATAATTTTTAACAACCGTATATTATATACTATATAATTAAATAAATAAAATGTTATAATTCAGTACATTTTTTTTATTTGAATCTGGCCCGCCTACACATTCTAAATTTAATATATGGTCCTCTGCAAAATTGAGTTTGACACCTCTGGTTTAGATTGTTGTTTGGTCTCAGGAGTATAGTAATGTATCCATGTTTCATCCACAGTGACGAAACGACGCTTAAAGTCCTCCGGATTCTTCTGGAACAGCTGCAAACCATCCTTGCAACACTTCACACGATTCCGTTTTTTGGTCAAGCGTGAGCAATCGCGCGGCACCCATCTTGCGGATTACTTTCTCATGTCCAAATGTTTATGCAAAATATTATGTACCCGTTCAGTCGAGATGCCCACAGCACTAGCAATCTCACGCACCTTAACTCTTCTGTCATCCATCATCATATCATGGATTTGATCAATGATTTCTGGAGTCGTAACCTCCACAGGCCGTCCAGAACGTTCAGCGTCACTTGTACCCATATGGCCAGTCCGAAAATTTTCAAACCACTTATAAACTGTTCGAATCGAAGGTACAGAGTCACCATAATGTTTATCAAGCTTCTCTTTAGTCTCCTGAGGCGTTTTGCCTTTCATAAAGTAATGTTTAATCACCACACGAAATTCTTTTTCGTCCATTTCTTGAAAATCACTCGACTTCCTTGATTCACACGAATGCCAAACACAAAGAAATAGACCAATATGGCTGAAACTTGGTGTGCGTTCATTCAAGAGATGCTACTAACTAAACATGACCTCCATTCGCGCCGGTGGTGCCATCTCTCGGACTTTGCACGGACTTTTCAAACCAGCCTCGTATATATAATGTAATACTTGCGCACACTTTAAAAAATCGCTGTCCCCCCACCTTATCTCGAAAAGTACTGATCAAAAAATTTTGAAAAAATTCTGGAATATTCTCCAGGGGATGTAGATTCAACGAAAATTATCACGAGTTCATTACCTTTAATAATTTACCTGGTATATTAAAAAAAACAAATTTTCAAGGTCATCAATTTTCAGTAAAGATTGGAAACAAAGTTTGTTGAAAACGCATTTGGGGTGTGTTTTGTGAAGTCACTGATCATTTTATACTACCGTAACAACATTTTTTATTTTAAAAGCAATCAATGTACGGAACACTAATTGTGCAAGTGCAAGGAACAAAAAATATTTTGAGAAAAGTCGTTAACATTTTAAAATAATACTGTCAGGAATAGTATAGAATAGTTTTACTCTTTGGTGTAAATTTTTTTCTTATTTTTTTCATAGTATTGTGTGGACCACCTGGTTCTGGTAAAACAATGACACTATTCTCCGCCCTAAGAGCATTACCAGACATGGAAGTCGTCGGTCTTAACTTTTCATCAGCTACAACTCCAGAACTGTTATTAAAAAACATTCGATCACTATTGCGAATATAGGAAGACTCCAAATGGTGTAATTTTGTCACCTGTACAGGTAATAATTTTATAGAAACTGCTAAGAGATTTTTAAAAGAGTCGAGCAACAAATTTGAAGGAATTACAAATTCTACCCAGTTGACTGTCAGCTTAACCTTCAAGCAGGCGCGTGGTCATTTGGCACGGCAGCGGTCGCGCCTAACTTAAAAGACCTACTGGAGATTTTTGGGATTTAAAACAGCAAATAATTAAATATTCATTTATTTTTTATAATTAAAACAATTATCTTTCATTTAGGAAACAATTTAGTTATAAAAAGATATTTTAATCTGTAATTGCAATTAAAATGATAATTTAAAAAAAAGGTTACATTTTCTTTGGATTGGAACTGACTTCAACATTCAAGTCTATCTTTATCTATGAAGTATGAAGGTATTTCTCCAAATCTTCTACCAAAAGAACACTGGTGTACCAATTGTCACTTGTCAGATTTCGCCCTGTGCCAGAAATTGGTGTAATCAATCTCTTCACAACGTCCATTGCAGCGTTACTCAACTGATACGGGCCATCCGGCAGCTTACCAGCATAAAGTTCTATATTCAAAATATAAAAAGTAGTCGCATCTACTATTGACTAGAGTTTGATGCCATATTTATCAGGTTTTGGTTTCATATATTGTCTGAAAGGACATTTTCCTCGATAGCCTGTCATCATTTCATCAATTACAACGTCTTCTCCAACTGAATAAGGTAATAAGTAGTTCTCAGTAAACTTATCCAAAATATTCCTTATTGGCGCAGCTTTGTCCTGAGCACGACGAGATGCGCTCGTGTAGTTACATCATCAAACCGCAACGAGTTTTTGTTCTTTTTAGCGACATGGTTGTTGGGAATACAGATACACCTGTGCCATCAGTAGCATATAAGTCTTCCAAATTAGCATGTGACATTCGCATAACTCATACGATGTATAATAAACCGAATAATGCTCGGATTTCAACAGCATCAGTGGTTTTGCAGTCATGGGGTCGGTTGTACGTTGGAGCCTTTTTTCAATCATATCTTCACTTATGAATAAATTCCAACCTTTTGCAAACGAAGTCACCCCTATGCCGTTTCTTCCGTGTGAAGATCTTGTACTTGACGTCTCACCCTGTTGTTATTAGATTTTTGCCATTTTGTCACTTATCACGTCCTGTAAAAAAAACACTTATCTCTGATAAGGGCACATCTTCGTCCGAACTCGAGCTGTTTGCTTCTTCAGACTGAATTTATTCATTACTTTCTACGTTAGAAAGGTGGTCGGAAACTTCTGAACCTTCGTCACTGAGCACTGATTCACTCTCTATATCTTCTTCTTGTATTAGCGCAATTATCTCGGAATCACTAATAGGTATACCAGGCCATTTTTTATAAAAAATACTAATAAAATACCAACTTAGTTGAAAAAGCAAGAAAAAATATTTTAGCAGAGTTGCGCGTAATCTTTTCGACGACGGGCGCGTGTAGTCTTTTCGACGCCTACGCCGTGATTGAAACAGAAGCTATTTGTGCAAACCGGGACGCGCGGGGGAAGGGGGGTTTATAGTTGTTTTTGTTTGTAGCGAACTTAGAAGAGGCTATTTGAGACGAGAAATAATTATAATAAAATAATCGAAATTATAAACAAAAATGTATAAAGTGCGGTCGATTCGACGCCGCGCGCCCGCTTGAAGGTTAAGAAAATATGTGTCAACCGCTATCTTGAAAAATAACGGTTTAATTTTTGCTTCTTGTTAATGATTTTGAACCGTCGGAATACCAAAAAAATAAAAAAACATGTTCATCATACTGTTTAACACTATTTATAAAGTAGGTATTGGGTAAAGCAAAAGTTTTGTGTCAAGTAAGTAAACCATAGTCAAGATTAAAGTTGTGTGCTATAATCATACTTTTTCAGTTTATTTTAGATAATTTACGGTAATAAGTAAAATGCACAGGATTCAAGAATATACGAGATAAATGTGATAATAGGGCTGTTTGGAGATAAACTCTTATATAAAAGGTGTAGATTTTTTTGTATAGTTTACATAGTTTCTGAGCAATATATTCAAAAGAATGCTTGTGTAAATATAATTCTACTTTGGATTTTTTTTTAAGATGCTTCTACCGATCTTGCTTCTAAACATCTTGCCTACCGACAATAGCGTGACAATCCTAACACCATAAATCGTAACACCTTTGTTCGTGCCCGGAACAGATGCAAAGGAATTATCGACGAAACCAAGGAGGCGCACCAGCGACGAATTAGAAACAAACTTCTCGCTTGTCCCAACAATTCCAGGTCCTTTTGGTCAGTCGCTAAGACAGTTAGTCAAAATTTCACCAAATCCACCATACCACCACTCACACGACCAGATAATGCAACGACACCTGTCGAGAAAGCGAACTTGTTGGCTAAACTCTTTGCTTCACATTCTACTGTCGATTTCCAAGGAAAAACACCACCACCTACTATTCCCATATTGCAGTCAAGGACGCCCGATGTTGTCTTCAGACAACGTATAAAGCGTGTTTTAATGAAGCTAGATACCAAAAAGGCTTCTGGCGCTGACGGAATACCTGCCATAGGTCTCAAAAACTGTGTGAGGGAACTAACACCAGTTTTCTGTAGACTTCAACCTATCTTACAGAAAGGGAATATTTCCTTTCTGCTGGAAATGGGCCACAGTTCAGCTGATACCTAAAAAAGGCAAGAAGACCTTGCCAAATAACTACCGACCAGTCACACTGCTTTCAATAATACCGAAAGTCATGGAAAAGGTTATCAATCAGCATCTTCTAAAATATATTGAAGGATTCAACATTATTAGCGATCACCAATATGGCTTTCATAAACATAGATCAACAGAAGATCTTCTGACTTATGTAACACATGTTGGGAACAACGCAATTGAACACTTTGGAGAATCTCGAGCGGTTTCTCTCGTCGTATCCAAGGCGTTCAACCGTGTTTGGCACGATGTACTGTTGGCTAAGCTATGCTCTTCTGGTATGTCTGAAAACTTCTGTTTGTGGCTCTCGTGTTTTCTCAGAGAGCGTTCTTTACGAGTGGCGGTCGACGGATTTCTTTCTAACACCTTCACTATCAACGCCGGTATGCCCCAAGGCTCCATACTGTCTCCTACTCTCTTTCTCATTTACATTAACGATCCAATTCAATCTACAGCTTTGCAGACGACAGTACGCTTATCTCTTCATTCACTCTAGACGCTCGAACATCGGCTACTCAGGCGAATATCCGCAGACAACAGGAGGTCGTTCAACTTAACAAAGACCTGGAAGAAATTCTATCTTGGAGTGACAGTAACCAAGTGGAATTTAACGCTACAAAAACCCAGGTGGCAGTTTTTTCTAAAAAAGTTAACGTTGCTGAACCCGACATAGTCATTGTCGGGGCACTCCAGCCCCCTAGCATCGTCACTCAATTTGTTGGGCGTTAGTTTGGGAGCAAATATGCCCTGGCATGAACATATTGCAGGCCTAGCAAGGAAAACTTCTTAAAAGTTGGGAATATTATTTCGAACCAGAAAGTTTTACACTCCACAACAATTGTTAACTCTTTACAAAGCTCAAATTCGACCAACTATGGAATACTGCTCCCATGTTTGGGGCTCCGCTCCCAAACACACACTGCATTTGTTGGATTCTGTTCAGAGAAGAGCTGTTCGTCTGATTGGAGACTCGGAACTGACCGGCGGCCTTGATTCGCTGGAATATCAAAGAACGGTTGGCGACGTGAGTCTGTTCTACAAGTATTTTCATGGAAAGTGTTCGAAAGATGTAGCCTGCTTAATTCCTCCCAGAGCGGTGCATGTTAGAAATACACGTCGCGCTAATACTTCACATCCGTATTAGGTTCAGCTTGTTACTTCGCGTACAACGCTTTTCAAGCAGTCTTTTTTATGGAGAACATCATCCCTTGGGAATAATTTGCCCAGGGCTGTGTTTCCCACCGAGTACAATTTACAACGATTCAAGAACAACGTGAATCGGTTTTTCCGCACACATGCGGCTCCTGGAGCGCTTTAGAGACTTCCCTGTAGCACGTGGGCTAGACTCAAAAAAAAAACCGATAACCAATTCTAAAAAGTAAAAAAGATAGGAGACAATCCTTAAATCTGTTATTCAAGAATTATGCTAGTTTTTAAAAAACACTACTACTATTTTTTTTATAAACATTTTATAGTAAAAGCTGAAAACAATTCTCGTTGGGAAACATGAAAGACCAACCCTTCTTAAACATTATGTTATCATAATACCTCATTTGGAAAGGCTAGCTACCCCATAATCTATTTAATAATAAAATTGAATGACATACGTTCAATCATACACTCCAATAGACAGTTGGACATATTCATTGAAATTATATACAAATCTAGAAAAACATTTGCTCAAATATGTAAAATCCATTTCAAACAGGTTTGTTGGTATTTTTGACATAGCTTAAACGTATATGTTCTTTATCAGTGTAGGTGCATCATAATTTTAAATGAACCATGTTTTTTTAGCTTGGCAAATGGTTGGTTCTTTTCTGCGACGAAATCAATTTACCAGACATGGACAACTACGGAACACAAAGAGTTATTATGTTTTTACGTCAAATCGTAGAACAGAAAGGTTTTTATAGAGCTTCAGATCAGACTTGGGTATCTTTGGAACGTATTCAGTTTGTTGGTGCTTGTAATCCACCTACTGATCCTGGTAGAAAACCATTGTCGCATAGGTAAGATATTTTGCTTGTTTCATGTGGTTGCAAACAGTGAATTACAAAATATACCTTTAATAAATACAATGTAAAATAATATCTGAACCAAAATTAACAGAAATTAAAACTTGGATAGCATGATCGATAATTTAGTATGTTTGTTATTGTTGCTTTGTCATTTGCATGAATTGACTTTTTGTGACTCTTAGCATATTAATAAGAGTGTGAACCATGGTTCATACAGCAGTTATATATTAATATTTATCTACTTTATACACAGTATGATTATTAAAAAAGCATGCAGAGGTAAGATGTCACAATAACTATTTAATCTTTTCTGTAGGTTCCTTCGTCACGTACCTGTCATATACGTAGATTATCCTGGTGAAACCTCTCTCAAACAGATTTATGGTACATTCACAAGAGCCATGCTTCGTCTTACTCCAGGACTTAAAGGCTATGCCGAGCCTCTTACTAATGCAATGGTAGAATTCTATTTGGCCTCACAAGATAGATTTACTCAAGATATGCAACCACATTATGTGTACTCGCCTCGTGAAATGACCAGATGGGTGAGGGGTATTTGTGAAGCTATAAGGTAAGTGTTTTGTAAAAAAGTGATAATTCGGCAACTCTGCTAATCAGGCCAGTCTTTCCATGTCAAATCAATTAATGCTCTGAACTTTAACATCTGAACAATAGATAAATTTGGGAAATCTTTAAACGGCTCTATTTCACAGTTTATTTGATTGTTTTATTAAGCTAGTTTTCTTGTCTTTTTAATTATATATTGGCTATGTTCTGAAATTGATGTATATACTATATATTTTAAACCTAAAAACGTACGCTTTAATTTTTACCTTCCTTGCTAAAGGAAAGTATTGTTTTCATGAAAAAATTAATTACACTCTGAGATTTTTGTTTGCTAGATTATGAAAAACTTAGTCACTCATTTCCGTCGGTCTGTAGAGCTTTGGGCACGATAACTTTCGAACGAAACGAGATATCAATTATAAACTTGGTACATAAATAATATATAACATGGAAATAAAGCCTATAGTTTTTGAACAATATCGCTTAAAGCCAAAGGCTAGAAAGGGGTAGGGGTCGATAAATTTTATATGGTTTTCGTTGTAATATGGTAATTTTTCCTGTTTTTTTTTACATAGTAAACAAATGTTATGTATAAATGTTTATAGTAATGTAATGTGTGTAGAGGGGAGTGTGGCCCAAAATGGCCCTTTGCACTGCGACCATCATTGATCTATTGTGCTTCCCCTTATCCCTCACGGGTTTAATACATCCAGGAACAGGACCAGCTCCTTCAATGGGAGCGTTAGCAGATCCTGTTCACCCAGCGTATAGGCATGTAGTATCCTATGTCTCCTGTGTCCCAATGCCGCACAGTTGGTAATCAAGTGTTCCATGGACTCCTCTTCCTCACCGCAAAATCTGCAGGTGTACGTCGTTGATAGGCCCATTCTGTATAGGTGCTTATTGCAGGTATGGTGGCCTGTGAGTGCCCCCGCCAGTAATCTTAGGCTTTTCCTATCCATTTTTAGGGCGAGATCCGCTCTCCTTGCATCAAAGCTCAGAAACTTTTTAGAATGTTCCAGACCGTTAGTGTCGTTCCGATGTTTCTCTACTATGGATTTTGTCCATTTCATCATCTCCTCTTTAAGGAGACCCCTGCTGAATCCAAAGGATGGAGAGGGTCCAATGAAGGTCCCCTCAGCCCCTTTTTTTGCATAGATGTCTGCCATCTCATTTCCTCTATGCCCCTCATGTCCTGGAACCCAGATCAGAGTAATCTCATTCTGAATTGCCAGGACATTAAGCATGTTATGACATTCCAGTACTAGCCTGGACGTGATTGTACAGCTATTCAGGGCCTTTAAGACTGATTGGCTGTCCGAGAGTATTTTGATACTTACTCCCATGTATCCCCTTTCGGATAGGATCCCTACAGCTTCCAATATTGCGTATAGTTCCGCCTGGAATATTGTGGTGTCCTTGCTCAATGTTATTGTTCTGTGTGCTCTAGGCCCCACTATTCCTGCTCCCACCCCTTGGAGAGTTTTGGATCCATCCGTGTACCACTTTTGTGAGCCATCCTGTAGCCACCTTGGGTTTGCGCACCACTCTTCCCTTGTCGGGAAGTAGACCCCATACTTCCTAACGAAGCACTGTATAGGATCAATGGTGTCGCTGGCCGTTGACATATTAAGTATGGCTTCGATCCCCTTCAGGATCGTGAGATGACCGATAAGGTGGCCCTCCTTAAATTTTTCCCTTCTGTGGATGGAGATAGCCTGAAAAGTTGCCTCGTCTTGAACAGCCACGTTAAGCGGTGTAAGGTTCAGAAGAGCTTCCATGCCCGCCGTTGGAGTGGATTTCATAGCTCCTGTAACGCATAGGCATGCAAGTCTTTGCACCCTACATAGCCGCCGTATTGCTGTTTTTTGTTTGGTCTTGCCCCACCATACCAGAGATCCATATAGTATTTTTGGTTTGACCAGTTGAGTATATATCCAGTAGGTCATTTTAGGGCTAAGGCCCCAGGACCTACCGAGTAGTTGTTTGGCAGTCCAAAGGTGTTTTGTAGCCTTTTTCAGCACCGATTCAAGGTGTGGCTCCCAAGTGAGTTTCCTATCCAGTACGATACCCAGATATTTTACCTCTTCCTTGGGAACGACCTGAATATCGTTTATTTTTAAGATGGGGATCTCTAACACCCTCTTTTTAGTAAATGGTACGATGGTTGTCTTCGTTGGGTTAATCGACAGCCCCTCCGTCCTGCACCATTGCCATGTTGTGTACAGAGCATCCTGCATCAGTTCACCAACCGTCCCAGGATGATTGCCTCTGATTATCACTGAGATATCGTCCGCGTATCCGATGGTTTTGTATCCCTTCCGGTTAAGGATCCTAATCAGGTCGTCGCCTAGAACACACCATAGAAGGGGGGATAGTACCCCACCCTGAGGGCATCCCTTAACCGCAGTGACACTAAGGTCTGTCGAACCAAGTGAGGCTCTAATCAGCCTTTGATTCAGCATGTTGCTGATCCATTTTACCACCGCCGGATCAGCTCCTCTGCTGGAGAGTGCTGTTTCCATTGCGAGGAAGTTAGCGTTATCGAAGGCGCCCTCAGTGTCCATAAATGCACATAGGGCAATCTCTTTAGAGTCCAGAGCCTTTTCGATATCTAGAACAAGTTTATGTAGTGCCGTGACAGTTGACTTGCCCTTCTGATAGGCAAATTGCACTCCATGCAGCGGACTCATAGTAAGTACCTCCGCTCTGAGGTACTGGTCTAGTATCTTCTCTAGTGTCTTCAACATAAAAGAAGATAGACTTATAGGTCTGTAGGATTTAGGAGATTGTTTATAGTAAAACGTATAAAGAGCGAAAGGGTGGGAAGGAGATTACAGAGGTTGTTTCGTTATATCGTGTTATATGTCCTTTTCAGGGATTTTAAAGTCGAGAAATCCGAAAATTAGTTAATTTTTAGATGATTACAATTTTACCTCGAGAAGAGGTTGAAAGAGGGCGGGGTTTTTTTTATTATTGCATCATTTCAATAGCATTTTGAGGTATACACCTGGACAAATTTTAAGCATATTATAGGAAAATGTGTAAGGAGTTGAAGGGGTGGGGCAGGGGATTAATGGGGTTAATTCGTATATATGGTGGCCGAGGAATCTGAAAATTAAGTTATTTGTTCATTACTTTTAATTTTAATGGGGGAAAGGGTAAAAGAGATGGAGTGCTCAAATATTGTATAGTTTTAATAGTATTATGGAAATGTTTCCAGGTTTTTGGTTGCGATAATGAACACATCTCAAGCATAATTATTTGTTTAAATAATTATGCAACGAGAAAGGGTGTTAGAAGGGTGATTTCGCATTTATTGTGTTATAGATCATGGAATTGAAATATTACGTTATTTTTTTTTTTTTAATGTTAAGGTGACATCAAATATTGTATAGTTTCAATATTATTATGAGGATTTTTCCTCGTTTTTAGTTGGGATATTTTATAAAATATTAGCTAATAATTTATAGTAAAAGATATATGAGGTTAAAGTAATGGTTGGAGGTTACGTATATATATATATATCGTAATATACTTTTATTTCGGGTTTCTCGTTTTTTCATTATTTTGAATTTTACCAGAAATGGTATGTAGAAGGAATAGAGGTCTGGTTACAGAGTAACCTAAAAAATGTGAGGTTAGTTATAGTATAAGTTTTAGAAGTGCAAATAGTTAAACTGACCGGAACTTACTTACTTACCTCTGGCACAGTAAGTAAATTATTGTTCTACCTCACTTTTTAATAGGAAGTATTGTATTCATGAAAAAATTAGTCCTCACGATTTTTGCTTGTCTACATTTTAGGATTCTTAGATCACAAAAAATATACTTTCCCATTTCCGTCGGTCTGCCCATCTGACTATTGGCATTATAATTCTCGAACAAAATATATTACAATACTTAAAGTATGGACGAAACCTGTAGCTTTTGACCAATATCAGGGGAAGGGGGTGAAAGGGGTGTGTTGGATTTAACTGTATTATGGGGTTTTAGTACTTATTTTAGAACTATACATTTGCCTAAAAAGTACTGGGTAAACCACTTTGCCTATTTTTTATGTATTTGTAACTTAGAAGGGATTTCTTTGACAATGAATTTTACATATCGACGTCATTATACATGTTTACTGTTTTTTACATTAGCTAGAATTCTCAGTAACTAATTCTTATTAATATTTATTACAATATATATTTTAGAACTGTTCATAATTCTAACCGAATTTATAAAACACAATGTGTTAAAACTTCTTGGAATGATTAAAAGTGTGATATATTTTTTTTATTGTTCGCCACGCCGCATGAATAGGGATCTTACCCTTTTTCATATCGTGAGGGTACCGGCGGGGATGTTGTAATACCCGTCAACGTTGTCCAAGTGCCGAAACATACGTTATTGTATTTCACAGCACCTTTTAGACAACGAGGTAGTGCTGCCACGGATGTTATTGCATTTCTGTAAACAACTATTACCTATGTACGTGGCCAGGCCAAATATACTTATATAAATTAATAAATAAAGTATGCCGACCTGCCGGGATTGGAACGCGAGACCTTCTGCACCGTAAGCAAGTTACTACGCGGAGCCACAGGCCTCCATTATACATATGCATATACAAGAGACCCGTCTCTAAGTTGCGATGCATACTCCTTGTATATTAGAAAATATTTCTTTTTGAAAGAATCATCGTATTCGAACTCCTATATTTATTAACACCCTGCATTTTATTTTATAGACCTCTTGATACACTGAGCGTCGAAGGCCTTGTTCGACTTTGGGCACACGAGGCTCTACGTTTATTCCAAGATAGATTAGTTGAAAACTCAGAACGTCAATGGACAAATGAGAATATCGACTCAGTCGCACTAAAACACTTCCCCTCAGCGAACTGCCACACAGCACTTGAAAGACCGATTCTATACAGTAATTGGTTATCAAAGGACTATATGCCGGTTGATAGAGAGCAGTTGAGAGAATATGTTAAAGCTAGGCTAAAAGTATTTTATGAGGAAGAACTTGACGTTCCCCTGGTACTATTTGATGAAGTTCTCGATCATGTTTTGCGAATCGACA